>CM062826.1:1330228-1458717 GCA_031772345.1 Himalopsyche anomala
CTTAAGAGCGTCACATAACAAGTTTTATCATCTATTCAACTGTCAAAAAGAATGTTATGGAGGTAAATTGCTTAAGTCCTAAGATGAAAAAATATATTGATTCAAAAAAATGTACCATGAAAAATACAAACATAAAACTCATGATTGTTTTCGGTATAGTATGTTTTTGAAAATTGAGAAATTCATACTATGAAATATATTATTTGATTTTTACAAAATTTATTTTGTCACAGAACCATAAATTATTGGAAATTAGCAATATTCAATATACACCAAGTCAGCGGTGGGCTGCCAATACGTTAACAAGGGGCCTGCTTAATCTCGGAGTAATTTTTAGTTTAGGAAAAAAAGCATTTTATCAAACAAGTCATAGCAAAATTAAACACTTCCTTTGAAAAATACAATTTTACATATCGACTGTGAAAAGGAAAAAGAACGTAACTCACACAGCAAATTTTACAGGAGGCACAAAAAACGTGTTTTGATGATTTTCGATCATATGCAAATTATGAAATAAATACAACCTTGAAGTGTACGGAGACTTCTAAACTGGTGTTTAATTGACATAATCTAATATTAATTTAAGAAATTGTCTACGCAAAACCTTTTTTTCAGTATTTTTTCTTGGTTTCAATTATCACAAGCCCATCTTTTTTCAAACATAAAAGCTAAATTTAGATACAAAATCGGCATTTTCAGCTTACATCCTTTTGATCGAACGTGTGTCAAGTTGTATGTGTACATTGTGATCATCGAATGAAAGCTGTTTTGAAAAATGTGTGGGTTACGTCCTTTTTCCTTTCCACAGTCGATATGTATCCGTTTATTATTGTATTTAAGTATAAAATAAAGATATTAATTGTTAATAAATATTAACAGTGAATTTTAACAGCAAAATTCTAGATATTTTGAACAAATTTATTGGAAAATTAGTTTTTTTACGCGATTGTTTTTACGCTTCAAGGATTTGGTATTTGTTGATTGTACGTTTATTTTTTTTTGGTGGAATATTTGTATTAACACCTCCATGTCCATGATGCAATCGTAAATAGTTGAGCCATTACATCATTAAATATTTCTCTTAATATTGTCAATAAGTATTTATCATTATAGGTATTCCAGCATATATACATTTTTAAAAATATTTTTTAGCTTCTAGCTTAGGATAAAATACTGACAATAAACAGTGAAACTGAGATGCCATCATGACAGGGAACATGATTTTTTAGGATGGCATGTTACGGGTTAACTTATTACGATTTTTAACATTGATTTGAGCATATCGCATGGAAATAAAGGACACCACTGCTGTAAACAATAGTAATCTATTTTGTATGACCTGCTGTCGGAAGCAAAAAATATATACGTACTACAATATTAAAAAGGTGCTCCCCATTTGTTTTGAAACTTGATAGTTCATCCGTATGGCGACAGATGCTACACAAATCTTCATGAGAATAAAAATTTAATAGAAAAAATGAGTGACGGGTAACTAACTACAGGTGAACTGTAAAATAAATTATTTCGTTCGATAGTTATTCGTCATATTTTTTTGCCGTATTATCATCATTATTTTCACGATATTATCTGGCTATTAATGCATTATTTTGTTCACTTAGTCGACTTGATTAATTGATTAATATACAAGAGAATGTTTCGTGTTTTTTAATTAACGATTTAAATATTTATAATGAAAATGCCATATGGCAATATCTTGTGTATGTATGATAGACGATAGTTAAAAAAATGTTGAGTATCGATAAACATAATACAATTTACTGTTAACAGTATACCAGTGGTTCAATTATTGTATGATGAGATACACAAGTAAGAAGTGATGATTTGATTGAATACATCTTGATTCATTTTAATTGAATCATACCCAATTCACCTAACATGTGTATATTTAAAAAAAAATCTAAGAGAGGAATTGGTTTTTTTTTATAACCCGAATACCTTTTTGAAAATAAATGTGACCAGATCGTAATTTGATCGTAATAATATTAATTAATATTCATTAAGATAATCCTTCCGCGCAGAAATTAATTATTTATTAAGGTCCCAAAAATATTTTTTAAAATCCTAAAATACTGTGGTCGAGTACATTGTCGCACCATATGGTGGCTTTGGAATCCCAAATGGTGGGGTGCACCTTGTGGTAAGTCAAGTTGTTCCCTTGACGTCAGCAATCTACAGCAGGTAGATATTTTAAGGTTCCGATTGAGGAAAGGGGTAGACAATCGCACCTGTTTCGGAATTCTCATTGTATCTGATGCATCCCTAAGATGAATAACCACACATTTTTAAAAATATTCTTCTTTGCGGTGTATTCCAATGGCGTACATTTCTTTTAATTAAAAACTATTGTATTATAAAAAATAAATAAGATGTATTTTTTTTTTATCGTGTGTTACATTCTTTTCAGTTTGCAAAAAAACATATTATTAATTATGAAATATGTTTTATTATATAATTTCATGCAGAGCATCAAATATTGTAGAATATAACATATTTTTTAACACTACTGTGTGACTTTGTAATATAATAGGTAGTAAGTAGTAAGATTTAATTTAAAAGAATATCAAAATAGTTAAAAACTACAGTATATATTTATGAAATGGGCCCTATAGAGGTGAAGTGACCCAACTATAGAAAAATGGTAAAACTTTTTCTTGGACTTTTAATTTTAAGTACAATCACATCTTTATTATGTATTTTGGTGGGTTGCTTTTTTATTTTACGAAGATAACACTATTGCAATGTGTATTAACTGATTTAACTTCACTATTACGATACTTTAAGACATGTAGTATTTTACAACGCATCTTACTTTTTTTAAATATCACTTGGCTCACTTCGCCCCTAATAGGCCCAACAAGCTTCCTACTACATCTACTTTTTACTCGGTTGATCAACCCATATTTTTTTCGAAGAGATAGAATACCTGGATAGTGTTAGGTTAGGTTAGGACAAGTGGTTGGAAGGTTACTTGAGTAATAAATGGGACCGTCCGTATCGGGATTCGAATCCGTGATCATCGTAAGCTAGTCCAACGACTTTGACCATTCGGCTTAAGGTATATTAAAGATCTATAATAAAAAAGAAAACTTAGGCACAGAATTGATCGTATAATCGCGCGAGCTTCAAAACAGAAATCCTTATTTCTCGTTTGAGAATCACTGTATTTTAATAACAAAGGTTTTATATGTGTGTACTTCATGAAGGGCGAAAGTAACAATAAAGTTCTTTGTTTAAAAATGGGTTGATTCTGTAATAAATAAATGGCCGGAAGTAGCAAAGGTTAAGGCTATAAAGAAATATTATGAATGTAGATACTTACTGATTATGAAAAATGCAGTTATATGCATCGTTTAATAAAAACGGTATTTTTGTGATAGTGTATCTAATATAACAAATATTATTTTTATATCGTACAGACAATATTGAAATAAGCCACAGTTAATTCATCTTAGTCATATTATGTATACTAAGCACAGTATATTTTTTTTAATCCATGTCCGCTTCTAATGTGAAGCATATGGCCTCCTTATGGAGGTACATTAACAGAAATTTTTCTACGAGAACTGTTTGTTACTCTGTACTTTTCAAAGAGAGTAGTAGGGAAAGAATGATAAGGCTAGAACCGGGCTAGTGGTTGACTTATCACTATTACTACACTCAGTTATTAAAGGATCAGAAGGATGGGAGAAGATGAAATAATGTGAATTGACATCCCAAACACCCATTCTTCGATCACAACTTTGAATTGAATGATTATCAAATTCACTGTGGTCTTACCGGGAATCGAACCCAAACCTGAGTGATCGGTAGAGCAAGCTCTTACCAACTGAGCCACAGCAGGCGACATCACACATAGCTGCATTGAATTAACTGATGATTTTTTCAGTTTTTGACATTTTTCTCAAAATCATTTCCATGGTAGAAATCTGTCTTTGCTTTTATATCACTCAGAAGATAGAAATAGTGATAGTGTGTTCTGAGAAGAGATCTGAGTTTTTTTCGCTTGATGTTATCGTATTTCATCTCAATTATATATCCATACATTAAAGTTTAATTAAAATACAAATCATCGCTGTTTTTATTCACAATACCATCGTTTAATATTACATTTTTTAGCTGAAATATTAATCTGACAGAGCACTCAAAATTTAAACGTATTCAAGAGTTTCTGATATTAATTACTTTAAAATATGCAAACTCATCTCTGGCTTGGAAAAAATATTAATAGCACAGATTTACGAACAAAATATTCATGTTGGCGTTTGGATAAAAATGTAAAAAAATAAAAGTATACAGTAATATAAAATTACGAAATGGAAAAAAAGTAGTTACTCATATTTTCAATTAATATTTTTTTGTAAACAACATCCAACTTAGAAAGGTACATTAAAAAACTGTAAAATTATCGAGCTCAAAGAGTATCATTACATTATCAATACATAAAACAAACACACTCGATAATATGAAAATCTTACAGAATATTTTGTGTTTAACGAGGATTATCTGTGAATCAATCGCTCAACCTATCTATCTTAAAGAAGCAGGATAAAATTATGAGACTGGGAGTAAGATTATCTTTAAGATTATTTGTAAGAACTTTACTATATACCATCGGTTCCCAAACTTTTTCAGTTTCCGGCGCCTTTAATATATCAGAATTTTACCGCGGCGCCCCAAATTAAAACATTGGTTTATCTCAGGGCAGACTCTACAAACTGCTTTAAATGATTAGGGCCTCTAAAGATTTTAATCTGGCTCTGCCTAAAACTATGTGTATAGAAGTTATTCGTTTGTAAGAATGCAAAAATAAGTACGTGCAGTTGGATTCAGACAAAATAATCTCTGATTATTTAAGATGAAATATATATATTTTTAAATAAGGATCAAGACTCATGATATTAAAAAATAACGATTAATCTCCAAGCATTACTTATATTAATCTATAAAAAAGTGTACGGTGAGCATAAATTCGTTTTTTTTAATCGGTTCATAAATTTAGTTATTTTCTAAAATGACTACTTGTCCCTTTTTTGTGAAATGAAAAAAATAAATTGACTTTATCAATTCATAAAATAAGTGACTGGCCAAGCAGCACAAGGTCCAATTTACGACTTTCATTTAACTGATTTTTATTATGCGGCGCGGCGCCGGTGATGTAAATGTATGTGTGCTCAAATTATTTCTATTGCAATGTAGGTGTAGTTTATTAGGTGGGTAGTATTTTTGAAAAAATTGAAGTAATATATCGACTGTGGAAAGGAAAAAGGAAGTAACCCACACATAACAAATTTTACAGGAGACACAGAAAACGTTTTTTGATTATTTTGGACCAAATGCAAGTTATGGAATACACACAACCTTAAAATGTATGGAGACTGGTACACTGGTTTTTGATTGACTTTATCCGATTTGAAAACAAATTTTAAGTCTTTTTTCTTGATCGTAATTTTCAAAAGACCTTCTTTTTTCAAACTTAAAAGCTTAATTTCGATACTAATTCGGCATTTTTAGCTTACAACCTTTTGATAGAACATGCATCAAGTTGGGTATACATTGTCCTTTTTCCTTTCCACAGTCGATATGTAATATTTAAAAAGTATGTCAATAATGAATTATATCCCTTATTTTCTTCAAAAGAATATGGTCACCGTATCTTAAAAACGTATGACGAAATCTGCGAAGCTATATAATAAAAGAATAATTTACTGCACCATTATAAAAGGTTAAAGAGATTTGCTTTATTTAAAATGACGATGAAATAGTAAAGCCTGGTGAGGTTCATTACTTTAAAAAAAAAAACACTTTAATTAAAACGTGTTGTGTTTAATTATAAATTTTATTAAATAACTACATTTAAAAATAATAAACTTTAAAAATGATTACCCGTTGGCGCTTTATTCATAAAAATGCAAATTGCGTTTAGAATTTTCCGTTATTTTACTTCGAATGCTTATTCATTAGCATTTTTGAATCAAGGTTGCTTAATTAACATACTGTATTTGTAAGTAGCGCGCGTTTAATTTATTACCGGGCTTTGTGAATAACGTTTATATTATTATATCTGGCAAACTTATTATGAAGTTAATTTATGCTTTTAGAGATAGAATACAAAATATTTATTCTAAATTCTATAAGTAGACAACAAAGTATCGTAAGAATAATCCATCAAAACAATTACTGTTCCCTTTCTACCTTGATTATCAAACATTTGTTTGATAAACAGTTTCCTAAATCTTAAAATCATTAAACTGTTATAGATAATTGGTTTACTTTGAAGTGTTTTTATTTTGGTGGCCCTTATAATAAATATTAAATCGAATATCATGATGAACAAAATTTAATTCGAAATTGATCTCGTAATAAATAACTTTAAGCAATTTGTGTTCACAAAATTTGATATACGAGTATTTTAGCATATCGGATGTCGTAAATATGAAAAATGTTCAAAATTCGCACCCTTATTATATTACTGTTTAAGTCAGGCATGGGCAACCTTTCCTAAGTCTGGAGCCAAATTATCATTCTGTCTCCAAGTCAAGGGCCGCACCAATTTATTTTTTTCAAAAACTTTATCGATGAAGGAGACTAGAAGAACCTTGACGCTAGCGCGTCCTGGTACTTAAAGCTCCATAAATTTGAAATCCAAAAAAAATGAAAAAATAAACATAATAAAGCAATATTAAATTAAATAAAACACGTTGCAACTTGTCCTATATTTTTTTGTTTATAGAATGAACGTGTCATCTCCATTATTTAATCCCACCCTGGAACTATTAATTTCTTTCTTTATTACTTCGCCGAGATGAATCAAGGCCGAACAAAATAGCTCGGCGGGCCGATGGTTGCCCATATATGGTTTAAGTTATCAAAACCAAATGGAACACACTCTAACACGAAATATGAAATAAATTTATTTGACAAAAAAATACCTAATCAAATAACATTTTTCTTTAATTAACAAAAGTAGATAAATAATTTAATAAAAAAAATAAGGGAGTTTTTTTGGATAATTATAATATTAGTATATTCATTGTAATCTACAATGACACCTCTATCCAGGGTTGCCCAAACTATGTTCCGCGGAACACTGGTGTTCGACGAAGCCTTAATAATATTTCGTGAACATATTACTTGAAAACAATTATTTTGTGATATTCTGAGAAAACTCGTAAGGATGATTCTTGGGGTTGGAGTCATTTTTTCCTAAAAGGCAATACCAATAGGCTAGAGAGCAAGCAACTATAAAAACCTAATTGAAATAATCGGTGATTCTGATTTGAATAAAAAAATATAACGTGTTTTAACATTTTTTTTTTTTATTATTACTGCAGTAAAACCCCCATTTACACTTAAGTCAGGACCGTGTAATTGGGGGAGTAAATCTCATACAAAATTAGGGATCCGCAAAAAATGCAAAACTAAGATTTTCCTTAGTTTTGCAAAACAAAATATGGACGAAATATTTAGTTACTAAGTGATAAAATGCAAAGCGCGCTAAAATCCAACACATAGACAGTCGTCCGGCTATGCGTGTATAGCCTGACACGTGTTGAATACACAGACGATAGCCAACATTTGACTGTATGCACCGCACAGATGACTGTCGTAGTAACGACAATGGAATGCGACCGTTCAATTGAAGGATTTGCGGCGAATATTTCAAGCCAGCGCGTAATTCGGGGTAGTGTAATTTGGGGTTCCACTGTATTATGAATTATCTCACCTAAACAATGAGCTAAGTGTTACGTTAAAATTTCCGGATTTTCGGAATGTTCTATTGCAGAAAAGTTTTGGAAACCCTACCTCAATAAATGCAATGCAAATATGACGCAAATTTGACTTGGATTACTTTGCGCCCCGTCGCTCCTCGATCCTTTTCACGTACGGTGCTCGAGTGTAGGTATATTTTCAACGATAACTGGTTGCTTAACTGATCACTATATTTTAATTGCTCCACAAAAAGTTCTCTTAGACTCAAGTTTGTTTATCAAAATAGTTTAATGCCGAAATGACATACTCACGGTGATAGTAACGCTGCACTACAATCCTTTTTACGAATTTATTTTGAAGGGCATGATTTCGAAAAAATGTTGAAGACATTGCTTATGATATGCTACCAAAACCTACCAAATTTTATGTTGTAAAGCTAGTACTTAGAAACATTTTTAGGAAATGCTTGGTGGCGATGAACGATTTTTATGTGATATTCGTGTTTCGTGTACCATATTGTATCCTCTACGGTGGTCCACCAGACGAGACACCTGGTGTTAGGTTACCAGGCCCCACGGTGGTAAAGTATCACTTGGCCAAGATACCCAATAATACAGTTAATCAGACGAATAACCTTGCACCCTGGATGACCACGTTTGGTTGCAAACATGCATATTAAGTTATTCGGTGGCAAGAAATACGCATTGACACACCTTCCTAATTATTACTAAGGTTTTTCTTCACTAAATGATAGGTGAAATATTTAAAAACACATTTTACTCGAATGGGAACATAATTGTAATTTTATTTTAATTTATGTAAAATAATAAAATACAGTTCTAAGCATTGGTCGCGAGTTGAATTAGTCGCCAATAGAATTTCATATGAAATATTGAAATGAAAAAATAAAAGAAATAATTTATTAACTTTCTTTTGTTTAATAAAAAAAAGTTAAATCCAACTGTCAATCATCAGTAGTATATGAAACAGTGATAGGTTTTTAATACATCCCATTTTGGTTAAGTTGTTTGTAAAGTTTGATTAGACTGTGTTTGCTATAATAAAATAGGGTTAGCCTTAGATGAAAAAATAACAAAGTATTTTAGTTCCACACTATTTTTTTTAAACCTATTTAATAGCTATTTCTGCGTATACTTTCGTCAGAACTAGTTCTTACTTTATTATTTTCACCTTAGTACAAAGGAGTTCTACCAAGTAAATGCCAATTTAATCAACAGAGTTGGCTTCATTAATATTGTTTTTTTTATATAAATTTAACTTCCACAAAGTTACTGCCGGATCTATAATAATATGTAATGAAAATCACTGTTTTTCATTACATATTATTATAATTTCCACTGTTCTTATTTTGCCATCAGCTGATAACACAGTCCCAGAATAACAAGTGATTGAATGAAAACATAATTTGTTGGCAAGGTAGTTTCTTCAACATTTTACTAATTTGCATATCAGCTTAAATACAAATTGAATGAAATCAATGTCAATTTCTTAGTAACATAATGTCATGTCCGTTCATTGATGCTGGCTTGATTTCGATTAACACTTGTTCTTACAGCTAAATCTACAATAATGCCAGTTTTTATGCGTGCTTCGCTTAAAATCAGAATATTTGTTGCCCACTCGTAAAGTGACTGCGTACACACTGTTAATTCCTAATTGACACCTCCACTCACGAAACAAGTCGGTCATGCAAATTTACTTTATTAAATGATGTATTACAGATGTAGGTATGTTACGAATAATTAAATTATTTGAACCTAAAGGTGGTCGACAGGAAGACCTCGAAATCTAATAAAGCAACGATATGTCTTGAGTGAAATGATTAATATACTGACATTACTCGTAATTTATAGCGAGTTTCATTTATTGTGAGAAATTTTTACTGTTGTTCACGATGTTCAACCCCAAGAATAAATCCCCACTAATAAAAGTCATTAAGACTGATACCGTTTGGTATAAACTCGGCGTAAACAGGTAGGTAGAATGAAATAAAACCAATCGCTCTACTATCACGGAAACGTTTATTTAAGAACTTACAATCACCGAATTAATTACATACAATGTTTAACAGACAAAATTTTGAATTAACACAAAACACAATACACAATAATTATTATACAACCTAGCTTGCTCACACAATTTTATAAATGTTAAAAAAAATAACAAAAATTGAAGCTACCACCCGCGCGGGAACAAATTTTTTTTTTTTGTCGAAATGGAAAAAATATCAGTTCTTTCATCTCGGACAAAAAAAAAACCAAAACCACAAAAAAAGAACTGCAAGTGAATTTACAACTAAAGGTCTCTGGAACCACGTTCCAGAGACCGGGAAGTGTCTCCTACACTCGTTGTGTTCCGTTCGTGTCCTAATGAGCAAGGAAGAAAAAAACAAAAATCACATCAGATACCGAAAAAAAATGTTTCCATTTAAGACCATAAACACTAAAACAATTGATATCACGGGTTACCTGATATTAATTAATTTAGCTACACATTTTAAAATTCTGCCTGTTTTCATCACAAAAGTGGTAGTGGGAGCGGGTGACAATAAACTACCGTGTCAATACGAATACAATCAAGTAGTAACACCGTTAATTTAAGACAAGGGGTGTTTTTATCGAGTGCATACATTTATCTTGGATGATCTTAAATACTAGTAGATAGTATGTATATAGTATTTCAGACCGTTAAATATTGGCGTAAGCACTCGGGAATAGGAAATGTTTCCATTCAGGAAAAAATGTGCAATTTGACAGAACACCTTTAATTGTAAAACTCCTGTCATGCAGCATACTACCATATACTAACCGAATAACTGCGTTGAAATTTATTAAAAAATTGTGGACAAACAATGATTCCTACGGGGACTATTTTGAATTATATTAGTTTCTCAACACTAATAGAGCCTGTCCCTATGCTCAATACTAACACTTCTACATGCTTAACATAAATGTAATACTTGCTGTTCTCTGTTGTTGTAATCGATCTGTTGAACGTCAAAAATGTCGGTAGTCGTAGGGCCGGCGCCACCATACAGGCAAAATAGGCAACCGCCTAGAGCGCAAACCATTAGTGGGCGCATTAATGAAGTATTAAAATTATTTTTCCATACTCTAATAATAAGGTTTCTTTTATTTTGACGGTTGTATTGCTCCGTTGTAATTATGTATCGTATTTTATATAATTCGAAAAAGAGAGGTTGAGTGACTGAGTAACAAACAGTTCAAGCAGAAAAACTTCTGATGAGATACCTCCTCAATTAAGAGACCATATGCTTCACATTGGAAGCGGACATGGATATATAAAAACATATTTCTATAATCCCGAGCTATTTCTTTTTATCATATCGAAAAAAGGGGGCGCGCCAATAATCGTTGCATAGGGCGCCAAATAACCTCGCGCCGGAACTGGGTAGTCAACGGCGTTAGCTTAGAAAAACAGAATAAATAAGGCAAGTTACGGTTGTTTTTAATGAATATTATCGACTACCGGCATTGTCCACGATTGACAGATTGAGCATAACAACAGTGAAGACAGCCGCAATTAGTGAATGTATGTATTATAATACTAACTTATAAAACCTTGTAGGAAACGAATACAAAAGATATATGACACGATCTGATTAGTAGGTAACAAATTCACTGATTTACATTGTTTCGGAAGGAATGCTATTAACATTCGCATACAGAAGAAGAGAACTACATATGTATAACCATCATGGACACAAATAGTAAAGGACAAAAATACAAAGTAGTTAAATAAAATCTTGAATGTAAACACAGGCCAATATGTTTAACATATGTGTATATATGAAATATTTTATTATTACCGTGAATTTAGAATACAAAAAAATATGATTTTAACCCTGAAATTATCACATCAAAATTTGCATAACAAATTAAAAGAATTTAATACATTACTTCTGACCTTAAAAAAATTATCTTACTTGAACGTTTTATGTGTGCTAATAAACAGTCAAACTGTGTAAATAATTTCCAGTTTTTACTGTCAACTTAGTAAACATAGCTTTTGAGACATTTAAAATTGATTACTTTGCTATTTCACATCCTGAGAAAATAACCACCTTGAATCCAATTTATATATAGTATGTATAGATTTTTTTTTTTATTTTCATATCGACTATAGAAAGGAAAAAGGACGCAGCCCACACGTATCAAATCTTACAGGAGGCGCAAAAAACGTGTTTTGATGATTTTGGGCCATATGCAAATTATGATTATACCACAACCTTGAAGTGCACGGAGACTTCTAAACCGGTGTTTAACTGACATAATCTAATATTAATTAAAGAAATCGTCTAGGAAAAACCTTTATTTCCGTCTTTTTTAATTTTTTTACAAGGTCATCTTTTTTAAACTTAAAAGCAAAATTTAGATACTAATTCGGCGTTTGCAGCTTGCATCCTTTTGATAGAACGTGTGCCAAGATTGATTCATTGTGATTATCGAAAAAAAACTGTGGGTTACGTCCTTTTTCATTTCCACAGTTTATATTAAATGAGTGTTTTTTTTAAATATTAAGCATTACAGCAAACCGTGCAAAAGTTAAATATTTTCAATTATTACTAAATTGGTATAAAATTGATTACAATACGATAAAGTAAAGCTAAATATCATATAAAATGGTCAGTTGATAAAATCAATTCTAACATTTAATTTTAGCAAAGAATAAACTCTTAATTTTTTTTTGTGTGGTTAACTTTTTGATTACATATTTTCATTTGCTTTAAGTGAAGACGTATGTAAATAATTATATGTATAATAAAAAAAAAATGTAGTAAATATATGATTTTGTATACACTAGTGAAGCCTCAAACTGGTATCGCATACAAAAATAGTCTCATATTTATTTAGGTCCACGAGTTTTTCAAATATTTATACTCAAATTGATAAAGTTATCTTTCAAGTACATTTGAGTCATGGTATTTTTTTTCTTTCATTTAAAAACGATATCCAACCAAATTTAAATTTACTTGTACCAAGCGAATAAACTAAAAAAAACTATTTTCTTTCACAAAAATATCCATTACATATTTAATTTTAGGAAATCTGAATTTCAAAAATTGTCAACAGGACCCATCTCTATAATATGAATGTCATTTTATTATTTAAAAGTAATCATTCCTGCATAGTTCTGAGTTCTGACCGAGTGTTACCGACAACTATTTTTAATAAATACCTCTTCGCCAGAGACGTTCTATGAGCATAGGCGAGTAGGCAGTTGCCAAGGGGCGGCAAACAATAGGGAGCGACAAATGAACACAGAATATATTTTGTTTGTGTTTGTTTGTGTTCCCTAAAAATTCTCTCCCGCCCTACCGATCCTACAATAACTGGGTGTAGTGATGGCGATTACTTAACCACTAGTCCTGTCCTAGGCTTATCCTTCTATCCCTACTACTTTATCTGAAAAAGAGAGGTTGAGCGACACAGTTTTCGTATCTATGTATAGTGGAACCCCCAATTACACTACCCCGAATTACACGCTGGCTTGAGATATTCGCCGCAAATCCCCCAATTGTAATGTCGCGTTCCATTGTTGTTGCTACGAGATGGTCGTCTGTGCCGCGCATACAGTGAAATGTCGGTTAGCGTCTGTGTATTCAACACGCGCCAGGCTATCTGAGATCTAAGACATGGGTGTTTGTGACGTCAATTCTTCTTGAGTTAATCTCATGTGACTTACAAAAATTCTCATCGAGTATATCTCGTATGATATTTCAACTTAAAAAATATTTGACGCATTGGCGTAAGCTGTAATGTCAAATTTTTTTTAAATTAAAATTTGCTATTAAAGACTTAAAACTTTTTTCGATTTTGGATTTGAACAACAAAACTTAAACTAAAGTCAACTAAAATTACCTTATTGAAAAAAACGCCTTTTTCAATTGCATTGGGGCCGCTAAGGGCCCATATAAAGAAGTAAATCTATCACTCTATCATCTGAAATTAGAACCTCGCTAGTGTGTTACATCTTTCATTAACTTTGTTTGTTATACATAATGTGAAAGCACGTAGTTTTATTCTGTTGCATGGTTCGTGATGCCATTAATCTGATAGCAGTAACAGTAACAAGAGTCCGTCCGTAACTTAACTGCTCGTGAGGAAACTGTTTGTTTTAATGATTTGTTACGCGGCTCATATACAAATAATAGCAGAACAACGTATTTACTTCTCGACACGCCACAGTTATATTAAAATAAAATAATCATCAAATCACGACGCGGCTTATTTAATTATACTATTATGGGACTATTTTGAAATTTCACCTCGAGGCTGGATCAGAAGAATTAAACGTGGCATTGATTACAATCGTTTCGTATGTTCGCAATACAAAAACGAATTGTGTAACCGTAAAAGCTGGTCACGTTAAAAAAAGCATCCGTTTTTACCAATGAAACATTAAAATCTTCTATATATTAGTAGTCGATAATGTCCGTCCGTCTTTCCGTCTGTCGGACCCGTTTTCGATGACGTCAAGAAAGAAATTTTATTACAAAACGATCAGTGGACGCTTTGTGTTTTCTTAAATTATATTTTCTGAAGAGTAACACCAAATAATTTCTTGTTGTGTATTATTATGTACATATATAAATAAACAACATACAAAAAACTGAACATTTTCTCGCTATTTTAATTGAATTATCCATTCTTTGTAAATCTTCGAAAACCGGATAAAACCGGTTTTCAAACAATGACATGAGAAAACCGGTTTTTTCAAAAGTCGGTTTTTGTATAAGCCCTAATTGTTATACAATGGTTACTATTTCACATTCTTAAATGGTATAAATAATATTTCTTTAGCGTAGGGATTCTCAAAAACTTTCTGCAATGGAACACTTGGTCGGGTAATTCATAATAGTATAAATACAAAATATTTTTTTAAAACACTTATTATATTTAAATAGTGTGACGTCAAGTCTGTTCCTACACTTTGACTTTGTTGCAGTATAAAAAGAAAATTCTGGTACGCATAAATAGGTTGCATAAAACGGAAGTAAAACAATAATAACTTGTTTCGACAAATTGGAAGATTCGTCTGACAAACTCGCCAAGAAAGAAGATATCAGAATCACTGATAAAATCAGTCAGAATTTCATAGTCACTCGCGCTGAATTGATTAAGCATGCTGGTTTTGCTGTCACGGAACATGGATTCCGACAGAGAAGTAGGAAGGGGTCCTGCCACCCGGGGCGATCCTTGAATTTGCCGCCCCCAATATGTCCTCTAATTTTGTTTTTAAATCACTTCAATTATTTATAAACCACAGGTGGCATCATTTTTTTATGTATAAATATAATTTCTCGCATAATATTGTATTCATTTTTGAAAATGCCACCCTCAAAAATGTTCCACCCGGGGCGGTCCTCCCCTACCACCCCCCCCCCTCGCTAAGCTACTGGATTCCGAACCATAATTGTTACTTTTCGGAAAATATTAAAAAATAGTTGTTTTTACGTTATTTTGGTGTTTGCGGACCACATATTCAGGTTTTGTGGAACACCAGTGTTCCGCGGAGCATACTATAGTTAGTATTCCAAGTAAAAATTCGAAAATATAAATATTATGAAAAGATTACTCTTGGAAAACACACAGGGGATATTTCTAGAAATCGTAGGATGATTATTGGTATACATGATTTCAAAATATAAACTAAAATTATTATGAAAACATCTGTTTGTTTATTTAGATAATAAATTAGAAATGTTTGTGTGCATTAAAAGAGCATGATTCTGAAATGAATTTTCTTTTCAAAACTTCTGCTGACAGAAATATAGCAGTGGCCTCAAAAATGACGATTAATTGAGTATCAAAACTTTTGGCCAATACAGAGACATTTTAATTATTTATAAGTTTATTTTAAAATTATTCCAAGTGGTTTCAAATATTCACACTGCGCAGATTTTTTAAGTGTTTTTGTAATAATGATAATTCCTTACATTTAGTCGTTTTGTAAAATATTTGTAGATAATTTATGTGTATTTAAGTTTTTATTAACTATTTTTATGTGTCATATAAATCAGTGCTTACCGACCTTTTTCATGCCACGGCCCCCTAAATCTGAAAAAATAATCTGCGGACCCCCGAAAAAAAATTCACACGTTTATATTTTATCACAAAGAATGTGCACAAATAAATATTTATACTTTCTACTGAAAATTTTCGCGGACCATCGCGAAAAACCTACGGTCCCCAGGTTGGGAAACACTAATATAAATAAACAAAACTCCTCACAAATAAAACATTTATAATGATCAAATAGAAGTTTTAACGTGTTTCAACTGATGATTTGACATGCCTAAAGTCACTTACCATTTATTATGTTCTTATAAATAATATACGATAATATGAAGTTTTTAATACAAGTAATCTCGAAACCCTGCGTAATTATAAAACCGACTTTCGTCTTTGACCGAAACAACCTCGTACGCATTAACCCGTTATTACTGGTATGTATAAAAAAAACAAAAATTAAGAAATTGTATGTTATTAAGTTTCAGTAAATCTATGGATATTTAGAATATTTGATACAAGAACATGTTAAATTAGTTATGTAGAAAATTAATCTAAGACAATTGTATTGCTTAAAATCTTTGTTTATTTTAGATTAATTACGTACATTTATTTGTTAAATCATAATGAGTATAATACTAGTGAAGTGGACATTTTCAGTAACAATATTTGTGAACTGTTAATTAGGTTTTACTTTTTGATTTTGTACGTCCAAAATATTTTTATATATTGATGTATTATGTACAGTTTTATTTAATTTTAATTATATTTGTCAAGTTCATGCTAAATTGGCGTCAGCTGTAATGCCATGTACCTTCTGATTTGAAACAATAAATACAAAATATAAACCGAAGTTATTACCAATGATTCACATGATAGTTTTGATGTCAATGAATTTTAATACAATATGCGCGGGTCAATTTTGCACTTTTTGTTTATTTTCATTGATAATTTAATATAATCATATTACAATTATATCCACGAATAATTAAGAAACATACATTGTATATATGAAAACTCTTTTGAAACGTTTAACGGACTTAATTAATTGATTAATAATAATTAAAATATTTATCTAGACTAGATAGTCAAAGTTATGAATTATAACTGTTTTGTTATCGAGTAAGAATATGTTTCTAATATCCGCCTTAAAATAGAATAGAGAATAGACTGTGAAACTGGGTCAACTTATTCCGAGCAGTTGAGAAACACAAAAGGAAAAAACCCAAGCCATATTTTAACCATTCAACTTTTTCTATGAAGCGCATTTTTCAGTTTTGACACAAGAAAAACTTTAGATGGAAAAACAAAACAAATTCGTTTAATGAGAAAAGAAAATATTTTGAATTTACTTGTATTTTTCTGAATGAAATATAGCATTTTTTATATGTTTGCATATTAATAATGGCTTATATTATAACATAATTCATTATGAAAATGCAATTAGGTTTAGGTCATTGCTCGGAAAATAGTTATAAATAACATGAGTAAATAACATGAATAACATGCAGACAAATCCATGATCCAAAAGCTAACGCAGTTGATCACTCGACGATTTACTGAAAATTAACATATTTTGTAAGGAAATAATTGTGATACAATGTAATTTCAAACCAGAGGGCAATTTACAGATGAAATGATTAAAGTGATGAGGAATGGGGCTTTTATTTCAGGAGTGTGGAGCCGTAGTCGAAGTAGTGGAGTCTTCTGTTAACTTCAAGTCCTTTTAAAAAAAAATGTGTATTCAAATTGCTACGTTCAAAACTGGCGACACTGCATAATACTATCTATGCCTAAAAGTATAAGTTCGAAATCGTATTATTTTTCAACGACTCCAAAGCCCCGATGATTTTGTTTCTTTAAAGTAAATTAGGAGTTGAGTTTTTTTTTTTTAATTTATTGTAAACTTAATAGGATATTGCTAATTTTGTAAGCTAATATAGTTGTATATTCTTACCATATACGAATTAAAACCACTCATAAAATAGCGCAATGCGGTGTTTTTGTGATAAACTTAGTTTGTATACGGGTAAAGATATTTTAAAGTTGAAAATAATACTTCAATAATGGAAGTTTCTCGTTACGAGTTATAGGAGGGCGTACATTTTAAGACGTTCAATTGTATTTCGCGAACGTTCATAAATGTTTATGTACTCGTAAATATAAGATTATTTTTCAATTTTAAAAGCTTCTTATAATCGCACTAGTAAATAAAGTAGTTAAAATACAAAAAGATTCAGTAGGCACATTACAATAAATATTATGTAGTTTTAAGAAAAATAATACTATTCACATACTTCAGTATACAGTCAATCCTCTTTTTATGCGGTTTAGAAGTTATGCGGTTTTTTAGATATGCAATTTAAAAAAAATGTTTCATATTTACGTAAAAAATATTACATCAAGAACAAGTAACGTTGTATTTTGGATATAATAGAGAATGAATCATTAACGCTAACCGAAAAAAAATACGATTTTGGACTGTTTAAATCATGTTGCATCTGCCATCGTTGTATTAAGTCCACGTACTTGGGGATGTGTTACAGTCGATGAAACCTTAAGAACATCGGCAACATCAGGTGAAATTATAACTTTAGCACATGAACTTGGTGAAGAAGGGTTTGATACCTTTAGCGAAAATGTTATCGACAATTACTTATGAATAATGCTATAAGTGACGATGATGACATTTATTTAACTATAGAAAAAAAAAAAAAAAAATGATGACGAAGTGGAAGAATTTCCAGTTGATTTAAATTATGAACGCGCATTTGAGTGTCAACAAGAGCTTAAAAATTGTATTTATGGGTATAACGAACTGCATAAACAATTAATCTCCAAAAACAGAAAAATTAGAAAAAACTCTGATCACTAATTTCATTGTTAGAAAAAAACCAGCACTGAACGATAGTGTGATTAACACTAATTCCATGCGTAAAGAATCATCGTCTTTTGAAATTGATGCGCATACTATTTCTTTCGAAAAAGAGAATGATTTCGAACCACGTTCAAAACGCACCTAGTATTTTCATACAGTGACGATAGTTTTACTTAAAATGTTACTAAAGTAAAACAATAACCAAACATTTTTTAAACGTATTTTTTACGCCGTGTTTTTCCATTAATTTTCCTATACTTTTTTATGCGATTCTGGGTAAATTTTAACTCGCTGTTTCAAAATTATTGGAACGTATCCCCACTTTTTCTATGAAAGTCAATTCTTTTTTTATGCGATTCTGGGTATATTTTTACTCGATGTTTCAAAGTTATGCGGATTTTAAAATTCATGCAACGCATCCCCACTTTTCGTATGGAAGTCAAGTCTTTTTCTGTGCGTTTTTTTTATGCGGTATTTCGTGAAATGCATCTGACGCATAAAAGGAGGATTGACTGTATATGGGAACTTTTATGAGAGACTGTATATAAACTGTTTTGAAGGTTTTTGTTTGTTATTACTGAAGTGTGTTGTCGACTTCCTGTTTATTAGGAAATCTGTTATACGCGCCTGTGACAACAAATAATTCGTGTAAAAATATATTGTTCTAAATTGAACGTTGTTATTTCAAAATAGTATAAAAAAGGGTTGAGTATACGTATGTATATAGAAAAAAAATGTCATCTAATGAAAAAATAGCTTACCATTAAGAAAACAACGAACTCTTATTTCTCATCATCTCGCCTGTTTGCATTAATTATTGTTACCTGAAACGAAATTATATAAAATAAAATAACATAAATATCATTAACACTATGCAATATCTGAATATTATGTCAAGAATTGGGAAAAAAATAGAGTTTTTTTTGGGAATATTGTCAAAAGCTATCCATTTATCTTAAGCACACAAAATTATATTGACCCATTAGAGGTGATGTGAGCCAGTTAAAAAATAAGTTAGATGCGTTGTAATATTCTGCACGACTTAAAGTATCGTAAAAGTAAAGTAATCTCAATAAATACACATTGCAATAATGTTTTATCTCCGTAAAATAAAAATATGCAATCCACCAAAACACCAAGTAAAGAAATGATTGTTAGAAAAAAGTTTAACCATTTTACTAGTTGGCTCACTTCCCCTCTCGAGACACAGAGACAGTCGCCCGGCTATGCGTGTATAGCCTGGAACGTGCTGAATATCCAGATGCTAGCCTGGTTCCACTGGTATTACTTAATAAGAAGTTTTTTTCCAACAAGTGAAATTTATATGTTACATCTTTATATATTATTTATTATGAAATCATGATTTATATATTATTACAAAAGAATCTAAGTATAAAACAAGGTTAGTAAATAGTTATAGCATAGCTACTATGAAAGGCAAATGTACTGGCGCAAGAAATTTATTGAAAATGTTTCGTATATTTTATTCAGGTAAATTGCGCTTTTAGTCGAGCCCAAATTGAATTGCATTGAGTAGGTTCGCCGTGAATTGCATTCCTAGATAGCTGAAAACTGCATCTAAACATTCGAAGCCAAACGTGATCGCAGTCAAATGCTATGCACTGCATAATACCATTCCCCACATGCAATTGATACATAAATTAAGTAGAATTTATTGGGTAATGCATTTATGCGAGTTATCAAAATGCTCTTTCGATCAATCCAATTTGTAAAATTATAATGAAGTCAACGAGTTATATTACTGCAAGAATAATAACATATTCAAAGTATTTATATTGTAATAATCGTGCTACCTTTCACGAAATAATCCATCAAATCATATAAAAATAATTTAGACATCGTGCATGATGTGTAAGATAATAAATTTATTCAATCTTCCACATGTAATACAACATAATTTCAAATAAAACTATTCTATTCTAACAAATGCTAAGATGCTGCATTTTTAAAGATTTAAATTAAGACAAACTCAATATAAGACAAACAAAAAGATATGAATTAGTTTTAAGTTGTGTTAAAAACGAATTTTGCAAAATGAAAAAGGTTAATAATACGAAGGAACAATTTTTCAAAAATTTATTCAATCTTCCACTTATAATACGACATAATTAAAGAGTAATATAAACAAAACTACATATTAGCTTCTAAATGATGTTATATTTTTAAAGATTGAAATTAAGACAAATAAAAAGATATGAATTAATTTCAAGTTGTGTTAAAATGAATATCACAAAGTTAAAGGGTTTAATAGCACGAAGGAACAAATGTCAATTCAGTTTCAGAAAGATTAGAAATGAATCTTGCATTTCTTACTAAAACGTCTATATTGTAATAATTAGCTTAGAAACATAGCTTTTAAACAAACATGATTTTCAACAAGTGTCTTTTATAATCAGGATATCATTGACGATCTGGGTTAAAAAATACAACATTGAAAGCACGCAAGTTACGCAAGCCCCCAAACGTAATCTGTTGATATTGAGTAAGTAGAATATTGGGCCCACCATTTTGCAAGGCCCTCATGCATTGTATGGCTCTGCTATGTAGTGGCTACGCCACTGGGTCTATAACGCTATGATACAAAAAACTTTACTACAATCCATATTTATGAAACAAATCTTAGTGCCTATTTATTTTCTTAAATAATACACATTTTTAAATTGTAAATATGGTGTCGGTAGCAAAAAAATAATGTACGAAGCAATGATAAATTAAAAGGTTAGGATTGTTGTGCCCCCATATTAGAATTGCTGATGGCAGGGTCGTATATTCGAAGATCTGGTTGTCATCGAGCTGAAGGGAAGCAGCTCAGGACAAAACTTGACGTATGCAGATCCTTCAGTTAACAAAGACTATTGATAGATCGTACCGTCAAAACGACGAAGATAATAAGTCTCCAACTTAACTGAAGTTGAAACCAAGTAACGGTCGCAGAATAGTTTAATACTTTTTATCACTTGCAAAAGTCCACTAAATTTAAAGTTTGAAATGTTACTTCCACGAGTCGGAATCACTTTTTGGAGCACTGGTTATTTATTGTGGAACTTTTTGTCAAACTTTACGCTATATTTTATACTTTGCCCAATTTCCTGGAACGCTTTTTCGAGAAAATTGCGCCACCCATTCAGATAAAGTATGTTTAGCGCGGTTATAAAAAGCTACTTTTAAGATTGAAACACCATACTATTGCCGAGTGACGCCTTAAAAGGTCAGGCAGTTATAAATATTCGACAAGTTCCGGTAAATTTATAACACGTAACATCCACAAACGTCATGGAAAATACTAGTAATAATTGACTAAGCCGACTTTAAAACAAATTGTAACATTAAATGCAAGGTACGGTTTTCTATCGTCAACATGAAAGAATAACAAACAATAACTTTATAATAATATATTTACAGTGATTAAAATCAAAATCATACGCAGTGTTTTATTCAGAAATATAATATATACAACAATATATTTTTGAAGTTTTATAAATTAACAAAAAGGAGGGTAATACGAAATCAATTACAGTGGAACCCCCAATTACACTACCCCGAATTACGCACTGGCTTGAAATATTCGCCGCAAACCCCCCAATTGCACTGTAGCATTCCATTATCGTTGCTACGAGAAGTTAGTTTGTGCGACGCATACAGTCAAATGGTGGCATACGTCTGTGTATTCAACACGTGCCAGGCTATACACGTATAGCCGGGCGACTGTCTATGTGTTGAATTTTGGCGCGATTTGCATAACTAAATATTTCGTCCATATTTTTTTTTTGCAAAACTAAGGGAAATCTTAGTTTTGCATTTTTTGCGGAAAATGAAAAACTAATTTTATACGAGATTCACTCCCCCAATTACACTACCCTGAATTACACTCTCTCGGCTTTAGTGTAAATGGGGGTTTTACTGTATAAGATGCTCAACACAATGGTTACGATGAGGGTAGGGAAAAACTTTGAAATGATCTTACATTTAGATTATAGATGGATCAACTATCTACTAAGGGCATTCATTACTCTCAATGGTACAGTTAGCTTTACATTTTTAATGACTGTTGAACGCATTACAAAATATACCATATTATGCTGAAATAACTAGATCGAAGCAACGACTGACGTTATTTATGCAAGAGTGTATTTGATGTGAAACCTTTACTAACATCAACTCCACCAAAATGCATTATCTGATTCTCGAGTATTCTTATTTATAATAATAGTGATATACATAACATAATTATTAATAAATACAAAAATGTTCGCATAATAAATAAAAACAGGATTTGAATAAAGAAATAAATGTGTTTTGCGGTGCGTTTGGGTTTTCCGATATTGAGCTCATAATAGGTGAAGTGAGCCAAGTGGTATTTTAGGAAAAATTGAGTTGGATGCGTTATAATATTCTACGTGTCTTAAAGTATCGTAAAAGTGAAGTGAGCTCAGTAAATACACACTACATGTTGTGATTGTACTTAAAAGTCAAATAGAAAAGTTTTACCAGTTTAATACGTGGCTCACTTCACCTCTTAAGGGTTCATTTAAATGTTGACAACAATTACATTTCAGTCTTTAAATCACAGATTTATTTGTATAATGTATTTTATCATTATTGTTGACTAATAATTTTCCTAGCGAGTTTTTACAATAGAAAACTGTTCTAGCGAGCTGTTTTTTGTTTTTTTTTTCAGTTTAAGTTCACCTGTACACTTGGACGCCTGAAGCTGCGGAAAGACGAAAGCTGGGTCTTAGCAATGGAATGTACAAAATTTAAAACGATTCACCAAACACCTCCAGTCGAAATCAGTGGCGGATTATCCTAATAACGCATGAAGCGCGTGGCTCGTTTTTTTTAAAAAATATTACTATTTATATTAATAATATTTTGTGAAGGAAAATTTTCACGACGCCCCAAAGAACAGCCGCGGCGCAGTTTGGGTAACTCTGGCTTACAATATAAAACCCATTTACTTTATGGTCAGATTTTTATATATATTTAATATTTTCCATGAAATTTTTTGACGTTCTTACGTTATTTAAAAAAAGAGCCTCCAACTTTTATTGCGTTTGGGTTCTCTCACATGTTTAATCTGCCACTGGCCAAAATCATAAATCAGATCTTTTAAGATCCGTATAGTTAAAAAATAGTCTAGTTATTTGGAATAAACGTGTAAAAAGGTCAAGTAAATATTTACTTTCTAAAACACTGTTCATGTTTCACCGTAAATCATTATGTCAACTGGTCTGATGATTTATAATTCTATGTTTGGTCTGAGCTAATAAACAACTAATGATTATTTATTCAATAAAATGTGGGCTGTCGAAATCTTATACGTAAGATTTTTGTAATTAAATGGCTGCACACAGCAATGACTGACAATACCTATCGGCAACCATACAATGTAAATGATATAAAAAGTTAACCGACTTGATGATTAAGTTATTAATCTTTTTGTCAGAGGTTAATGGCTTAATCTGAATACGTACGTACATGATAAAAAATATAATCATTAAAAGGATTTTTTTCTATAATTACATTCGAATTACGTTTCAAAATAGAGTGCGTCATAATGAAATTGGTGTAATTTATTTAGAAAATACAGCGTTGATTAAGCATATTAAAAATGCATTAGTGAGAATATAAATATGATTGCATTTTTAGATGAATGGCGATCTAAATTACTTTGGATTATCCCGTGAATATTATGTTTAATTAGTCTGGGATTAAACGTATAACAATAATCTAATGTTCTTGTTTGAGTTAGTCACCATTGTGACAAATGTTTTAAAATATAAAACAAGAAAGATGTTTTTTACAGTTATTTTTTTCTACCCCCTACTAGTCTCTTTGATTACTCCCAGGTAGAGAATGTACCAAAATATATATCATTAATTCAAATTTGTATACAGTGGTGGATTAACTCAAAAGCGCAAGAGGCGCGCGCTTGGGGCCTCTAATCTGAGGGGTCCTAAAATAAAAAAATATTCTATGAAACCTATATAATATTTTCAATTAAGTTTTTGTAATTCGAAAAAGAGGGCCTCCAAATTTAATTGCGCCTCGGGCCTCCCAACTGTTTATTCCGCCACTGTTTGTGTATATAAATAAATAAGCTTATTTAATTTCATTAATGCATATATTTCAAAAATAATAAAGAATTAAACGTTTAAATTTTTTAATATTTGTTTTTATAATTCCCGCATAAGAAAAAACTCTTTAAAATCTTCTTTTAAAGCGCAAGATTCAATTAAACGCAACGGTCAAAAATTATATATATTTAAATAAGTAAATAAAATTTGGAAATAAATCTTCATTTATAGATTACGAGTATTACCCGAGAACCGAGTACCTGAAAAATGGACGAGTATTCTCGAGTATGTAGTATTCGATACTCGAATCGGAGTCTCTACTCTCAGGTCATTCCAGCAACCTGTACTTCCGCCGAATACATTGTATGTAAGGTCATCAGTAGGCTTCTACGATGGTAGGATCCATCCAGTTGGTAAAAGAGACAACCCGGATTCAGGCTCTCTTGGGGCATCCACAGCACATGTCTAAGTCAAGTCTATCGTTACCTTTTTTTATAATTGACATAATAAAGGGCTGGTAATTAAACTTTCTTATCTCCGTATTTATTTTAATTTTTAATTTATTTTAATTTAATTTTAATTTTTATATTTAAAAAAAAAAAATTGACATTACAGCTTACGCCAATGCGTCAAATATTTTTAAAGTTGAAAGATCATACGAGATATACTCGATGAGAATTTTTGAAAGTCACATGAGATTAACCCAAGGAGAATTGATTTCACAAACACCCATGTCTTAGATCTCAAATTAAAATTGAAAAAAATCCAAATTTGACATTGACCTTACCGGGAATCGAACCCGGACCCACCTGATCGGAAGAGCAAGCTCTTACCAACTAGACCAAAGCGGGCACAGTGAAATCTCCGCGCACCCTTAGTGTTTGCCTTGCATCAGGGGTGAGCTGGAGGAGGCTCGGAGGGGCTCAAAATTTGGAATATGTGTATTTTTTAAGAAGCCAGAAGTAATTTCGTATTTTCAATATTTTCTATGTGATGTTTAACATATTATATTATATCCGCGGTTCACTTGTTGTCCTATTGAACGTATTTTTATACTTCCGATCGATACAATAACAACAAAATATCTGTGTTAGATGTTTTGCAGAGCGTGACACCGTGTAATAAACTTTTTCTATGAACCGATTCCGCGTTGTGTTCTCAAAAAGATACCCAATTAAAATCCGTAGCTAAATAGAAAAAAATATGTTTTAAAGTAATAAAAACTTTCCCTGATAAATGATGACCCGATTCTGTATGATAAACTAAAAATAGCACAGATAGCATTTTTTCAATCTGAAAGAAATTATAGTTGTTATGTAAATATAGTTTCTTGATACCAAACTTAAATCACAGATAATAATAATACAATTGGGCCCATTAGAGGTGAAGTGAGTCAAGTGGTATTTTAGAAAAAAATAAGCTAAATGCGTTGTAATATTCTACACGTCTTAAAGTGAAGTAACCTCAGTTAATACACATTGCAATAGTGTTATCTCCGTAAAATAAAAACATACAATCCACCAAAACATCAAGTTAAAACGTGATTGTACTTAAAAGTCCAAGAAAAAAGTTGGATTTCTTCAGTTAAACAAGGTAAAACAAATGGTCTCGTTTAAAAATGTATAGTATTATCATTAAACCAAATAAAAAATAATAGTTATTATTCGTGTTTTCCGATAACCTGAGCAACCACGCAACCGACTATTTAATATTTTTACATATAAACTTAATTAATTAATGTGTGGAGATTTCTTGTAGGTGAATTCGTTTACGGAAAAACTACAGAAGATTTTTATATCTAGATATTATGTTGGTTATTGTTTAAAATTCCGTTACCCTGTTCAAGTATATTAGTTTTATTGTTAATAAAAAAATATGTTGACTGTATTATACATATTTATATAATTCAACAGAAGCTTAAAATGTATTTGTTTTGATCAAATCGATATATTAATAAGAAACAACATTTGATCGTTTTATTGTGTTTGCCAATAAATAATAAAGATTGAAGTTATCTCAATTTATTTATTGTTGAAATTAAGCGTTTATTTAGATTGCATTGCAATTCAATTTATTTCATTCAAGCGACAAATGCTCAAATGAGAACGTGTGAAACACTTTACATCTATGTACGGATATTACCTATTGATAAAATTCAATGTGCAATTTGCACAGTTATAAATAAAATGGAAGTGTTGTAGCTTATTAAAATAACTATATTTAGTTAAGTTATTAAACAAAATACTAATGAAAATAACGAATACATTATCAGTCTGTAAGAATGATAGTTGATATGGTCTTATTTACAAATTTTCCATTAAAATGTCCTTAGATTGTGCCTGAAAATATATGCCAAAACGGAATGCGTATTTATTTATATATCGTTTGTGGAAAGGAAAAAGAACCGTAGCCCGCAGTTTTTTAAAACAGCTTTTTTTCTATAATCACAATGTATACAACTTGATACACATTCTACCAAAAGGATGTAAACTGAAAATGATGAATTAGTATGTAAATTTAACTTTTAAGTTTACAAAAAGAAGAGTCATTGGAAAAAAATTCAATCAAGTTCGTAATAAAGATGAACATAACGCTTTAAATTCATTTGGATATGTAATTTTTTGATTTAATACACTTAACATAAATTAAATTTAAATTTCTCCATAACAACATGCTCGTTTTGTCTAGAAATGGACATGTCATACATTAATACTTTAATTCACACGTTACAAAAGAAGAATGCAATTCGTCCAAGCTTGGATTCATTTGATTAACACAGGAGAAAATAACATACATACTATGTCGTTCTGAAAATATTCCTGTAAATAATTTCAATTAATTTTCAGCTGGAGTAAAGACATTATATGAATTTAAATTATGTATATTTGGCTGACACATCTTTTACGAACAAAGAGAGTATTATTTCTTGTCTTGTTTTCGTCATTTAAGCATTAATAACACGTTATTGTCAGCAGACAATGAAGTAAAATTGTGTTCTTGTGGTTGGAATGCTGTTATGAAAGTGCAATAATAATATTAATGGATATTATAAACAATACCGTCTCCCTTTTTTAAATTATTAAAGAAAGCGCGTTGACTTTCTATAACACTTAACATTTTTTTTGTCTCCATAAGATGCCGACTAAAGAATATTATTTATGCTATCAATACATTCAATCTATATATGAGATTGTAATTTAAATATGGCTCGTATATAAACTGGTCTGAATTTATATAAAATTGTCATAATTTATATTAAATGGTCATAATATATCGGCCAGTGTTCAGAGAGCAGAATAAATAATTAATGGGCAGAACGGTCAGAATTTATATAAAAATGTCATAATTTAAATATTTAAAAAAAAAAAAACCTAACCTAACCTAATCAAAATATTTATAAAATCTGACCGTACAATATTTTTATTCTGACCAAAAATTGAATTTTATTCAGACCGAAAGTTTATTTGAATTCTGACCAAAAATTGATTTGATCTCTGAAGATTTATTTTGTTCCCTTTAAATATTATATTGTAAATAGTAAACAAACATAATACTTTCGACGCATTCATCGATTTATTCTAATACATATGTTGTCATTCTATTTGTTACTATGTCAGTTTCAAATCGAAATTTTAACGTGCTTAAATTGATTAATTACTATACATATACAGTAGAACCCCGATCTACCGTTCTCGCATAGTTCGTTTTATTTTTTGTAGTCCCGGCCAAGCACCCATCAGAACAATGTAAAATAATCCCGCATTAATCGTTCCCCGATTTACCGTTTTCCTCGGTCTATCGTTTAAATATTTTGGTCCCGTCACAAATATCATCCCGATTGACCGTTTTCGTTGAATATTTCTCATAAATATTCTTGCCCCGCATATCGTTTTGCGTTTTTTTTTTCGGTGGAACCCCGATATATCGTTCTCGATATCTTTGTTTTTTGCATGGATTGTTTATTTTTAACTCGACCAAGACCTCGTAATATTTTTATTCCCCGATTTACTGTTTTCCTCGATCTATCATCAAAATATTATCATCCCGTCCCAATTATTAACCAATTTTTATTTTTTCGTTCATTAGCTGGTTGCGCGAATTTTTCTAACTCAACAACATTAAAGAATACAATTATAAAAAAGTTTGTTGAAATTTAAGCATTTGTAATATTATTTGAAGATTTTCCGTATTATCGGTTTCCCACATTATTCTTTGTTTTATTACGGTCCCTTGGAAAACGTAGAATCGGGGTTTCACTATATTCTAATATTATAAACCGAGTAACTAATTTGATAAAACCGTTATTCGAATGTCTCAAATTTTGCCAAATAACCGGTGTTTCAAGCCCGGTTTTCGAAAAGCGACATGGCCTAGTAATTACCTTATTGAGAATGAATGTGTGAATTTATGAACATGCATTATTCGGTGATCGCATAATGGAAACATGGCAAAATGTCGAGTCTGCAATGCAAATTATTTAATGGTATAATAGAAACGCAATCATGAGCAATGACATTTATCATCATTGCTGGCCATAAAGCGGTTAAGTTAATTGTTGAAATTGTTGTCGAGCCAATTTGAATATCCGATTGTGCGGAACAGAGCAGCCATCTTAAGTGAGAGTTTCCTCCTGTCCCATTTCTGGAAGCATCTATTTTATTTCATTGTACCTATGGGGAATGGGGACTTGAAGACTGATATATTATTCGCAAGGATCTAGTGATTTCTTCTGGAATCCATGGATAGCATACTCTAATGTAGGGATTCTGAAGTCTCGGGATTTTCAAAATCCCGGGACATCCCGGGGCTCGAGACTTTTATTTCCCCTTCAATAATATTATAATTTTACTAAAATTAAATATTTGCATGTATGTATGTATGTATTTATGTAGTTCATACACTCGGCGCCTTTTGAAAGTACACACTAGTAAAAATTGCGTATTTTTGATACAATGTTTAATACTTATTATTTTTCTTATGCAATGGATGTATGTTATGCTAACGGTTATTTTTTACTGAGAGGGGATGATAACGGTACATGTAATGAAAAAATATCAATGAAGCCGCCGCCAAGAGTAAATTTATGACCGTAACTTCACAATACAGCTTTCAGAACTTTTTTTGTCCTATTAAGACATTACATAAAACAACATCAGGTATGAATATTTAATTTTAATATTTTGTAATTTGCTTTTGCTACAGTTATATTACAAAACATAAACACATGGTATTTGAAACTGCTTTCATTCAATACACATCAGTCCTTTTGAGGGTTTCTTAGCCACAAGAATTGTTTTTTTTCAAAATTAAAATGTACATTATAAATCACAGTCACAATTCCCGGGACATTTTCCGACAAAGACCCGGGACGTCTCGACACGGAATACCTACTCTACTGTGGCTAGTTACGTGGTGACGACAACTCGCCCTCATATGCAAATAAGCAATACATGCTCGTGCAAGCCTTTTGTTAAATTTTACTAATATCATGACTATGTATTATAAAAAGACTAGATATTATTTTAAATACGTACTGAAAAAATAATAATTAATTGACATGATTATTTGTAATAAGCACAACTTTTTATTTCTATTTTCAGATAATGCAATGGAATATAAAAAAAAACATAGTAACGGTCACTGTTCTAAATTGCTCGGTTAATAAAAAAGATACGAGTGTAATATATTAAAGTAATTTTAATTAAATTACAAGAACTCGTTTTATTATTTTCTAATTATGTGTGCCGTTTGACGGCAGCAGTGTTAAAAGTTCTATAATGTCTCATTTAGTTGCACAACACTCGCTTTCCATCGTAAATTTTATTGTCATATCAAAAAGTCATAAGATAAATTAATGCAAGTTGACAGACTCGAAATAAAATGATTTGTCAGTGATCAAAAAAATTATGCAACGTCACGTGAACCTCGACATGGAAAAAATCGATGGAAAGGGCCGTACAGAGGCTCGCGGGTCGATATTATTTTAGTTTTATTTGATATGCAACAAATAATCTAAATCAGAGATGCATAACCTGGAAGCGGCCCGTTTTTTTGTGGTCCTTGAATCAAATTTAAAATATAGTACACTCAACTCTGCTTTTACGCGATAGATATCGATGCTTAGTGTCAAGATGTTGTAACTACCGAAATGTCGAAAATGAGTTAAGATCGCAGTTGGCTGTAAAATATTACATTTTATATAACGTCAAAATTTTGTATTTCTCCCTGATTTAAGATACAATTGCCATTTCAAATCAAGGAGACAAAAAAATTGACGTTATATAAAATGTAACATTTTACAGCCAACTGCGTTCTTAACTAATTTTCGACATTTTGATAGTTACAACATCTTGACACTAAGCCATCGATATGTTCCAAAAAAACCGTGGTAAAAAAGTGATATAATATAATAATTTATAATAATATTGAAGATTGGTTTCTTGAATACTGCGGAATAGAAAATAGTGTAAAAAAGGTAATAATTAAGACCCAAATAGGTACATTACACAGACTATTGTCCAACATATATATTTTATGAAGAAATATTACTATCCATCACTTCTTAGTTATATACAGGGACTATTATGAAAGACTGGACGTAAACCGCTTTCATCGTTAGAAATGTCTGGTACGTCTAATGTGTTAGGGTCCAATGAAGTATTTTGTCCGTTATTACTGTCTTGTGTTAAATTTCTTGTTATCCGCCCTGTTGTTTAGTGTTTGTGAATCGTGTTTAATCGAATAATTCGTGTAAAAATAATAATATTTGATCTTTTTAGTCGAACGTGTTATTAAAATCGTGTAAAAACAATCTAAAAACGGTTGAGTGTTTATATTTTTAAACTAAATAATTGAATTAAATAAATATTAAGGAAACTTTTTCTAAAAAGTTAGTCTCAAACGTTCAAAGATCGATCGATCGCATTGAAATTTTAATTTAAAACATGTAAGTGTACTCACACTTAATTTATTTTATGCACTTTTTTACATTGTTATAATAGGGGTACCTGTCAAATAATAATATTTATTACATTTATTTTAATTTATAGGCACTAAAACATATCATTTTTTTATTTATTGATTTGGCATTTACTTGGTAGAACTCCATTTTAATAGGGTAAAATATCAAGGTATTTCAGTTCTACAGTTTTTTAAAAAAGTTAAAGGTTGATAGCTATTTCGGCTTACGCCATCGTCAGAACTATGCTTTAAACGTACATTTACTTGGCTATATATACTGTCTAAGAAGAGATACACAATGCATCATATTATTCACTCTAACATACTAATTCAAATTCTAATTACAATATTGCACTTATTAACTGTGATTTTAGTGTTACAAAGAAAGATAAGCAGTCTGGGAGCATAATTAATAATAAATATCAGTTTAAAGTATTCTAATTAATGTTTTTAAAAACCCAGACTGCTTATCTTTCTTTGTAACACTAAAATCACAGTTAATAAGTGCAATATTGTAATTAGAATTTGAATTAGTATGTTAGAGTGAATAATATGATGCATTGTGTATCTCTTCTTAGACAGTATATATAGCCAAGTAAATGTACGTTTAAAGCATAGTTCTGACGATGGCGTAAGCCGAAATAGCTATCAACCTTTAACTTTTTTAAAAAACTGTAGAACTGAAATACCTTGATATTTTACCCTATTATATCATTTTTTTTTCACAGAGCTTAAGAATTGGAGGCAAATGAAACTCCCTGAGTACACATCTGGAAAAAATATTTAGTTATGTACTGTATCAGTTGTTTGTCAAAAGTGATTTGTAAAACAACAATCTAAGACAAAACCTTCTTGATAGGATGCCAACTAATCACAATTAACGAATCTGTCAATGGGAAAAGAAATGATACTAATAAACGATGTAAAAAGCTGTTGGGTGGCCCCAAATAATAATGGATTTTTTTTGCGTTTAACAAACACAATAAATATTACTTTCAATCATTAATTGGTAGGCTATTTGTAAATGTATGTTTTTTTTTTTTTTTTGGACTTTTCCGGTGCCTTTGAATAAAATAATGTGAGATTGTTTTTCTCTCGCGTCTTCTCTCCTAATGTTAACTACCCGAATCTAGAACAAAGCTCAATCAAGCAAAGACTTAAGCAGAACTAAAAAAACGATTATATGGAATGGCATGAGTTATTAGATTCTATTAAGTCAGTATGTTTCAAAATAACGAAAAACCGTAAACTAAATATTTTCATCAGTTATTGATGGATTCTGATATTTTAAATGACACTGCTATCTTTATATTCATTTTAAACAACATTCATTTCGAAGGATAGAAAAAAAATCTGGTTGTTTTGAATCTAGGTCAACGCAAGGAAATATTATATAGTTTTTCAGCTACCGAAAAAGCCTCGGCGAGCTACGTATAGCTCGCTAACTAAAAATGTGAAAGCCCACTTTAAGTGTAAATAGTTAACGAACATTGCTTTTAAAATAACGTATTGTTGTTTTCTAAGTGATGAATTGTAGTTCATAGTGTAAAAAAGATGCAAGCGACCTGTGCTTAACAACTAAGTAAATATTTCAACTAAATTCAACGTTCGGTTTGAAACAATGAAGTAATTTAAGATGTAATTTATTACAGCCAGAACTTTAACTCTACAATTCTATTATCAACTAGTAAGAGATTCCGAACGTACCTTACAGGGCCTTCCAAACATAATATTCATATTAAATCAATTAAACTTATTAGTAATAACCCGACAAGTCCCGGGATGTCTCGACACAGAATCCCTAGTGGTGACCATATCATCCGTTGAGGGAACAGATATGGAATAAAGTGTTGAAAATTGTACATACTGGGTATGATTTTGTTACGCTGTTCATCGAATATTTTCAGTGCAGATAATTTCCACTAAGGGGTTAATGCAACCAAAAAGTGGTTGCTAGTGGTCTAGCAACTATAAAATGGTTTTAACCTGTTGTATCTTTAGGTGATACGCACAAATGGCCGCTGGTTATTTTATTTAATACGGAAAACCACAAAATAAATTAATTTAAACGGTAGTTAAATAATAAAAAATATTGAAAGATGTTAAAATATAATATAATATACAAAATGGTTTCTTAGTCTGGTAAGCTTATGCTATCAATTTTCCAACACATTTTTTACAATAAAAAATTCTTTATATTGTAGCTACATATTTATCTGTATTTTATTTATCGTTTTGCAAATGTTGTAGGTATAAGAAATTATTCAATATTAAATATTGGCTTTTGATTCTTTGAAATAGTTAATACTGTAGAATTTTCTTGGTTATAATTAATAACATAGTTATAAATATAATAACTGTGTCAAACGATGTATGAAATTCGTATCTCAATTTTACTAGAATATTGGTGAAGACCTTATCTTGCCATAATGAAAGATTAAACTCAACCTCAAGGATGTGCGAACAGATAAGGTGATCTATAAATATTAAGCGGTATGAAGTATGCTTTTGATCAGCTTTTCAATTTGAAATGCACGAAGGAGCGACATCAAAGGAAGACACGATAGAATCTTTACTTAGTTGTTTTTAACAAAGGAAGAGAATTTCTTGTAACGACAGATTTAGTACAGTGACTACACGTACAAGAGACAAAAACTTTTAAAGCAACTGCATCATAATCCATTTCAAGTAACTTTATTTTTGCTCGAAACTTGGAAACATTCATTATTTAGCAGAATATTATGCTTAACTAAATTAATTTTAACTGTAATCCATACAATACGTACCGACTAGGGTCTGCAATCCCGGAATTGGTATGGTCGCGATCCCGGGATTTCGGGACTGAGAAATTTTTAGCAAATCCCGAAAATTTATAGGATTTTGGATTTGGAAGAGTTAAAAATAAACGAGTCACGGAGATATTTTTTTATAAACGATTTCACGTTGAGTGCCCAATCCCGGGATCACAAAAAGCCTCTGGGATTGCATACCCTAGTACCGACTAAGTTTTTAAATTCCGGGATTGTGAGAGTACTAATCCCGTGATTGAGAAAATTAGAGAAAGTTGAGTGTGGGGTAAAAAATAAAAAAATAGAAGCTTCCATTTTTTTGTTGTTTGGGAATTACGCAAATTCTTGAATTTTTAAAATTACAAATCCTGGAGAACTTAAAAAAACGTCTCATGTCGTTTCATTTTTGGTAATCCATCCAACATTCCCAGGATTTTGGATTCGAAATTCTTGGAAGTGGTAAACAAAATCGCCGAGCAAAAATTTCTAAATCTCGAATCACAATTTATACACGATTTTATGTTGAATGTTTAATCCCGGGATCACAAAATGGGTCCGGGATTGGATGCCCTACTGCAGACTCAATTCAGTTTTTAAAAATACAGCCAATGTGGGATAAATATATAAAAAAAAACATTACACTATTAATTACTAATGCACATAATGATTGAAACTTTTGAATAGTTTGACACAATTTAAATACGAGGCAAGTCAAAAGAAATCAAATTGCAGCAGTCACTTATAATATAGTCCACTGAGCAATTCTTGCAAAAAAATCATTATGTATTTTTTTCAAATCAACTAAATAATTGATAATGGTTATGAATTTAAGAATGTAGTAATATTAAATGGCATATGTCTACATATGGAGGGTAATTAAAAAAACTCACTTGAAATTAAGCTTCATTGACTGATTGAACTCAAGACTTCTTCAAGCTAAAACAGATCTAACTTCACTGTTAAGATATGCAAATACACACAATTTATCAGTGAACATTTTGCAATATCTTCAATTTTTAATCTGTAGTCCGCCTTTATGCTTATCAACTGTTTTTTTTTTAAATAAATAAAATTCATAAAAATGGTTAGTTATTTTTTTCATCCAAGCTATGATGCATCTAGTGCAGCTCTGCAGTTGACTATAACTTCAAAGTATCTTATATGTTATCGTACGAATATAATAATTATAAATCATTAAATGTGAATTAATTATTCATGCTGTTTTTTTTATTTTACAAAACGTAGTGTTTCCAAAATGAGCGATATTGAGTAAAGTATGTAGATAGGGTAATACAAGTCTAAAAAATCAACTGGTCCTATCAGTTTTAATATAAAATATCTAAAACACTGTCGTTTTCATATTGGAAATCATATTTTTATGCAAATGTTATTTTGTTTGTGTTATTCGTTATAGTATTTGAATCTACTTAAAAGTTCGATTTTTGGAAATAGTACGTTTTGCATTATAACCTCACAAATATCGAACCGTAATTGGCAAAACAACCCAAGTGACAATTCATAATTACAACAGAAGGTTTTATTAACTTCGTCTCGTAGTAAGTTCTCAAAAATAAATCCTTAAATGCGGTTAGTAATATTTGTTCAATTAAAGTTCCTTTTTGCGAGATTATTACGAGAGGTAGTTTAAAAACAATATTTATAAATTGTCGCTTACGATTTTTTGTCGATTACGTGTTGATATAATAACAACGGCGAAGATCTTTTGACCATTTAACAAGAAAATAAAGCAAAAAATTAATAAATAATTTTAAATCAGTGCTAACCCGTGTGCCAAATTAAAAAAATATAAATAAACGTTTTTATAGGCTTTTTAAAATAAAAAATAGCTGACGCATTTTTTTATCAATTAAAATTTTATAATTAATGATAATTATTTTCTAGTTTTGATATGAGTGATTGTTTTATTCCGTTTTGTAATAGCGTATTACAATATATTACCGAGTTCAAACAGCAACAAAAAAAAACATGCCAAACATGAAGGCCAAATACCACATAGGCCAATGAACGATGATTGCATGGTATGTTGGCAATATAATTATTTTATAATAACTGCCATAGTTAAATAATAAAATATTGTAAAAATATAAACTATATTATAAATCAAAGAACTTTATTTTATTATACATACACTATACAATAAACGTATATTTAAAATAAAATATATATCATTAGTCCATTGATATTTATTTCTTATTTTTACTGATACTGCAGATAAATGTTTATTTCCTGTTTGTCTGTATCTTTGATACTTCCAATTAGGGCTTATACGAAAACCGATTATTGAAAAAACCGCTTTTCGAATATCAATACATATTGTTTGAAAACCGGTTTTATCCGGTTTTCGAAGTTGTACAAAAAATGGATAATTCAATTAAAATGGTGAGAAAAAGTTCATTTTTTTAATGTTGTTTATTTATATATGTACATAATAATACACAACAAGAAACTATTTGGTGTAACTCTTCAGTAAATATGATTTAAGAAAACACAAAGCGTCCACTGATCGTTTTGTAACAAAATTTCCTGACATCGAAAATACATTTTCGCTGGGTAAATGATGCGGGGGCATATGGTTTTTAAGCCATCAAATAAAATATCCAAATTTTCTGTCCTTTTGTTTATAGACTCGTTTATGGAAAAATGCCAAAAAAACGGTTTTTGAAAACCGACAAGCCCTACATACTTTCAATTATGATCGATAGAGCATGTCTATTGAGAGAACACTGTACACAAATCACATTTAGGGTGTTTACTGTCAATACTTGGTGGAAAGGCATTATATTAATAAAAACACAATATTCCTTTGTAACTATTTCCACTTTTATAAAGTATACATACTTTAATGAACTACTTGAAAGCAGTTAAATCATTATTATGATTTAAATTTTGTTAATGTGTAATTTTAAATCACTTAAAAATTAACATTAGTGACCACTTTCACTTTATTACTCTTTGATGATCGGTTTATCAGTTGATAATGCTCGCCATAACCGAAACTGGTCCTGATCTTGGCAAATAAAAATGGAAATATTGTGTTTTTCTTAATAATGTTCACAAAAATACAGAGAGTTCAAATGAAACAGTGTTACTAGACTTAACTAAAAGTGATAAAGAAATGTTACACTCTATTATTTTTTATTGTACATCAAATTTATAGGAAAAAATATTCCTGATTCAATGTGGAGCATATGGCCTCCTAATGAAGGTATCTTAACAGGAGTTTTTCTACGAAAACTTCTTTATTATTCTGTTGCTTGAAATCTCTTTTTCTAACCGTTTGAATACCGCGGAAATAAATCATTAATATGTCCCAGAGATACTGCGTGTTTTTGAGAAAAATAATTTTACCTAATATACACTCGAATTCGATATTTTAAAAACCTATATTGACTCAGTATAGATAGCACTACACATATTCATCAAAAATATTGCTTATATTCAATTAGAATACCAAGTATTTGATTTTTTAAATGTCTTGGATATCTGTGTTTGCTTGCATATGTTCCGGACACCTGTGTCCGCTTGGTATTCAAGTGGTTAAAGAGAGTCGGGATTATAAATGATAGGGGATCAGAACAAGATTAGTGATTACTAATCGCTCGCGCTGTACCCTGTTAGTTAAATATGTTAGAAGGTCGATTGAGTGAAAATATGTTCGATTTTGAGCGAATGTAGAACGATTAATGTGGGGAAACAACGAGTCATTTGGCATTTTGTATCAAAACATTTCATTGCAATCACGCTTTTGCCATATAGGAACTATCGTGTTCACGAATGTGCCCGTGCTATTTCCTCGCGTAAAGTGAAGAAGTTAGAGACTTAGGAGCAAGAGATAGTTGGATTGAATCTTTGCTAAATTACAACTAATGGCTGAAAGTGCATTCAAGTTTCTCATCGGACTTTGCAGTGCAAACTTCTTCCCTTTCTAATAACATTACCAAGTATTTATTACACATACATATCAACAAATAAACAACTTGATCATACACGGTGCCAAGAATTTAACTTTGTTTTCAATTACTTACAAACTTAAACATTCAAATATTCATTTAAGTTTAATTTTGTGGAATACAAAACCAAAAATCACGATTTTCAATGTAATATAAACTTGAACGCTTATTTTTATTTTTCACTTTAAAAATAAATTATATTGAACTTTTAAAAATTAAATGACAGTGGAATACAGTTTTTACGTGATTTATTTACGTAATGACGAATATATAAATATAAATATAACCTAATTTTTTGTGTTACTTAAAAATAATGCTGCTTTTTAAGTACGTCAATGGAACCATATATATGAGAGTTTAGGTAGGTGAAATGGGTGAAACTGCAAAACAATAGTTTTGACTTAAAAAAAATATATGTAAGACAAATTATGTTTAATGGAAAAAATACTGTTGAGAGATCAAAGGTTTTACTTGTTGCTTTGAAGAAATATTGCAAATACAGTAAATACTAAATAAAATAAAGAAGCCGGCTGCGTGGTCGAATGTCAATGTCGTTGGCTTAGAACACGGAGGCAACGGGTTCGAGTCCCAGTACGGACAATTTATATATATTGAATTTTCAATAGATTTATAGATTTCTGTTTGAAGGCATGGGTGTATATGTCTTGAATTTTCTCTCTTACCTATTCTATCATTAAGAGCCGGGGCTTAGCAAGAGTGATTAACCAACCACTAGTCTTGTCTTAGCCCTATATTTCTATATCTACTCTCGTATCATTTAGATATCGTAAAAGCTCTTCTGTTGAGATAAATTCTATTAAGCGTGGAAATGGGAAAAAATAATCAGTTTTTGTAATCAAAATAATTTGTTCAATCTTCTGATAATTTAATTTTTCAGCATGTTTGGACACATTAGCTTAAAAAAATACTTTATATTTATGGAAAATAGTAGGTTTATGGTGAAAAAATATATATCTATAGATGGCATAGTAATCCAATATAAACATGTGGACCACAACAATGTACTTAAAAATATTTTCTGGATAATATTATACTAAATTGGGTATTTTAAACATAACAATATCACACGGTTACCCTTAGTGTTAAATCTTTTGTAGGCAATAAAATGATTTATATAAAAATTCTTGTTGTAATTGAAACATAATCTAAGCAAAAAATACGATTGTTTTGTTTTGTAATGTAAAAATATTATTTGTAAGAGTAAAAAAAATGTTTGACTATTTCCGCTCCAGCCGAACACACATTTTTTACAAGGGCTGACTGCTTGGCATCCTGCCTAACAATTACATATAATTTTTTGCCAACGATTTAATTGTCATAGTCTAACTACTATTCGGGCCAATTCGAAACGGTTGTGAGCACAATTTAATCAATAGCCAAAACGAATTATAATATAAAATATGAAATAACTTAGATTATTCCACGTATTGTGCTACAAACTGTGACACGTGTTTCGCCTCTTGAGGACGCCTCTGAAAGAGGCGAAACACGTGTCACAGTTTGTAGCACAATACGTGGAATAATCTAATTTATTGTATATTTTATATTAAAATGAACTTCCACAAAGTTACCGCCGAACCAATCGAAAGTAAAAACGAATTATATTTATTATAATTATTTGTTGAAGAAATATTGTAATATATTTTTCATTGTGAAATTCAAAAGCACTTTTTTAATCAAAATCCACTACTTAAAAAACACAGGGCCTGCTTGGCTCAACATGAATGTTATCAACGAATCAGTATCAGTTGATAATGCTCGTGGCGAGTGAAACCAGCCCTGATCATTATTTAAAAAGGTTGAAGTACAAGGTGTTAATCTAATTAATGCATTTCTACAAGAATTGACAGTTTATATTATGTACCATAAAAGCAAAGATTTTTTTCATTGATGAAGGCTCTTAAAAAAAAAAGCGGTATTTTTCATAATCCTAAAATATTGGAAATTTTATAGATAGAACGTCTGAAAATTCTGTATTATCTTGCTATTTGAATAAAATTTACATTGTTTTGTGAAATACGTTTAATAACGGTCGTGTTTGCTATACATGACTATGTAAATTGCCGCTTTTGTTTCAAAATCGATTTTAATTCTTCAAAAATGTAAATGTTGAGCATTATTTTAAGCAAATGACTCACTACTATCTGCGAAATTGCCAACTCTACTCGACGACAAATATATCTCATTTTTGACAAAACATGGACAATGTGCCAATGGTTTGTTTCGAGCAATTGTTATTTTTGCGTCGTATTTTATTATATGAATGCCGAGAGATGGGCAGTAAAAAGAAGAATGATTCGCCAAATTGGCAATCGAAATTAGGCAATCTATACTGCAATTGACAAAAAAGCAGCTTAAAAAGGAAACGAAAAGATTTCGTTCGAGTACAAAAATGAAGTACTTGATCCTGAGACTCTCATGCCAATCAAATTAAATTAATCAGGATATAAATCTGTATTAGTTCTCGATGTCGATTCACAAAATTTCTAATTTCAAAAAAATGTCTCTTTTGGACCACTTAGAATAGAAAAACGATTGTTCTGGTAAATAAGAGAAGAGATATTTAATCACCGTTATTATAATGCAAAAACAAGAATTGAGTATATAACATAAAATTCAATACAGAACTTTATTATCATTAAATATTTGCGTATTTGTAATATTATTAATTATTACTGTTGGAGGTACGCGATCGAAGCATAAAATGATTGAAATTTATTATACATTTAATATAAATATTGTTTTTGAAATAAGTCTTTGAAATTATTAATAATGAAGCTGTTTAATGTTACTTTATCTCAGCAATAAATAACAGTTAAGTCTGGAAAACTAATATACATATTTCATGTGTATGTATATATTATTATATCTAGAGTGGATAGATACCATTAATTAAAGTTATTAAAACGGCTTTCATAAATTTTACATTCAGCCAGACATAAAGCCATAAAAATGAAGTAATAAAGTTTCGTCTCTTTTTCTCGTCTGCATTGTTGCACTGAAAAGGCGAAATTTAATAAAGGAGCGAAAATTGTTATTGAATGGAATTTGAATTTGTAAAGCGAATTTGAAGCAAAGAATTTTATTTTATGGATATTAAATTTATTTTATTTTATTTGAATTGAAAGGAATAAAAAGGTTCAAGGGACTCTTTGTTTTACTTAACATTATTATTTATTTAAAATCTACTCAAACGAAATTTAATTCAAGATTCATAATACACTTAACGGATAAAAAAAAAAGTAAAGAAAACGCTCACGTAACAAGAATAGATAATTTTCTTTTATTTTACTTTTATATTAAAATAAACGAATCATAAGTTTTTTAAACAAGTATAACATTCAGGCGTTTAACGATCGCCGTATCAGAGTGGTTACGATCTCCGACAACTGTGTTATAAAACGTCAGTAGATACAATTTTGTTTATCAGTTTTTTTAACACACTTTACTTTTTTGAAATAGAACAACTCATTTTAATTTTTTTAAATTATGTACATAAAAAAGAATGCATGCATTCTAATTTGTATTGTCGGGCACGTGGCACAGTGGTCACCGTAATTGGTTTCCGTGTTGGTTCGAATCCCAGTGTAGACAGCATTTTAATAATCATGATGTTGATATTGATGATGTCTAAAAATTTACTCCTACCAGCCCAATCCTAAAATAACCGGGCTTAGCGAGAGTAAGACTGTTCTCTGTGAGAGCGATCAGATAATCAAAAGACCTCTCCTAACCTATTCCTTATACCCCTTACTCACTATAAAATCGAGGTTTCGTAACTGAACTACAACAAGTTATCGTAATTAAGCTTTTATTGAAATACGTGGTTTGAGTAACAAAGTCTCTTTGCGCCGAACGGTAATTTTTTTAAAAGTTGTTCATTAATAAAAAATAGAGATAGGAGAAAAGAATGTATAATGTGGGTTGACTTTTTATGTGAAAGATAAAATACTAAGCAAGAGGTCCACAATTGATTCATTATTTTCAAAAGTTTTGACATAGTTATTGCATTTTGAAAATGTACATATTTAGTTATGTTTAAAAAAAACCGCTTGTCTTCAGATAATATTTGAAGTGATAAGTTTTTAAAGTTATATTATCTATTACAATTCAACCCGTTAACAAAGGAATCCTATAAAACATTAACTGCTCGCTACTTAGATAATATTTGAAATTCCTTAATAATATGAAGGCATTTAATCCATCGTTTAATTTGTCTCAAGATCTTTGGCGAGAAATTTGCTTCATATATTTACGTGACTCATTGTCAGTGATATTCAAACTGTATTCACTTATTAATGTTTTTAATCAATAATCTATTTTCTTTTTCGTATTAATTTATCTTGAATTTAGTATTCGTAGTCAAAAAGTCAAATCAAATATGGTGCGATAAACAGATAATATTTGGATGAATTACGTAGAAGATCTATGAAGTCGATTCAACCATCTATTGCAACGAACGGCCATGCCAATCTGGACGATAATAAATCAAACTAAGCTTGTAATTGAGTAAGATATTGATTTTCTAAGATTTTTTATTTTATTTTCTTACCCAAGTATCCCCGGTATCAAAGGATACATAGTTTACTTTTTTAAAAGTCATATTCGCTTTATATTCAGAGCATGTGGTTACCACACGATTCCCCCAAAATTCTCTATCCCCCGCCAGTCTCTTTGCTTTCTTACAGATCCTCCAAGCCTTCTGTAGCTCAGCTGAGTATGTCCTATGGATGGTCATCAGTGGCCTTCCATTACGACAGGATTCATTCAGTTGGTAGAAAAGACAGGCCGAGCTCAAACTCTCTTGGGACATCAGGTCCAAGAGATGTCTATATTAGCTTTTTAAAATTATTTTGGACGTAATGCTGGTTAGTTTTCTCTCTAATCTCTGTACTCCTGACAAGGGCTTCAATATGACTTCCATATGGTGGTATACGAAGAGTATACCTACGTATTTTTTGTAAAAGACTAAAATACAATCATTTATGTACTTATCAGCACAAGTTTAATTTAAAATACTCCCGATTAGTGAATTAGTGTTGAGCAAATAAAATGGGTTTTATTTATATTATAACTGCAATACCTTTTCACCGCATCACAAAATTGTCGTATATTTTGAGTGACACACAATGTCTTTAAGATAATTAAACTTATTTATTATTTCTTATAAAGCATTTATTTCATGTTTTCGTTAAATCGATTGTGGAAAGTAAAAAGGACGTAACCCACACATATCAAATTTTACGGGAGGCACAAAAAACGTGTTCTGATGATTTTTGGCCATATGCAAATTATGAAATAAACACAACATTGAAGTGCACGAATACTTCTAAACTGGTGTTTAGTTGACTTAATCTAATATTTATTTAATAAATTGTTTATGAAAAATCTTTTTTTTAGTCTTTTCTTGGTTTTAATTTTCACTAGCCCATCTTGTTTCCAACAAAGCTAAATTTAGATACTAATTCGGCATATGCAGCTTACATCCTTTTGATAGAATGTGTATCAAGTTGGATACATTGTGATTATCGAAAAAAATCTGTTTTGAAAAAACTGTGGGTAAAGTTCTTTTATATGCATTATAACTCACGCTCGACTTAACAATGTCTTAAAATATTGCATTAATGTTTGGTGTTCATGATCAGAGTTATAAAATAAACGATCATGTGGAACCAGTGATCAAATGAAAAGTTATTAGCATCACCGATACTTGAACGAGACCTAATATACGGTATTTCCTGCTAAGTTTGCGAGTAAAGTTTGGAAATTAGTTTGAAATAAGGGCGTGAAAATGGCGGCCAAAGCTGCCCTCTCGACTCCACTCAATTCAATTCGCCAAATAATGGAAGGCGATAAATAAATAACTTGCAAAGTTATTCTAACAATCCACTGCCATTTAAGCAGGTTAACGACATTCTATAATATTCCCGATTGTTACAAGTTATTTGGATGTTTGCGTATAAAGCAAACTTTTGAATTGTCTCTGCATTGTCTTATTGTATTCTGGTGATTATTTTTTAATATTATTAATCTTGATCTTTCTATTAAATGTCTGTTTTACATTTTTTTAATAAGTGCCAATATTTCAGTTAGGATTTAAGGGTTAATTTGTTACACACAGTGGGACCAGAACATTACTATGTAGTTTGTACTGAAGAGAGTACTGTTCGGGATTTGGGAGAAATTCAGTTGAAATTAAGAATTGAACCGGTAGCCAAAAAATGATTGTGTTTTAAAAAAAGAAAGATACAACTGATTCAAATTTAAGAATTTATTTCAATATCAGCATTGAAATAATATATTATAAGAATATTTTTATTTCTTTGTATGTTTCAAATAAGTGTGACAAGATTAAATTCATCTTTTATCATGCTTTTCTTATTCGAAATACACGCCAATATTTTCACGAAATTAAAACATTTCAAATTCTATTGTAGACAACATTTTTTTTCTTGGTACTTACACTGTGTTTAATATTTTTTGAAACCATAGGTAATAATCAGGGCTGTGAAGTCGTATAAAAAAAGACGACTCCGACTCCAGCCTTAAAATAATTAACGACTCCGAGGAAATTTTTCAATAATTTAATTTTTACTTATGTATATGTACATATGTATGTATACCATCAGATGATGATCACAGTCAAGCATGATTGATTAAGAACAGTTTTTGTATAAGCGTTTATTGTTTTGATTTCTATTCTAATTTCGGGATCTAAAAATATTTTTTACGCAATTTATTTTGTTATGCAAAATTATAATTACAATCTTTTATAACTTTTACTTATGGCTACAATATTTCCAAATACGTTTTTTTGTAAACACTGTATAAAGGATTTCAATTTAAGAGTATTGAAAAGAATTTATTTTTACATCTGACATTAATGGGCGAATTGTAGACGGAGTTATTTTCAAAATGACCGATTTAATTGTTCCGCCATTACGGAGAACCGGTTAGTTACGCAAAAAAGAGGCAATTAATCTATTTCAATGGACGCCTGCATGAAATTCAATTTCTGAAATGTCAGACGCTCGATCATATTTCATTGTTTTTATAAATAAATTATCATTCTGGCAGCGAGTTAATGCAGAATAATATTCGCAAATCAATCGTCAGCAACTTTATTGTGAAATTCGTCTGACAGACAAATAATATGTGATGATTTTATCGTTGGCCGACTGACTGCAAAGCAAAAAAATCAATTAAAAAATATATCAATTTGACGTTTTTTCATACTGAGTTTAAATGGATTTTTTTCATAATGAGATAAAAGCTTTTTGTTTCGTTTGACACTCACAATCAATATTTCAAATCGGTTTTGACATTGAATTTAAAATTACGATTAAATTGTTAGATATCAGAAATTTAAACGGTGATACAATTATTATAAAGATCTACTTTCTATCCTCTGCTCAATTCCTGCTTAAATTTAATGACTTTTAGGGTGTTCACTGTCAATACTTGGTGGAAAGGCATTATATTAATAAAAACACAATAATCCTTTGTACTTCATTCCACTTTATTTAATATGTCAGGACCGGTTTCGCTCATTACGAGCATCGATAATGATCAAAAATACAAAACATCTATGTTTTGTTATATTATATATAACTGGAAAGCATAGTAAAAGACAAAATACATTGAAAACAACACACTCTTACGAGTAATAAATACAATAATGAAAAAAAAAAGAATATTACGTTTTTTCTACGTATAAATACTATATTATATTAAGTTTGTTTTCTTTGTTAAGTTTTGGCCGTTTTTAGGCTTCTAATTCAATTGATGAACATTTTCGAGCTCATTTTTTGAGTCTAGGATCATGCATTTGATACAAAATACAAAAGAATTTTTCATTTATTATAATTGTTATTTATTTAGTTGCTACGTGACTTCAACAATGTTTATGTTGTTATGACAACATCAGAGAAGTCATACTATATAGTAATGATAAGACATCTTTTACAAATTATTTAATTTAACAATTACCAGTTTCAAAGGCAAAGTTTTCAATTAGACAGTGATTAGCAATGACAGTTGTTTGAGGTGATGTCCTGTAATCTTTAGGGAAAAGTATTGGGTATTCAGTTAACAAACTAAGTTTATATCTTCAATTTACCCTGAGGTTATTCAATATCTTTAATCAGGTATCAATCATTAAAAGGCGTAAGTGCAATTTTGATAAAACCGTAATTCCATTTATTGGTTTCAGACTCTGTACAAGTTTCTGTTCCTACGTGCTCTTTTTAGTAGTAAACAAAGCTTCATTGAGAAAGGTTTTCTTTATTAAATATAATTTATGCTCCTGTATACTTAAGCGTTTTTGACACACGGAAAAAGAGCAGGACAAAGATAAAGGGCAAATGAATTTATGGTAGAAAGACGAATATAAATGCCACAAACTTTACTTTTTTTGTATTAATAAATTACATTAGTGTTTGAGACAAGAGCACAAAATGGAAAATTTCACAAACTGGAACCCTTAGTACACTGATGGCGAACATTTTTGAAAAGTAGGCCAAATTTTGTTCATGATTTTTTTTAGTACTAGCTTGTGGGTCACTGAGTCAGTGGCGTCACTTGGAATAGGGGAGAGAAGGGTGGTTGGAAGAGATGGTCAAAAAAATGATATCAGTTGGGTGATACCATGAATTACCGCATTGGGTAAAATCAACGCGTGGGTCAGTGTCCTACCCGCGGGTCATAGATTCGCTATCACTGCCTAAGTATGTCTCGTATTAAATGTTCTATTATTCTCTCTCAAACTTTGTACTCAATCAACATTTTGATATTAAAACTGAAATTATATCGACTTTGGAAAGGAAAAAGGACGTAGCCCATACAGGAGGCACGAAAAACGTGTTTTGATGATATGCAAATTATGAAATAAGCACAACCTTGAAGTGCTCGGAGACTTCTAAATTGGTGTTAAATTGAAATATCTAATATTAATATAAGAAATTGTCTAGGAAGAACCTTTTTTTTAGTCTTTTTTCGTGGTTTCAATTTTCACAAGTCCATCTTTTTTCAAACTTAAAAGCTAAATTTAGATACTAATTCGACATTTGCAGCTTACATCCTTTTGATAGAACGTGTATCAAGTTGGATACATTGTCATTATCTAAAATAAATTGTTTTGAAAAAACTGTGGGTCAAGTCCTTATTCCTTTCCACAGTCGAATTATGTTATTTTGAAAAGCAAAACAAAAGCATATTCAATAACAGTATTTTCCATTTAATTAACGTGTTTTTTTGATACACTATGAATGGCTACGTAAATTTTGATTTTTTAAGAAAACTATGCGCTTTTTGCAAATTTTACTAACCGGAGAACCTCGTCGATTAAATACTTTCCGGTCGAATTCGAGGCCTGGTTTGAGAGAATATTACGTCATAAAGACTTAAGAATCAAATCTGTTTTCGTTGTATAAAAGTTTAAGTATCTTTCGTCCAGTTGTTAATTTATATACTTAGAAATGATTCACATGACATTTATTGCTTATCATACATACATAGATGCTAAAAAATCTATCTATACCAGTCTGACTGCTTTCATCCTCCTCGTCTTGCGCCCTGATACCTGACCTGAGTCCTAGTGGCCCAGTGTACCAGGGGAGCAGCATGTCGAGGCAGGTGGGCGGGCAGTCGAAACGACACGCACGCGACACGTTCATTCATTCATTTGCACTTGCACTACTACTTGCTCTCCCATACATGCATAATTATTTACTAATTCCATACAACATGCGACATTCGTATTCTATTTTTAAACCTGTCGTGTGTAGGTGTGCGTAGTTCGAAATGAGTAGATAACAAACAGTTGATAGAATTTCTACCTCCTCTATTATTCTGTTATCCTGATATGTATCGCAAGATTTATATCGTTTTGAAATTGTTTTTATGCTTGTGTGTCTGTCGTCCGCTGTGGTATAATAAGTTGGTTGGAGCTTGGTCTACCAGAACAGTTGGGTCTGGGTTCGATTCCCGGTAAGGTCAATGCCAAATTTAGATTTTTCAATCTAAAATTTGAGATATGGGTGTTTGAGATGTTAATTTACCTCGAGTTTATCTCGAGTGACTTTCATTACTAAAATACTCATCGAGTTTTTTCACGTATGATTTTACAATTTTATAAAATATTAGGGGCATTGGCATTAGCTGTAATGCCAAATTGAGATTGCAGGCACATTGAGATAATCCGTAATAAGATTGGTTGCATGTATTAATCCAAATTGTAATTAAAAAAAAAAAAATTATGATCATTCAATTGCAATATGATACTGTTTTGTTTATCAACCAATTTTCACATGCGTGGTGAGACAGTCGTTGGCAGACTGCGTGGCCGCAAAATAATTCCGACTGGTCTACAATAGTCCCGCCTACACGAAACCACTCAACACGCCTCGAAACATGCATGCACTCCACACTCCATTGATCCTTCAATCAAACACACATTAAACTTGAGCGGAGACTAGACCACGACCTGGTTCAATACTTTACATGCTTCGAATAGATCCTATTATAAATGTGAGGATATCTAGGTACTCGAATACTAATTTATGAACACAGACTGACTGGCAAACTCATTGATAAAACTCAGATTTTTTATTATATGTAAATGTATGTTATAACTTCATTTTATGCATACACTACTCTTTGGTTCAATGGTTGGACAACTAACTGGCTTACAAACTCTTCTAGTTAACTACATTCTGAAAAATTCTCCACATGATACGTAGAGAAAGTATATTACATACAGTGAAACCCAAATTACACTACCCCGAATAACGCGCTGGCTTGAAATATTCGCCGCAAATCCTCCAATTGCGCTGTCGCATTCCATTGTCGTTGCTACGAGACGGTCGTCTGTGGGGCGCATACAGTTAAATGTTGGCTAGCGTCTGTGTATTCAACACGTGTCAGGCTATACATGTATATTTTTTGTTTGCAAAACTAAGGAAAATCTTAGATTTGCATTTTTTGCGGAAAAGCGGAGATTCACTCCCCCAATTACACTACCCCGAATTACACTGTCCCGACTTGAGTGTAAATGGGGGTTTTACTGTATTGTAAAAAATAAAGATTTTATTAATCATTATTAATGTAATACGAAGCAATCTAATTTAATGTATCAAATATTGTAAAAATACAATAATTCCAATACATATTTAAACCGCTTTTCATTTCAAATTTAAGCACAAATCGTTTGTTTGAATAATATGATAAATTTTAAAAGCTTTTTTTATTGGCTTATTCTTGTATCTAGAATAAATGCTTCACATGTTTTTCAAATTAAGTTTGTTTGTATCCTAAATGCCAAATAAAACGAATATGGATAAAGCGACTACGGTAAAGAATAGCTCTGGACACGCAACCTTCGAAACACAATGTATTGTTATACCTACATTCAACATAACTTTTATCATCAATAGATTTTTTATGGCTGTAAAGATTACAAAAAAATGATATGTTACCGAACATCATCATAAAATAAATTGATAAAGTTGTGCACGGTGAAATATCACTGTAACTTTAAATCAAACAACAAAATACTAGATATTATTTATTATGTTGAGTCATAAATAAGTTTTAAAAATTATTAATGCGATGTTTTTATTACATTTTTTGGTTTTTAGTTTAAATAAAATTGATTGAATTATAACATTTTTAACCAAAAAAATACCAGTGGCGGATAAATTCAAGGGTAATAATTTCGAGGGCCTCAAACTAAAGTAAAAAAAAAAGGTTTTATACATAGAAACACTCATTAATTTGTTTACATAAAATATATTAAAAGTAAAATAAATAAAAAAAACGCACTAGATAAGGGAATTGATATTTAAAAAAAATAGTATTTCTACATTTGGGAATGTGCAAGAGATTTCTTTGACGGCTTGATAGATAGATGTCCTTGTTTTCTTTTAGACATATTAAAAAAAATGACAAATTCATCTTCAAAAGTACAAACTGCAATGTCCTCTTTGTAAAATATCCATCAACTTTTTTATCACATTTTTTTCTCTTCCATTGATAGATTCCAAGAAAAAAAATCGAAAAGGCTCTATAACTATTTCATATGTTTGCGTTCTCTGCGATAGTTCTGCCTTGGTCTTATCACATATGACTTAAAATTAATTAACATTGAATTTTTCTCTTGTTGTAAATTCTACGGAGAGAGGAATTTATAGTAAAACTATTGAATATATTTTTTGAATTGTATAATAGTATTCCAAGATCTTGGGGTCGCTTTGGGGCCCGTTAGAACATCAGGGCCCCACGCGGCCGCTTAGTCCACTTAACGCTAGACCCGCCCCTGAGAAAAACATACGAATAAGTTTCAATTAAAGTCAAAATACTCAAATGTTACTTTATTGAATTTTCTTAAACAAATATTAGTTGATACGTGTAAAAACGTGTAAATTAGGATTTTTTTTGGTTCAATAATGTTTAAAAACAAAATATTTTTGAAATATTATTGTTTGTTTTAATGGATGATTGATTTAGTTGTTAATATAAAGTACGTTGATTACAATTTAGTTTGTGGAGTACGAAACAATATATTATTATTTTGACGCAGACTAAGGCTATTACTTGTAGAAAACTATTGAATCGCTTCAATACTTATTGCAATGCCGTAATAAAGAGTTTTATGTCTGTCTGAAATGGCCAATAAATCATATTTATTATCCTGATTCATATATTTAATATTTACGAAGAACAAAATAACTTTATTCAATAAGTAAGTTCTTCAATTATCTTTACAAATGGACATTATTTCTTTTATGTTAATTTAACTTCCATTTCGAAGCTTTTGCGCGATTGTTTTCTTTTACTTATATTTATTAAAGCTTTCTCTGTGTGAGCAAAATTACAGTGAAATTAAAACATATGAAAATACTATAGAACGATTTGAAATACCTTTGCAAAATTGTTGATTATCATTATCTATAAAATTAATTTCAATGATATACATATTGTAATATCATCAATTCACTATTGTTGATTTCACGACTACAGTGGAACCCCCAATTACACTACCCCGAATTACGCGCTGGCTTGAAATATTCGCCGCAAATCCCCCAATTGCACGGTCGCATTCCATTGTCGTTACTAAGAGACGGTCGTCTGTGCCACGCATACAGTCAAATGTTGGCTAGCGTATGTGTATTCAACACTTGCCAGGCTATACACGCATAACTGGGCGTCTGTCTGTGTGTGGGATATTAACTACTACAAAAACTAAATATTTCGTCCAATTTTTTTTTTCTAAACTAAGGCAAATCTTAGTTTTGCGTTTTCCGCGGAAAAAACCAAATTCATAATTTTGCATGAGATTCACACTCCCAATTACACTACCCCCAATTACACAGTCCGGACTATAGTGTAAATGGGGGTTTTACTGTATTGTAATATTCAGATATATCTCATTGAAATTATGCGATATTTCAAAATAGTGTTTAATTGAATTTAACTAGGCAGTACGTACCACGCCTTTATTAATTCAATATATTAATTGAATGTTAAAAAAACTTGAATTTATTAAAATAACTCATGTTGGTCTAAAAATATAATATATTACAGAAATAAATAATGATGCAAAAATAAATCGAATTGAATATTCTTTTATGGCCATTTATTTATTAAACTAAAAAAATCAGATTTCTGCAAACGCTTGAATAAAAACAATTACACTATAACTTAAAAAGAAATACATACGTTGAAAAGCTTTGACGTGTATTCGAATAACTTTTATTTTGATTGCTAGCTCGACTATTTCTAGACTATAATAAATGTATATTACATCAGAGCATGACCAGATAAGCCTTTTTATTTTTAATTTCATCAGTCTACTTCTATTTCTATTCGTAAGTCCTCATTTATTTAAAATTTAATTATTAACATATTAAAATTTCGGTATGATTGCATGATAGGTTTTCGACTTTTAAGTCACGGTAAGATAGATGTTTTATTTAAATTTGAAATATGTTTTCTTGTTTTAAAAGACTTTATTTCTGTAAATTAATTAATGACTTTGTCTAGCATCTTTCAGCGTCGCCTTCTATAGACAATTGACCACTAAATTGCTGTGTGTTTCTCTTTCTCGCCTTGGGTACAAATCCATTTTCAATTATTGTAGGTTATGCCAAACTAACTTTGAATTGTCTATGGAAACTTTACGTATTAGTGCTTACTTAGGGATGAAGACTAAGGTATCTTTTGGGTATGTATGTGGTACCACTATGTTTTTTTTTGGACGCTCCAATCATTTAGTAAATATTTACACGTAGCTGTCAAAAATATTCTGTCCCGTTTATATGTCGTCAAAATATATATTATCTTTCATGGTTTCGAGACAATATGGAGAGCATTTAAAAATATTGTTATCATTTAAATAATACTCGTAATAAAATTAACTGATAATTTATATTCAATTTAAATATAATATTGTGAATAACTATTATTCTGAGACCTAGTAAAGGCTTTGAACATCCTGGTATAATTTTATTACGGTTGTAAAATATTATATTTCAGTCAATTTAAATACTCACAAGGATGTAGATTTATACTTCATACTTACATGAATTTATTATTATTATGATTAATTTATTTGTTGTTTGGTAAATAATAGAATTTAATCAAATAAAGATCTATCCTGGTGCTATAATTATATAAACTATGGCCTTGTATTCTGTATATTATTTTATATTTTAAATAGTATAAACGATAAATCTTTATCAGAGTGACAGCTTAAAAAGAATATTAAAATTTTAACTAGGGAGGTAAATGAGTAATGTGCTATATTTAAAAAAATATATATTTAATAATAATAAATAAATATTACAGAAATTATTAATTTACTTACAGTTATGCATTAACAGCATATTCTTTCGTAGACTATAATATATATTAATTGAATTAATAATAAAAACACTTTGAAGTACAATTCAAAAGAAAAATAAATTTAATAAGTATTAGTTATATCTTGGATGTATTTTTAAAGATATATGTATTACATCGTTGACCAAAACCGGTCACGGTTATATTAAATTGAAAAACGATAGTTAACTCCGTAAAAGTGATATTGTATTATTTTTTTGTGGTCTAATTATGGTTATCATTAAAAGGCAGTATTTCTTTGTTTATTTTGTTAATAATACATAAACTGGACTCATTAGAGATGAAGTGAGCCAAGAGGTATTAAGAAAAAAAAGTTAGATGCGTTGTAATATTAATATTCTAAACATCAATGGCTTTATGCTTAGTGGTGCCAAAACTTGTGTGCCGAAAGGCAAAACCCGGGTCGTTAGTGACAAAACTTGTGTGAATGCACATAATTTGAACGATTCAAATTTGATTTTTTATAGTCTGTGGAGTCGTGTAAAAAAAGACTAGTCCGACTCCGAAGAAATTTTTCTATGATTTCATTTAAGCTTATATACATATATGTATTCCATCAGAACATCTTTAGTCAGCCATGCATGCAATGCAAACACTATGGGGTATGGACTATTCTGGCTTGAATATACATACATTTTTTTTCAAATGGGGCCGAGTCGTTCGTTTTTCACGACTCCGACTCCACAGCTTTTTTAGCTTGAATTTTTTATAACAGGAAAATACATTTTTTCAACTTTAATTCTCAAAATGGTTTAAATATTCACCTAATGACTACTTTAAATGATTATATTTGAACCAATGGCGGATAAAAAACTTGAGAGGCCCCAGGCGCAATAAAATTTGGAGGCCCTGTTTTTCGGATAACGTGAGAAAATTCATTGTAACACTATGTAAAAATATATTCAAATCTGAACAAAAAGTACAGTAAAACCCCCATTTACACCAAAGTCAGGACAGTGTAATGAATAAACAGACGCTAGCCTACATTTGACTGTATGCGCGGCACAGACGACCGTTTCGTAGTAACGACAATGGAATGCGACCGTGCAATTGGGGGATTTGCGGCGAATATTTCAAGCCAGGGCGTAATTCGGGATAGTCTAATTGGGGGTTCCACTGTATATGGGCCATGGATTATGAACTATTTTTGAGGGCCTCAAAATTCGTAGACCCCAAGTTTGCGCCTCTTTCGCTTATAGGGTAATCTGTCACTGATTTAAACATTAATTTATCAAAATGTTTCATATAAGGTTGGTTTAAAAGCTGCTCGCTCAAACTGTATGGAATGAATCATCTATATTCGATATGAATTTAAATTTTTAAATCTAGAATAAATTTCATATTTGGAATAGTGGATATCCTTGTGCAGTGCAGCGCTGCTATGCGGCTGCATTTTAAACTTCTCGTATGTACATACAAAACAAAATTACATGAACCAGTATAACCAAGGTCGCCGAATGGTCGAGTTCATTGCACCGATCTGTTCCTTCATAATGGCTATCATTAAATTTTTACCGAGCCACGTTATTTATAGCCTTCTCACCCCATTTCTTAGAGCAGTCCATTTCACTCTTTCCAACAGGGAGACGGTTAGGAAAGAGAGAGATAACTTTTCGTTGAGGTGTCCGTACCGAAAGTGCATTTCTTAATCTGTGACTGTTTGTATTGTACAATGTGTATACAAAGTTGAGAGGAAAAATTATTCTATTTTGAGATGTCAGAATCTTTTGACTAAGATTTATTTACTTGTATTATTATTCCAGAACTCTACTCAAGAGAATAAAAGAAAACTGTAATTAAAAGTTATCGTCTGAAATATTACTTCCTTCATGTTGAATATAATCACTTATAAATCATCTGTAATTAAAAAAATAAAGACTTAAAATAGTAATAAACTATTCTGATGCAATGCTTTGTCAAGAAATATATTACCACTTGATTAGTTACTAACACACGAAATTAGATTAAGATTTTACCTACTTTTAAGCGAGAACACTGATATAAAGATATTCAAAAAGAAGTCCACGCATGGGCACTACTAATCCATGTATACATAATAAATGCAGTAAAAAAAAGTTGGTATAAGCTAGACAGCATGCTGTATTGCAAGCACATCATCCGTGTTCGAGACGTTTGTTGTTTAGATGTGTATTGCTAGGATCATGCTAATTTTATATACCTTTAACTTTAATTAATTCAATTATATAGAAATACAATGTAATCAATCACATTTCTAGATATTTTTTTCGGCATTAAAACAAACATTATTAACGAAAATTCAATCGATGATATCATTTACCATTTATTATGTTTTTTTTTAATCTATGTCCTTTCCCAATGTGTAGCATATGGTATTCTTATTAAATTTAGATCAGGGGTGGGGAACCTTTTCATTTTTAAAGAATAATCATTTATCTGATTCAACATAGACCACAGTAAAGCAGCGATTTCCAAACTGGGAGGCGCGCCTCCCTGGGGAGGCATGGACTATTGCAAAGGGAGGCGCGAACAGTCCAACATATTTATTTACCCTTTAAAACGTGTCTTTATTACTATATGAAATAAAGTATGGGGAGGCGCGAAGATAATTTTTTCTTCAAAGGGAGGCGCAATGGCAAAAAGGTCGGAAACCACTGCAGTAAAGAAAACGTTGACCCCCCTCCTTTTTTTGACTGACGAATATATAATGGGTTGATTACGCTCTTTTTCCAAACGCTTGCGTATAATTTTGTGATCATAATGAATATTTTGACCAAGTTAAAATGCCGCATCAGAGTAGCCAAAAGGCCGTAGGTTCTCCTTTAGGTTTAGATAATTGTTACTCAGTTAATCAACCTCTTTTTAGTTTTAGAGTTGGAATAAAAAAGGATATTGCTAGCTGATCATTTTCGTTACCCCTCGTTATTTTAGGATTGGAAAGTAGGAAGGAATTTTTTGACATTACAAACATCCATAATTTTGAATAGAAATTGGGTATATGAATTTAAAAAGTGCTGCTCGTACTGGAATTTGAACCCGTCAGATCCGACACGGAAGTTAACGATGTTGACCAGTATACCACGGACCTGACTAATATCGTTCGATATTTGGAAGATAAATCAACATATCGACTGTGGAAATAAAAAATGACGTAGCACACACATAACAAATTTTACAGGAGACACAAAAAACGTTTTTTTGATGATTTTGGGACAAAGGTAAATTATGATATATACACAACCTTGAAGTGTACGGTGACTGATAAACTAGTTTTTTATTGACTTAATCTAATATTAATCTGATAAATTGTTCAAAAGAAACCTTCATGTAAGTCCCTTTTCCCAGTCGCAATTTTTTTCATAGGCCCTTAATTTTTTCAAAATTAAAAGCTAAATATAGATCCTTATTCGGCATTTTCAACGTGTACCAAGTTGTATACGTTGTGATTATCGAAAAAAAGCTGTTTTGGGAAAACTGTGGGTTACGTCATTTTTACTTTTGACAGTTGATATTCATACAACGTATAGTAAGGACTTCGTATTCATAAAAATAAATCAGTGATAGAAATTAAAAATGAAAAAGTCCCTCAAATATTAATTAGATTTGTTTAATGAAAGTGTAAACAACCTTTGGAACATCCGTTAAATCGTGTAAGTTGGTGTTTTCATTATTTTTCCTCACGATATTGTGAGTACATTCTAAATGCTTTTCGAGATGATTTTTAAATCTTGATAGCGATTTGAATGCGCCTTAAATCATCCAATAAAAATTAACTAACACAAAGGATATAAAATTTATTATCCAAGTTAATAAATAGGTTTGTGCTTAATCAAAATGTTGTTTATAAAAACGGTGGGAAAAATAATTGTTATTGTCTTGCATCGTGTATCAAGAGTCTACAATTCAAATCTTAAATATCTTAATGATACTTCGTAATTTATTATTTAAAGCACTAAAAAATAAACTATAATTATACACAGATTAGTCCGCAAGAAATGTGGAAGAGAACAATTTTACTTTATTTATAGTGTTTGCCTTACACATACAAAGTTGAAAGAAATATGTGTTGTGTAGTATCACAATTGGTATGAATCTTTGTTTTGTCATCTACAAACATATTTTATCAAAGTTGCAGAAATACAAAATTTAAAAAAAAATATCAACAAAATATTTTTTTTATGAGAATTTAAAAATTGTAAAAAAACAAATTAAAATTATGACCGGTTTTGCTCACCACGAACATTATCCACTGATGGTTTAAAATATGTAATATTATGGAAAGCCTCCAATAAAAATATAAGAAATAGGTTCCTTAGTGTTGGCTCCAGCTCAATATTTTTATATATATTTATTACATATATCTAATATATATAAATGAATGTTTTTTTGTTCGTATTTTATGCGTTGCCACACCGCTCATCTCAATAAAACTTTGACAAACTTTTTTCTTGCACTTCCGGGAAGGTTATAGGCATAGTAAAATTGACTTACAGTAGGTCTTATATATAAAAATAATATTTGTATGTCTGCCATACAATTCATTTTGACAACGTATGCTTGCACTTGCGTGAAAGTTATAGTACAATTAACTTATAGAAGGTAGCGCGTGTGTTGTAACATGGAAAATCGGCAGCAAACGTCAAATAGACAGAAAATTAAACATGCACTTCAATAAACACAATTAAAACACAAACACTTTCTTTCTTTGAGTAGCATTGCAACGCTTGCCGGGAAACAGCTTATAATTTATAAATTCAGATGTGTTTTTCTCGTGTGCATGCACTTATTTTAAATGTACTGAAATACTCAACACAATCACGTGTTGATTATTTCAGATCGTCCAAAATAAATTTATGCAACCGGGAATAGCACCGCTGAAACAACAAATGTACACCCCTGCGAATTAAACATTCTATTATGACGCATATAACTGATAACTTGTTTTACTTTAATTAACCTTAACCACTTGAATACCAAGCGGACAGGGGTGTCCGGGACATATGCAAGCGAACAAGGATGTCCAAGACAATTAAAAAATAAAATACTTGGTATTCCAATAGAATATAAGCAATATTTTGATGAATATGTGTAGTGCCATCTATACTGAGTCAATATAGGTTTTTAAAATATCGAATTCGAGTGTATATTGGGCAAAATTATTTTTCTCAAACACGCAGTATCTCTGGGACATATTAATGATTTATTTGAGCGGTATTCAAACGGTTAAATTATGTCTTTGTAGATATCCCGAAGCATGTATATTTTTAATGTTTCAATTTTCAATCAAAATTTTTATCGCGGTGTTGAATTGTCTCAAACTCACTTTTAATAATATAATTCAACAAGCTGAGTAGCTGGTTTGCTATTGTGAAGTAAAATAGTACAGTTTGCATCGTTTATTCACATTTCATATGATTGTTCAATGTTCATAACATAAATTATTGTTTGTATGTTGAAGGAATGCTTTTAATGTCTTTTGTTTCTGTTCTCGTTGTAAATGTTCCCTTTATGTTGCGCAAAAGGCAGTTGCGCATGTGCTGTAGATATGGAATTTAAATAACTTACAATCAGAATAAATAAACCGATTTAAAAGTCACATAATTTTATAAAGATTATTTTCCGAGATAAAAAAAAACAAAATATTTGTAATATTCGATATATGTGGCAATTATTGTCAAATCCGGCTCATTCTAAAATTGGTGAAACGTGAACCATGAATGTAATTTAGTAAATAAAAAACACATTTTACAAGTATTTTTAGAAGGCAATCTCAATACTGGCATGATAACATACAAAATATCATTACAACGTAATTTAAAACTAAAAATACTATTTAAATGTATATTATTTTACAAAATGAATTTAATGTTTTATTTTTCAACCATTATGGAATGACCCGGGTTTTCAAGTTATACATAGCTTCATATATTTATAAAGTTATATACATACAGAAAAACCCCCCTTTACACTAAATTCGGAACAGTGTAATTCGGGATAGTGTAATTGGGGGACTGAATCTCATACAAAATTAGGGATAAAAAATGCAGAACTAAGATTTCCCTAAGTTTTGAAAAAGAAAATATGTACGAAATATTTAGTTCGCGCCAAAATCCAACACATAGACAGTCGTTCGGCTATGCGTGTATAGCCTGGCACGTGTTGAATACACATACGCTAGCCAACATTTAACTGAATGCGCCGCACAGGTGACCGTCTCTTAGCAACGACAATGGAATGCGACAGTGCAATTGGGGGATTCGCAGCGAATATTTCAAGCCAGCGCGTAATTCGGGGAAGTGTAATTGGGGGTTCCACTGTATTGACAAAAATACTATTTTATGTTGAAAAAATGCGCATTAAATAAATTAATAAATTAGAAAAGCGCATATAGTTTGATTTCCAGCTTCTGATCTTTGAGTACTAATGATTTTACACATTTGAAAATAATTACATAACAAAAACCAACAATTTGAGCCACTGAATAACATTTTTCATAGAAAAAACTTCTTTTGAGATACCTCCATTAAAAGGTCATATGCTCCACATTAAAGGTGGACATCGATGAAAAAAAGGTATTGCTATAACTTAAAATTTCAAACTTCTCCGAGGTTTCTCACTATGCGTTGGTAGGGTGCTATTTTAGCTGTCCAATGTAATCGGCGACTGTTGTATATCAGACATGCACAACCCTTATCTTCTAGCGGGCCGCATTAATACAAATTATGATGGGTCCGGGCCGCAAAAAAATAATAATTAAGGTACGTTCAATCCTCTTTTACACGGGGGATACGTACGTTCCTTGAAGTGAATTTAGATAAAGGAATGATAGTTTCATTTTTTTTACCATTTACATTTTTATTTCGAAAATGTGAAAATAAATAAACCATGCACAACGAGGATTATGAGTATTTGTATATTTATTGTCAAATATTTAGGTATACATGTTTTAAATATATCAAAAAGTCGATACATACTATCTTGGTAGAGTGGAACCCCCAATTACACGACCCCGAATTACGCGCTGGCTGGAAATATTCTCGAAATATTAAGGCTATACACGTATAGCCGGACGACTGTCTATGTGTTGGATTTTGGCGCACTTTGCATTTTACAGTAACTAAATATTTCGTCCATTTTTTTTTTGCCAAACTAAGGGAAATCTTAGTTTTGCATTTTTTGCGGAAAAAACCAAATCCCTATTTTTGTATGAGATTCAATCCCCAATTACACTACCCCGAATTAAACTGTCCCGACATTAGTGTAAATGGGGGTTTTACTGTATTTGTTCATTTTAAACTAATTCTTTATAATTTTAATCAATATATGTAGTATTAAGCCGCACAATCAAATCCAAATTTTCATCAGTAAGCATGTTTCTATGAATTGAATTATTCTTCTTCATTAAAGAAAAAGCTTGCTTACATTAATTTACGTGAAAAAAAATTATTATATTTAATTTTGAGAAAAGCAGGTTGTGCATCACTGGTTTATATAGTCTGTATTCAAAATGATGGTCAAATATTGTGATGTTTTTGGTATGCGGTTCGTGATAATAATATTATATCATCACTCAGTTGTCGTTGAAATTCACATAGCAACAGACATTTCATATAACCATGGAAAGTAGAACGACTGCAGACCTGTGCCACTTTTATTCAGATTGAACTAAAAATAATTTTATTCTTTTATTGAGGGTCTAATTTTGTTATTTGCATTTTTCTGATGATTTATTTTTACGTCGCTATTATTCAAACTAGCCACTTGCTAAGTCGTGCATACCAAATTGTATTTCGTGGTCCATTAAAAATGATTATTTCCACGGTGCTCGACGTATTTAAGATAATCATTAAAAATAATTTGCCAAAAAGACTTAACAGTTAAAATAATGTATTTCTGATTCTTAAACTACCGCATTAAAATAACAACGACAATAAGTTTTTGAAATAAAGATTTTATTCTTTTACAGCGATTTATCATCTTTTTGTCTATGCTCTAAAGTCGTAACCAGACTAAAAAGAATAGACAAAGTCTTCAAAGATTTATGTATTCATTGGTTAAACACGCTCGTAAAGGCAACATGTAACATGCTCATAAGGACCATAATGATATTCTGAACATTTCGTTATTCTTAATTCCAAGAAATTTCCTATCAATACAAATGTCGATGTGATAAGAGTTACAGGAGTTATACAGCTAAAGTCTAATGAAAGCAAATTAACCGAATGTTTATTTTTCCTAACATGTGTAAGCTAATACAGTGCTTCCCAACATTTTTTCATGCAACGGACCCTTTAATGTGAAAACAATAATCTGCGGACCCCCGATTTTTTTTCACATGTTCATATTTTATCACAAAGAATGTTGAAAGAATGAAAATTTTCGCGAACCCCGGCAAAACCCCAGATTGGCAAGCACTGGGCTAATAAATGATCTACATCAGGGTTTCCCAAACATTTTCTGGAATGGAACACTTCGCAAGTCCGGAAAATATAACGGAACACTTAGTTGAATTTTTAAGATTTTTTTAAACTGTGTTGCAGCGTATAAAACCATTCCATTTTTTTTCGGAACACCTACTCTGTCTCCGCGGAACAAAAACATTTTATATTACAAAGAGATTTCAATTTTTTTATGTCAAATTAATCGAGCTTTAGGTATTAGGGCTAGTAAACGTTACATCTACTCTATGAGTTACTCTACCAGTATACTTCATCGCTGAGAGAGATTTTAATATAAACAAAGTAAGCTGGAGAGGGGAGGAGAGAACTTTTTTTTCTTTTTTTTTTTTCCGAGAATTTCGGAATCCAAAATTTACAAGAATTTCCAAATTTCACACCAATTTACGGATTCGCAAAATTTACCCATGGCCCCCCAAAACTGTATTGTGGCTCCCATTAAAAAAACCCTGTTCCCCCCCCACCGTTGAGAAACACTGACTAGCTCAAAGGTATATTCCAAATAACGTAAATATACGTAGTTTTGTACTCTTTTTTTTTGATATGTAGGTATTGATGTACATTCAATTTTATGAGATGATTTTAATTATATGTATTTACAATAACTTTTAAAGAACTTTACAAAAAATAAGAATCTGCCGATTTAACGATTTTTCTCCTCTGGAATTCCTCCTCAGGGAGTCTGAAATTCTTCCACAGGGAGGGATTCCCCACCGGTTGGGAAACCCTGATTAAAGCGATTATCTTGGTATGTAGTTTTAACAAATAAGTTTTTGATGTACTTCTTATATTTATTCTAAGTTATATTTTTTAAAAATATATATTATTGGACACAACTTTTGCAAGTAGTTCCTTATAAAATGTTAATATGAGAATAAATTCTTCTAAATAAAGACTTCCTGCTTGTGTGTGAATGGAAAAATGTCATTTGCATCATTATAAGTTACAAACGTAAAATATGGCATTCAGCGAGTATATCATTAACTTTAATAAACGGAATATGACAATTTGAATAGTGATCATAGTTAATTGAAAACAATCATGGATTTAATAACCAAAAAGTTGCTTGAATTAAGATTTATTGTCAGGCATTAGTCACCAATCAGCGATGGCTATTTGCACATGAAATTTTACGACATCTTGCCCCATATAAAAAATCACTGACATCTCTATTAACACTAAATTGATTTGGATTTAAAATTATTAATGGCCAATATCATATTGACAAATGTATCACAATAAAAAATCAATACACATGTTATCACTTGAGGAAACTATTTTAATTCTTCGTTACACTACAATTTACAACGCATATTTTACTCACTTTTAGGGTGTTCACTGTCAATACTTGGTGGAAAGGCATTATATTAATAAAAACACAATAATCCTTTGTACTTCATTCCACTTTATTTAATATGTCAGGACCGGTTTCGCTCATTACGAGCATCGTCAACTGAAACCGGTCCTGACATATTAAATAAAGTGGAATGAAGTACAAAGGATTATTGTGTTTTTATTAGCATATTTTACTAATTCGTTTTAACCGTTTGAATACCGCGCAAATAAATCATTAATATGTCCCAGATATACTGCGTGTTTTTGAGAGAAATAATTTTGCCTAATATACACTCGAATTCGATATTTTAAAAACCTATATTGACTCAGTATAGATGTAACTACACATATTCATCAAAAATATTTCTTATATTCTATTAGAATACCAAAAATTTGATTTTTTAAATGTCTTGGACATCCGTGTTCGCTTGCATATGTTCCGGACACCTGTGTCCGCTTGGGATCCAAGTGGTTAAACAAATCATAATATTAAAATTATAATATTAAGTCCAAGAAAAAAGATTTACCATTTTATTATTTGGCTCACTTCACCTCTCGAGAGCTCATATATAATATGTACAACATTTATGTTCGTAGAAAAATGTATGCTTCGAAGGACATGTTTTCATTTATAATAGCGGCAAAAATAGTAAATATAAAATTTAATTTGAAAACTTTTTTTTATTTTACTGGACTGATAACTGTAGTGTTTCGCCTCTTTGAGAATTATCTTCACACTAAAAAATATTTTTTTTTGGGCCACTATTTAAATAGTACATTCTTTTAATTAGTAAAAAAAATAGTACATATAGTACAAACATTAGTAAAGTTAACAGTTGTATGAAGTTTACTTAACTCTTGTTTATATATTCTGAAAATTAAAACGTGAATCGATTTTCATTACATAAATATACTAATTAAGTAATTAAAAAGATTAAATAATTTTGATTACCGATGTAGAGACGCAATATATATATTTTAAATTGTTATCTAAACTTATGTGAGTCAATCAGTAATTCCCAATAAATGTCGACCGTTTCCAAAACTATATTTGAATTGATACTACCGCCATCTGTTGGCAGACGGCCGTTGTACCTTTATTGCTTATTTAATTATATTTTATTAGGGTTAAGATTAATGTATTTTGTATTATAATATTAATGAAAAAAATGTACAATAACGATTATGTATTATGTAAGATTTAAATGCCGACATGTCTAACGATGTTTGTTGAGTGGAATAAGCATATTAAAAACATTAATTAACGATCACAACTGCGTTGTATCATTTTTAAAAATAGTTATGAGTCAATTTAAATATGTACTCAAAACTGTAGCTAAAACAATGATTTTAAGCTGTATATATTTTGCAGAAAACGAACGACATATATTATAATCTAATATTTGTTTTTATCAATAAACTAATTTATTATGTAATTAATTTTGACAAATTTATTAATGTAAGTATTATCGTATTGAAAAATAAAAAAAGAGAAACATTCCCAAATGGCCACTGGAGGTAAATGAAACTTAAAATTAATTAACCGTTTGAATACCGCGCAAATAAATCATTAATATGTACCAGAGATACTGCGTGTTTTTGAGAAAATTAATTTTGCCCAATATACACTCGAATTCGATATTTTAAAAACCTATATTGACTCAGTATAAATGGAACTACACATATTCATCAAAATATTGCTTATATTCTTTTATAATACCAAGTATTTGATTTTTTAAATGTCTTGGACATCCGTGTTCGCTTGCATATGTTCCAGATACCGTGTCCGCTTGGTATTCAATTGGTTAATTTTTTTTCATTATTCGCATCTTGTCAGATAGATTTAGGATACATTTTTAATAACGACTCTTTAATTGTTGAAATTTCACTTCTAAGATGTTACTGCATGTTGTAATTTATTATTATTGAATAATTAAAATGTATTTAAACAGTCGAGTCATGAATCTGTGACTATCTGATCGGTAAGCAACGAAACGCGATGGCCAGCTGATGCTTACCTTGTATAAATACTGGTCGAACATTCTACAGACATCGACATCAGTGCCCACGTTGTAGGTGGCCTCCATAGTATCGCAGGGCGCCAGCGGGTGGCCCACGAGGGCCTCCAGAGTCCACAGCGCGCTCCTCGGGGCAGCACCGGAATACGGAAACTCCCGAAAGTGCGGGAATCGAACCGAGTCACGCGAAATCTTCACTCCCGAATGTTGTCCTCAATTTTACGACACGAGCGCACTAAAGAAGTCTTCAAAGTAACTTCAACTGTCATTTAAAACACTCTATATTTTATTTACTGTGAAGACGTCATGTAATTTTTGAGTTTTTTTAAGTTTTACTCCGTATATTTATTTGTGTTAGTTTCAAAACGTTCGTAATGCTCCCGTTATTGAAATTACTTAACGCACCATATTGTTTAGTTAACTTTGAACAGTATTTAAATTAGTATCATGTCGTCGTTTTGTTTCTTGAATAGTCGACCGGTGTGCTTCCCGTGACAGTTTCAACTCAGTAAGGTCGCAGCAGCTGGCTGCTTGTCAGACGTCATTTATCACAATTTTGTGTCAATTTGATAGAGTAATTTTCACCTGACACTAAGACGCTTCCCATTCACAGCGTACCGTCAAAGAACTGAAAGAGTTATTTAAGAGTTTCACACTTTCCCTGAAAAAAAATATCGTTTTTTATTGTTTTCTGAAAGTGGTATTGTTATTTTAATTAATGAAACTGACAGCTGTTTTTCTTGTTGTATTCTTACGACTTTACTCTATTGCAGTAATACGCGAATGATAGATTGTTAATTCAACAATGATGTAGCATATAATTTATGTAAATTTCACACACTGTATTATAAACTGTTTGCGTTACTTTTGTATGATTAACACAGTTAGAAACCATTATTAATGCTTCGATACGATCGATTGAGAGTATAACATCGTTGTTAACAGTTAGTTGTACCATTTTATGGAGAGGTTTACCAGTTTTCACATTTAATGTTATGATAACGATGTTTTACCGTTGTCAATTGTTATTTCTCACTGTTTTACTTGTGCAGTAAAATCATAATACGAGTGCAGCGTACCGAAAAATATCGAACGAATCGTAACCATCTTTTTGCTATAATAGATCATTAGTATTAATGAGATGTTAAATTAAATCAAATGTTATAGTTATATTTGATCACGAACCAGTACCGTGGTCGACAACTGGCAACGAACATTCAACTGCTGAACAATTCCCCTTCAATTAAAAATTCAATTGAATTACGAGGACATTCCAGTCACTAGTGTATCCGTTAAGTGTTTGCATCCGTGTTTCGTAACACAATCATCCAAATAACTATTCTTAATATTTAATTCAGTATCAAAGTTTTGAATAAATACTGGTTTAAACACACCTATATTATTTATCAATTACCTATCATATTTCACTTATTTGAAATTTAATAAGTACTGAAAATATTTACTGTTAACAATATTGTCATACTTACGTTACAAAAAAATAAGTAATAAATTATTATTTATGGTTTTTTTAAAGCAAGCATAAAAAAGGCATTTTTATATTATACAATTTAGGTACTTTAAAGTGAACTAAATTTATTCCACTTGTTTTAGGGATATATAATTAATTATATATTGTTTATCTTTATTAAGATATTTATTTACTATATTAGTAGTGGTATGCAATAATTGATTTATATTTTAAGAAAATGCTTACTTTAATTATAATTGTTAACTAATAATTAAGTTGTGTTTGTCTTTGAGGTGTTAGAAATCAACACTAACTCTTTTAAAAACTTTGAATTTCAAAAATCGAATCCGAACGAATTTCAAACTTCGAAAACAAGTAACAAACAACACTCGGGGGCTGCTAGTTCCGGTGCGAAGTTAGGCGCTCGTGTCGGCTCGCATTTCGAATTCAGTTGTATGGGTTGGAATTATGGCGCGCGGGCGTGATTGCGGCGTGCGTGTTTTGAGGTTATGTTTGTTATACACGGGCATTAGAGATTACATTAGCAGGGGAGAGATTGTGCGCTGGTCGCGAAGTGCTGCCCCTTGCGCGGCCCGCGGCGGAATGAGCCGCAGAAGCTCCCCCCTCCCCTCTGGCATCGCGGTGATAAGGCGCGTCGGGAAAAATCGGTACTGTCATGGGAAAACCAAAAGAAAAACTCATCTACATATGTGTTATCTATTATTAATTAAAACACTTGACTTTATTTTAGATGTTTCACTTTTTATAAAACTGTATTATAATAAATCACTTAACCACTTGAATACCAAGCGGACACAGATATCCGGAACATATACAAGCGAATACGGATGTCCAAAACATTTAAAAAAACAAACACTTGGTATTCTGATAGAATATAAGCAATATTTTGATGAATATGTGTAGTTCCATCTATACTGAGCCAATATAGGTTTTTAGAATATCGAATTCGAGTGCATATTATGCAAAATTATTTTTCTCAAAAACACGCAGTATTTCTCGGACATATTAATGATTTTTTTGCGCGGTATTCAAACGGTTAATCTAAAAATCAGAATACATAAAGTATTGATGGGTTAAACTGACCTATTGAACCGTTCGATTAGAACTGACGTGAAATGAATAAATATTCGTTATTGTCGATCGAAAACTTATTGTCACATTGAAACTCTATACAATATTCGAGTGCAAGTAAATATGATACACCAGGGTTTCCCAAACTTATTGTGCAATGGAACACTTGGCAAATCTGAGAATGTTACCGGAACACAGCTTATTTTTTTAGGTCGGTAGATTGAACCTTTCGATTAGAACTGACGTGAAACGAGTGAATATTCGTTTTTGTTGATCGAAAACTTATTGTTACATTGGAACTCTATACAATGGAATGCTACGTAAATCTGAAAATGTTACCGTAACACAGCATATTTTTTAAGTCAGTAATTCATAATAGTAAATGTATTAAATAAATATATGTTATTAATAAATCACATATTATTTTTAAAACATGTTACATAAAAATATAAGTAAATAAAGCTCTTAGAGATTCATAATTTCTTCCTGTACCAAGATATTTGAGATTTTAAACATAAATAAAAATTCATCATTACTCGATCTTGAATATAAAGAAGAAGTCTAAATGTGTTGCAGCGTAGATTAGCATTCCAAATTTTTGCGGAACACCTATTTAGGTTCCACGGAACACCAGTGTTCCGCTTGGGAAACCCTGGTATACACTATAATTATAGCATGTCAGGGGCAATCAACATTACACAGTAAATGATGTTGTGTACATATAACAAAAGTTCAGAAACGCACATTGCATTCAGGAAACAGTAAATTTGCTTAGATTCTTTTTTATAATGTATATCAGTGTTTCTCAACCTTTTTGGGAGCGTGGCCCCTTTTGAGTTTCTTTATTTTTCTGTGGCCCCCATACTTTTTTTTTTTTTTTTAGCTCACCGAGAAATTTGAAATCTCCGATTTGGTAAGTGACATTTGATCAAAAGTGTCTATGCCCACGTTAGATGTGTAAAATGTGGAATCATTAAGAAATTTATCTGAGCAGAAGTCTTTCTACGAAAACTGCTTGTTCATTAATCGCTCAATCTTTTTTCGGAGAGAGTACGTAAACAAGAACAAGTAGATTAACATGACTCGTAATTTTGCTCTGAATGCACTAACTAATTTGTGTGGAATAAGTAAATGAAACACACTGCCGTACTCGCCGGAAGGCGAGCCAGCGATGGTAGGAATTAGAAAAGAAACTCAGCTTTACGAAATTATACGTTTATTTAGGGATTCACAAACATTGTATTAAATTTATCAAAAGATTTTTGCTTGTTAAAAAATAAATATATATGTGATGGTGTTCAGAGCGTAACTACATTATTAGTCCCTCTTTGCCATATTGAAATGTGTTAAATCTTACTATTATAACAAGTATCCTTTCGTTATGGAACAAAACTTCATTCGTAAAAGTATAACAGAAAGTTTATGTAATGCGAAATAAAAAGTTTTTATGGAATATAAGCGGCAATCTATATTTTATTCATTGAATGAGCCCAATTTTTCGATGACACATTTTAAATCGCTGATACTTTCATTCAGATATATTAAAATAGTCCATTATATATTGCAAAAATGAGGGAAGACCAGTGCGTTACGTAATTCAATTAACTTTAGATTATATTTCTTATTAAAGTTTTAATTAATTTATTATACTAAGCATACTAAAGAAAATGTGTTTAATTTTTAGGTGAGTTAATGTAAGTATTCATTATTATCTAGTTTACATATGTTTGAGAGCCTGCATGCCTTCATCTTTGATTAATGCATTTGTGATTCCAAGTTAAATTCAATACCGTAACTCACTTCTTGTCCATATTTTTTTATTCAAATTCATGTCCGTTCTCAATATTAAGCATATGACACGTTATTTTTGGCAAGAACTGCTTGTTAGTTAATTTCTCAAGCTCTCTTTTTTTATTCAGAATTGTTACTTAGTAAGAATTGAAGGATAGAGCTACGACAAGACTAGTGGTTAACTAATCGCTCGCGCTTTGCTTCCAACTATGTTCGATCCTGTGCGATCTGTTACGAAAGTCAACTACGTTGACCCGACTGTTGGGAAAAGGTGTTGTTAATAAGAGAATTTATGCAAAGTAAAACATTATATGAAGCAATATACCCCGATTTCTGGTTACAGAGTAAGTCTATGGATCTGGTATTGTTATGAATATGACATTCAAAAGGAACCTAAAATAGGAAAAGTCAACAGTTGGGGTCGGAGTCGGAGTCGGAGTCGTGAAAAATGAGCGGCACGATTTTTTTTTGAAAAATATGTTTAATAATGTGTAGTCAAACAAAATAGTCAAAAGTGTTGACATTTCATGCTTGGCTGACTAAAGATGATCTAATGGTATACATATGTATAAGTTAAAATGAAATTATTGAAAAAAAATCTCGGAGTCGGAGTCGTCTTTTTTTACACGACTTCACAGCCCTGGTTTCCATGAACGAAAAACAGTTTTAAAGCAAAATAAAAATAAAATTTTATGAATTAAGATTTGAAACATTAAATAGTGCTGGAATGCCGTCCAATGTCTTTACATGAGGGGAAAAAAGCACTGAATATAGGTATCTGAAAATTTGAATAAATTCAGTGAATTTATAAAAATACTAAGCATCGATTCAAACGAGCAATCAAGTTAATCACTAAAAATTATCAAAACTAATTAAAATATTTTAACTTTAAATTTAAATCTTACTATCGAGGATTAAGATTAAAAACAATATTATTACCATTAGTATATTATATAAGATTTAAAACATAATGGGAAATATCTGTTTGTATAGCATTCTATGGACGTATGATTCTTTCCCTGTGATCTTCCCGACTTAAACACAGTCAAACCTCAAACACGCACACAGACATACCCGCATGCATTGTACTGCTGGACGGAAACCTGCGCGGAGTTGGTCGACTTTGGTTCGGTCCCACGCCGTTTTCAATCTAGCCTCTATTTTATTTTATTCCCGCGTGTTATTACAATTTGAAGAGTGGTGAGTGGTGGAAGCTGGAGGGAGGGTCCTCCTCATTGGTGGCCGGCGAAGGAGGAGAGAGTACTTCTCGCAGATGCCAGATTGGAGGCATTCTTTCAATTTTTAAAACGATTTGGAGTATTTTTGCGATGAAATTGTAGCGCAGCCATATCCGCCCACACTTTTGCGAAGAAAATTAGTTTTACTTTTATGATTACGCACAATATTGAATATTTGTGATGCCGTTATTCTCATGGTATATATTTTCCAGAGTGAATTTGCGTTTTTTTAGTAAGCTCAATTTGTATTGAACTTTCCACTGAAAGCGGTGAAAAAGAATAAAATTTATTGGAAGTAAAAAGGTTTGTATACTATTAGGAATATATGATTATTACAAGTTACAAAAAGCCTATATTTCTAAGCCTTGAGTGTGTACATGAGCAGGGCCAGCGCCACCATACAGGCGAAATAGACAACCGCCTAGGGCGCAAACCATAAGGGGCGCATAAATGGAGTAATAAAATATTTTTTTATTTTGATGTTTGTATTTGTTCGTTGTAGTTATGTATCGTATTCTATAGGTATTCTAAAAAGAGAGAGCGACTGAGTAACAAACAGTTCACGTAGAAAAACTTCTGTTGAGATACCGGCATCAGGAGGTCATATGCTCCACATAAGGAGCGGACTTGGGAATATAAAAAAAATATTTCTAATGATTCCGATTTTTTTTTCATTATTACGAAAAAATAAGACGATTTGTTAAAGGCAATAACCGTTTGCGCCAATAACCGTTGCCTAAGGCGCCAAATAACCTCGCGCCGGCCCTGTAGATGAGACAATAAGACTTTTTTAAGATACTTTTTGTAATCCCGGGATTTCAGGATTGTCATGTTTTCCACTCCCTGAATAGTAAAGTCATGTAGAAATTCGGGATTGAGAATTTTTTTCTCGGTGATATTGAAATGTTGGGAATTTACGAACTTACTAAAATGAAAAGACACTAAACCTTTTTTTAGCTCTTCCAGAATTTCCGATTTCAAAAACCCAGGAATTTGTGGAATGACCGAATTCGTTTTGCAAAAGTTTTTTTCTTTAATCTTCATATTAATAGCGCTAAATGTTGGTACTCCCGTGGAATTCGCCCAATGATAACGGTTTATTTTGAACAGCACATTTTTGAAATGTCGTTCTATCCAATGAGACTGGCTTATTTTAAGCCGCGCGTGAATGTTCTGATATCGCCAGGTTTTTTTTTTGCTATGTGTCGAATTTTTCTTAATTTAAATTTATTTGGTTCAGACGTAAATTTCGATTATTTGCAGTGAAATCCTGTTTAAACACGTCCAGAATTTACGTTTTTCCGATATTTGCGTGTTTTTTACAATCCCGTTTTATTTTAATTCTTAAAGAGGACTGGGTGTATTCTTAAAAAAACTATTTAGGGAATTAATTTGCTAAAAACATCTGGCTTATTCAATAAATAAGTTTGCATTTGATTTTCCACACCAGTAAATATCGGATTTATCAAAAATGCAAAAAAATCCCCCCGTTGAGGGAAATGGGCTTACAGCTAGTAGTTTTGAATACAAACAAGAACGGAAATTTCATGTGCGGAAAATTCGTGTACGGAAGAACGACCGAACAAAAATAACCATGTCCTGTCCGAAATTGGGTTATTTAATTCAAAGCCAACACATTTAAAAACATCACCAAAATCAATGATATAATTTATGATATGTCTACCAAATGTATAAATAGTGGTGAGTTTGTGTCTAGGACTTTAAAGAATCCTGAGATGAATTTAACCTTTATCCGCTCGCGCGCTGTGCGCAAAAGGAGTAGCACACTGCCCGAGCATTTTTTCGCGAAATATTCGTGACAAACGCGTCCGCTAAAAAAATATATCTCTAAAACTAGTCATCCTGGTTGAGTAAAAAAAAGCATTATCAAAGTAAAAGATTGTTTATTATTTACAAAAGCTTTATTTGTGTCCGAACTGATTTATTACGGTCTGCCTAAAATTACAAAACGGACATATTATTTCTTAAGAGTCGGACCTTGTAACGCAGATGTTTATATTACTCGTATCCGTATGATAAAAATATTTATCGAAACCGAAAATAAAATTATGGATCAGTATCTCAAAAACATTATTTATGTAACCTAATATTCATATCTTGAATAATATTATCATAAATCAGTGTAATCCGATAGCGAAATGAACCATAATCAACGGTCCCGTACGGGACCGCTGGGCGTATAAAGGTTAAATATGAAGTCAAAAGAAAACAGCTAGGCAGAGACATGTTGAAGTAAGGAAAGTTAATAGAATTCACTGTCTATAAGTGATGAAATCCAAATTGCAAATAGTTGTCATAAACCAGAACTTCTTATAAATCTTGAAGGCGTTTTTTAACATTTTGGGGGTTGCTAGTGCTGAAATCTGAGTGGGTGATTGCATCATTGCATTATACGTTTTTTATAGTGTTCGTTCTCACATCTTACGTTCGATTGACATCGCTATAGGGATAACCATATCAATAACAATATGCATGGATGGATGTTGTAGGACAGGGATAGCGGCGAACCTACGGCACCCGTGCTCAAAAAAATAGTTTAAAAAGTACATTAAAAAATTGGTTGTCTGTAAAGTCGGTTTACGGACGATAGTTTAACGTGACAACGTCATAAGAAAACATTGATGAAATGATTGCATACTTTTATGAATAAAATGGAATGATTTTTATTGAATTATCATGATTTTGTATGGATACGAAGAAGGAGTGATCTACAATTTTTTATTGATATATTTTATTCGCACTCATTAATTCAAATATGTTTATTACTTTGATGAATAGTTTATTTACAAGTAAAGTTGTCTCTTTTCTACTCAGACGCATCGACCAATCGAGTGGAAGAGAGATAGATGCGGCACAATCCGAACGGTAGGCCGATCGTGCCTCTCTATCGCTTATCCGCGCTCTCGCTCGCACGCTTGCCTTCGGCGTAACGCGACAAACGGGACAATGAGTCATGTTTTTTCGTGCGTGCAGCGGGCGTTCATCGATTTATAAGACGTTGTCACGTCAAAAAATATTTTTTAAATTTAAAACATTAAAATTTTGATTAAATATTCCGTAAATTATTAATTTATTCCGTTTTATTATTTTCAAATGTTTCCCAAGATAAACGACAATCGTTTAAAAGAAATATTTTTTGTATGTTTTTTCTATCTTGTTTAAAAAAAATACTACTTGGGCGCGCTACAAAATCGAGAAATAATATTTGAGGATTTTTGGCACGCGGAACTAAAAAGGTTCGCCATCCCTGGTGTAGGATTTATGAATTCAAAATTATGACGAACATTTAAAAATGAGATAAGCTTTTTATACAGCAAATACATCATCGACGATACAACAAACAACGTGTACAAAATATATCATGCATTTTTTTATCCATGTCCGCTCTCAATGTGGAGCAGCATATGGCATCCTTATGGAGGTATCTTAACATAAGTTTTTTGTGACGCAATCGCTCAACCAAACTCGCTACTTTGATATTTTTGGCGTATTTAGCTTAAACTTTGTAAAAGTTTAATTTTAAATATTAAATTAAGCAACTTTGTGTCACTTTAACATCTCGGTAGTCAGTATGACAAAAGAGTGTATTTGACAAACTTATCAATGTTGATTATATATAAAAAAAAAACTTTCACAAAGTTACTGCCGAATCAATCGATTTTTTTTATATATTACATATACAATAAACATACAATACCAATTATTAAGTCCCGACTTGCTCGTGTTGGAAAGCTAAACCTAAGTTATTGACTTAGTTTGATAGCATTTCAGATCCATAACTACAAAGTATTCACAACTTTTGCAATACAGATTCTTCGTTATAACTCTGCCTTACGAATATTTTTCAACTCCAGTGCTTTCCAAATATACGTACTAAAAAAATATTTCTTAATAAAAGGTGTTTGAATAAAATAACTTACATTTCTAAAGTGTTCACTATCAATTATTGGTGGATAGGTATTATATTAAAAAATAAATCACTTTTGATCTAATTTGACATTATCTATTCATGCAAACATAAGTTTTCTATACAAAAATGTTTTATTTCTTAATAAAATCTCATACTTTAGTCTTTAAATATATATATATATATGTACAAATAAAAGAAAAACAAATCTGGTATTCCTTATTTTTTATGTGTTTATCGAATTATTGACCAACAGATTCTTGTTTTACAAATGTACCTACGAGAGCCTCTAGTCCAGGGATCCTGTTCAGAACAAGGAGGTTTCAAATTTTGGTTTATTTTGGGATTTTCGCAAATTCCCCTGTTTTTTAATTTGCGAATCCAGGAAAAAAAGCTCTCACGGCGTTAGTTTTTGTAAATTCGCAAATTCTTGAGTTTTTGAAATCGACTTGAAATTGTTTGAAAAATCCCAGGATTTTAAAATGGTAAATGATCAATCCCGAAATTTGAAAAATTGTCAATCCCGAAATACTGGGACCACAAAGAGGGTCCGGGATTGTATGCCCTTGTGCCTGCCTCTTTCTATATTGTATTTAAGAGAAATATTCGAAAAACTGTCAGACAAACGTTTTAAAAATAAATGACACACATACTAGAAAAGGTTTTTTTTAAAACTGTTTTCCCGATACTCGATTAAGCAAAAAACTTACATTTTTTCCAAGTTAACTATCGATACTGTTATATACTATATTATAGTCCAATTTTACATCAACATGGTTCAGTAAGCAATAAGAAAAATATTTTTTTATAAATTTCAAACTCCCATAAAAAAAAACAAATTGGGATCAGCTGGTAAAACAAACTTTGCGTTCAATATAAATTTCCACAGATGTTTCAAGCAAGTAAAATGAAGTCACTTTACCGTTTAAAGTGGAGTTGATTTTGCAGTAATTTCGCCAAAACGAAAAGAGATGCAGTGTAACACCATGAGACTGAAATCAGTAAAATGCTTTTTATAAAGTTTGTATTGGCAGAAAATTAGAGTATATACCGAGTTTAGAATAAGCACTTGAATACTTGGGAAAATATTTTGATAGTGAAATTAGTGGTGGATTGTCAGAAAGTCAGTACTTTCTGTGGAAAGTTTGCGAGCGATCTTAAGATAAGACATAATATTATTGAATAATATATGGCTAAACGTACTTTTGAAACGTTTAATTAGACTGGTAGGCAAGCGGTTAATGTTTCATAAAATCTTGTATAAAATAATTAAATCTATATTTAATATTATTAAATTTGGTATAGAAAATATATGATATTTTGTAAAATGTTGCAAAATAATCCGTCCGCGGCACACCAAAATTATGCAGAAAGGAGTTCTAATCCCCTCTGCACTACTGGAAATCTTTTACATGGGAAGCAATTAAGCTGTGAGATTTTAACTTGTCGGCCAAAGATTTAATGACGTCTTTTTCCTTCGCGACACACCTGAGACTTCTCACGGCACACAGTTTGGCAGACACTGCTCTAGAACTAAATATACTCGAGAAGAACAATTGATATCACAAAGATCCAAGTCTTAATTTATATTGAAAAAAAATCTCAATCTGACGTTGGTGTTACCGGGAATTGAACCCAGAACCCACCTGATCGGTAGAGCGAAATCTTACCAACTAGACCACAGAGGGTGACATAATGAAATATTATATACTAAACTATTACTGTAATGTAAAGTTAATTATTTAAAAAAAAAACTTTATTAATTATATCAATTGGTGATATATCAAAACCAGTTTATAAGATCCATATTAATATAAAAAAATAAATTTTCTTTGATTTGAAAAACACATATTTATTAAAAAGTTTCAGTGTTTTATAAAAGATGAATTAAGGCGGGCGGCGTAGGGAAAATTTCGTTACCAATTTTTCACAAAACTTTCAGGGCTGTTATTGAAAAATGGATGTTTCCTTCAAAGCTACATAATTAAATTTCCAAGCGGAACGTTTTATAGTTTCTACAAAGCTCTTAATCTTGTTACATGCTATTGTCAATCTAAATACAAAAGTTTCATTTCAAACGAAGGACATTATCGTTTATCAAATTGTTCATGGAGCATACGTTTCCTATGAAGGGAAAAAATTAAATGTTGCATGATGCCTAAATATATGACGACAAATGACAAATTTTCTTTATTCGTTATCAGTACTTGTATTATTTGAATTAAGCTCCATGTTGCAATAATTTAATATTTTTTTTCAATGTATTTTTTTATTAAGAAATCCTTAAATGAAACAAAAGTTTTTTTAATTATGTACTAAATTATTAATTTATTTTTAAATCATTAAATGCCGGTAGCTATTAAGATGGTCGTGCACCCAGGGCCGCAATTTTATTTGAAATAATTAACCTAATATATTTAGATTTTTGGCAATATATTAATAAATAGTATATCGTATAGACTTACCAAATAAATACACGTTGTGTATCCAAAAAATCACAATACATAAGTATAGTATGCACTGTTAGTGATGCGTTTTGGTAATACAATACAGCTCTTTTTAAACTCGATATTACATTGAATATCATACAAAATATATCAACTGTAACTAAACCACTATGATTCTAAGAGTTTTCGTTATGTATGTTTAAATTATTAAAATTTTCGACCTTGTCCGGTATTAGTGGGTGTAAAGTGAACCGGCCGGGTACTGCGCTCACGCAATTGTAGACCGTATATATACGGTCGTGGCACACAACCGGTTAAAATGTTTTGAAGGAAATATTAACCACTTGAATACTAAACGGACACGGGTGTCCGGAACGTATGCAAGCGAACACGGATGCCAAAAAATTTAAAAAATCAAATACTTGGTATTCTAATAGAATATAAGCAATATTTTGATGAATGTGTGTAGTGCCATCTATACTGAAACAATATAGGTTTTTAAAATATCGATTTCGAATGTATATTAGGCAAAATTATTTTTCTCAAAAACACGCAGTATCTCTGGGACATATTAATGATTTATTTGCGCGGTATTCAAACGGTTAAAAAATGTTTTTACAGATTTGTCATAGGACCGAACGAAGAAAAAAGCTTTTATCTAGTTGAATATTGAAAACGGCTGCTGATGATATTTGAAGCAAAAGATATTATTGGGTTAAGCTACATTACTTTTTAGTCGCATTGCAGCTAAAATCGTATCCGTGAAGTATGCATCCATCCTTGTTATTCCTGGTGCATGTACAGCAATCCGGATATGTGGCTATCTCCGTCACACCCTTTTAGAAGCCTTTTGAATATTGTTGCAAGTTTAATACAGAGTAAACAAGAAAAGATTGCTTTTATGAAATAAACGTTTCAATGGAGGCATTTCTGCAATTTATAATATACAGTGGAACGAATTTTTTTCGCATTGTGAAATACGGCCATTGTTGTATTCACAAGGGGAACTTTACTTGGTTAGTAAAAGAGCTCTTGAATATTTACGTTATCGTTTCGCTGGCCAGACGACAAAGAGCGATATTTTTATAGTCGATCTGTACCAGAATTACAATTCACGGAAAAGTCATATAACTAAAATATCGACCACCATACACGCAACCCGTGATAAAATTAGTAGAAAGATTTAAGAAAATGCGCTATAAAAGAAGCCACAAAATTATTATTTATCATTTTAAATAATAATCATCGTACATTATCGCAAAAGCATTTTCTTGGCGATAATTTATGAGCCATTTTCATTGAAAAATTCTTAAATATCATTAAAATAAATTATACATATACAGTAGTTCAGTGTCTGCCAAACTGAGTGCCGCGGCACACTACTGTGCCGCAAACAGTCTCAGGTGTGCCACGGTGGACAAAGCGTAAAAAATGTTAATTTTAAATATTCGTTTAAATTTTCTTCAATCTTATATATTTAAATGAATTTTTGTTTGTTCGTATTTTATGCGTTGTCATACCGCTTATCCAAATGCAATAAAATTTGGACAAACTTTTTGTCTGCACTTCCGGGAAGGTTATAGGCATAGTAAAATTAGCTTACAGTAGGACTTAAATATAAATATCAATGTTTGTATGTCTGCCATACAGTTCATTTTGTCAACGTCTGTTTGCACTTGCACGAAGGTAGTACAATTAACTTACAGTGGCGCGTATGTCGTACCATGAAAAACAGGCATGAAAAAGAAAAAGAAAACATGCACTTCAATAAACACAATTCAAACACAAACAATTCATTGAATGGTATTGCAACGCCTGCCGGGAACCGGCTAGTTTTAAATATATTAAACATCTACACATTCAAACAAATATTTGTCACGTTAATACACAGTGGTCAACGCGACACATTTTTCGAGTTTTCTCTTTTAAATGTACATTTTCTTTTTTACCATTTATCCTTAGGCAATGAGCGTATAAAATAAATAAAAGTCTTTTTTTAGTGATGACACTGTTAGCATGTCGACTGTGGAAAGGAAAAAAGACTTTACCCGCACATAGCAAATTTTACTGGAGGCACAAAAAACGTGTTTTGATGATTTTGGGCAATATGCAAATTATGAAATATCCACAAGCTTAAAGTGCACGGTGACTTCTAAACTGGTCTTTAATTGACATAATCTAATATTAATTTAAGAAATTGTCTATGAAAAACCTTTTTTTCAGTCTTTTTCCTTGGTTTCAATTTTAACAAGCTCGTCTTTTTTCAAACTTAAAAGCTAAATTTAGATACTAATTCGGCATTTGCAGCTTACATTCTTTCGATAGAATGGATACATTGTGATCATCGAAAAGAAGCTGTCGGTTGCGTCCTTTTTCCTTTCCACAGTCGACGTGTATTATCTTGGAGTGGTAAGTTACTGTCACATGCTTGGATGTTTTAAATTTTTATTGTTCAATTTAAAAAATATATTTTTACTCGTTTTTTAAAAGCAAGTTGTCGTTATTTAATATGTAAAAAATACTGGAATGATAATTTTGTATTACAATTTAATTTCAACAAAGTTATCACCGTGCCGTTTCAATCAAAAATAAATATCGGTAAGTCATTCTAAACGTATTGAAATAAGGTAAAATATTATTATGTCGATATTATTGTTGTACTATCATTGATTTACATATCAACTGAAAACCATTTTAAAAAATCATATACTTTTTAGAACATTAGTTTAAATTGACTCGTAAAATAAGCTTTTTAATACTTTATACAATTTATTATCATTTTAAGTCAAATTTATAGTGCAATAAAGAGAAAAGGAGAGAAAAGAGAGTCGAATAATGTTAGAAAAAGAGATGGCGGTATGTAAATGTGTGGATTTGTGTATGGAAATATTATAACAAGAGGGAGAGAAGCAGGGGTGGGTAGATTTGGGGGTAGAGGCGAGGTGGCGCGCGGTGACGTTAGAAAGTATTGGAAAACTGTTATCAGCTTTGAATTAAATTTACCAGCTCACATTTACTTTGGATCCAATTAAATCGTGTACATTTTGTTGAGAAATTTGCATTCATATTGCTTTTAAAGGATTTGACGTGATTGAATTGGCGTACATAATGATAATATATTCACTTATGTTATAACATACGCAGCGTACTTATAAAATCTTATTAAAACAACAATATAAGCTTAAATAGCTGTAATAATATAATAATAAAACATTTTTTATTTAAACTACGCAGCGGTTCGACCACATAGAAGAAAGGTCGGTTAAACCGATCTAATCTGGAATGTGATCTTTTCTTTACCACATAAACATAGGTGTTGTCGACGAATTTATAAATAAATGTATTATATTCAATTATATACGTATTTTTTTTAATCTTCGGAACGCATTAATGGACATATCTGTCAGAAAACGTTACGTCAAAAATTGTGTGTTTTAAGTTATAATTAGCAGATCGATAGCAGTAAACACGCTCAATCGTCTGAAAAAATCAAGCTTATTAATATTACATTTATTAACATAGATATTTCAAGAAGTAATATGACCTAGGTCAATTTCTTTGGCAGTTATTATTGCCAGAAACCTTATATAACTTTTTAGCTTATATAGCTTATATAGCTTTTTAGTTATATAGATTTCATATTTCTACAGCTATCCAAAGACGATTAGACTACTTTTTTTTTTTTTGATTTGTAAACATTTTAGTCAAGTTGCTCTATATTCATTTGTCAAAGTCGATTATCTCAAAATATTTTGTAGATATATAACAATTTTTGTTTTCATGATATCGACTTTGGAAAGGAAAAATGACGTAACCCACACATAGCAAATTTTACAAGAGGCACAAAAAACGTGTTTTGATGATTTCGGGCCATATGCAAATTATGAAATATACACAACCTTGAATTGAACGTAGATTTTTAAACTGGTGTTAAATTGACATAATATAATATTAATTAAAGAAAATTTCTAGGAAAAACCGTTTTTTCAGTCTTTTTTATTGGTTTTAATTTTTTTAACTCAAAAGCTAAATTTAGATACTTATTTGGCATTTGCAGTTTACATCCTTTTGATAGAACTTGTATAAATGTGTATACATTGTGATTATCGAAAAAATATGTTTTGAAAAAAATGTCGGCTACGTTCTTTTTTCTTTCCACAGTTGATATATTTTTTTTGTTAAATATATTTCAATTTTTTATAGTGTTTTGATTTATTTAATAAAACGAAGAAATGCGAAACGAACCGTTATCATCAAGATGAATAATTTTGTAAAGGTTTTTTTAACATAAAGGAACAATAAACTTATGTGAGCTTGTATGGCAATCTGAAAAAGAAAAATGATTTTGAGTAATGCCGAATCATTTTTCTTTCTTTTCACAAAACGAACGAGGCACATTCACACTCACACGTTCAAAAATTTATTTCATTTTGCCCACTTAACACGAAAAAGTTTTAATATATGCACATGACAAGCCATCAATTCGGAGAAAAAATAAATTTGAAAATTCCTTCGACTCAGTAGCGAGGAACGTCCCATACCGAATTTCACCCCACAGTCCTGCCACCCCTCTACCCCAACCCTGTTACTCACAACCTCGCCACCTTCTTTTTAACCCACATTGAAGTTTTACTATGAGCATTGTATTTAACGATTATTAAGTTGCTTATGTACTACGATAATAATTTAATACTGGAAATAAAATATTAATTATTTAAACTGTATATTACTTCTTTAAGTTAAGAAAAAAACATAAAAACTGTTAACATAAAGGCAAATTACGTCTTGTATATCGACTGTGGAATGGAACAAAAGACAGTTTTTTCAAATCAGCCTTTTTTCGATAATCACAATGTATCAAACTTGATACACGTTCTATCAAAAGGATGTAAGCTGCAAACGCCGAATTAATACGAGCTTGTGACTATTGAAACCAAGAAAAAAGACAAAAAAAAGTTTTTCCTAGACAATTTCTTAAATTAATATTAGTTTATGTCAATTAAACACCAGTTTAAAAATTTGCGTGCACTTTAAGGTTGTGTATATTTCATAATTTGCATATGGCCCAAAATTATCAAAACACGTTTTTTGTGCCTCCTGTAAAATTTGTTATGTGTGGGTTACGTCCTTTTTATTTTCCACAATCGATATGATATGCTATTTTAGCATTATAAATTATTCACTGATTAGCTTGCCAGATTTATTATTAAAATACGCTATGGATATACATATGTAGTTTTTTGAGTATAATAAAAATTGTATAATTGAATTCCAAAAAATAATGACTATATTAGTTATATGAACGTGTAATTGACCACCGTGTAAATCAAGAATAATATAATCATACATACATAACAATACAAAGTAAAATGTATCTTTGCCAATCTCGATATTAAATTATTTTTTTCAATATAATTTTCATATCAACCTAGGATTGTATGGAATGTATAATTTAAGATTTCGACTGAAGGTGCTTGGTGGAATTTCAATATTAAATTTGAATCGCACTTGAACGCCTGAAGATGCCGAAAGGCGAAACCCGGGTCGTTAGTGACAAAATCTGTGGGAGTGTACATAATTTGAACGATTCAAATTTAGTATAGAATGTAATTATATTGGTCGATATGATTAAAATCAAAACAGGAGATGGTCTTAAAATAAATTATTATTTTATTTTTAATTCTTATAAATAAATGATTTTTTTCTAGTAGTGGTAGAAGAGGATTAAAAATAAATTAGTAATGAGTAATTTTTTTTTTTTTTGCTGAGTATCCTGACTATATCCGGTCGTTTTGAATAGGACGTGCGCAGCAAAAACCATGTTAATATTATATTTTTGTTGAATACTAATAATTATATATTTACGCAAGCTGCAAATTTTCATATCGAATTTTCCGTCCCGCGTGGGATATATGGCAACATTGCAACGTTGGAGTTTGTACACAGGAAGAAACAGACGTACGGAGGCTTTGAGGGAGGAAAATTGTGTAGAGAGGGGAGGGAGAGAGGGCATTAAAACGCCCCTCGGGGGTAGTTCACAGTACCATATTCGAAAAACAATTATTAAAAAGTGACATTTCAAATGATATTATATTTTTAAAATTAAATATATAAAATAAAACTCTTCCTCAAACCTGGTATGCATGTCCAGAAGATTCTTGTTAGTTACGCAAACGGTTAATTGGGGTAGGCACAATCTCTATGAAGAGAAATCAAACTAAGGAACTTAGTCTAGTTTACATAGTTTAATTTGTAAATTAAGTAAAAATACATATTATTTTATCACAAATAATCTCACGAAAATAAATATGTAAATAAAAATAATTTGATGCAATGTGCTTTAAAAACGCATCAATTAAATACCATTTTTATTTAGTTGAAGAAGATGATGATGGTGATGGATGTTTCGACTTCTATTCGACACAAAATCGGTTTATAGCGTTGTTTGTATAGCGGAGGCAATTGAAGGAAAAGAAAACCCTACATCTGCAGATTTCATCTATTTTAGAGTTAATTATTTCCCTGAATATCGCAGAAATAGTATTCATTACATAATTATATTTAAAATTAATTAAACTGGGACAAAAGGCCTTTTTACTGATGTGTCCCAAATAAACGATATTGACTCATGCGTTTTTTTTTTAATTTTATCAATGTAAATATGTACAAAGTAGTTTGTAATTTTTTTTTTAAAATATTTCTCAATGTTAAGGTTTATGTTAAATATTAAATACGATAACAAAAACAAAGTATTTTGTTGTAAAATAATTATAGTATAAATATGAGATACATAGCTATTTATTTAATAATTCTTTTATACTAAATATGTACTTTGGTAGTTTACCTCATAAATATGTAGTTCTAGTAATATATTATATAAAATTGAATCCTTTATCAACGAAATATTACCACAGTTATGCTGATTATTAGTTGTAAATGCTCGTCATGAGCGAAACCGGTCATGACGATACAAATAAATGTGAAATAACTACAAAAAAGTGTTTTTTTTTTTGTTAATTTAATGATACAGGTATCAAAATATTTTACATTGCTGCAATAGTAATAGTAAATAAGGTAATTAAAAATAATCACAGTAGAAGCTTTGAGTATATTGTAAAGTTTCATAAACTAAATATGTGAATATGAAATAAAGAATTACGCTTGTCGGCAGAAGTTTTTTTATTTAAAATGTTAGATTGTAAATTCCGATTTGAAAATGAATATTTGATGCTTAGAATAGATTAATAAAAATAAATTCAATACAATATTCTGTGTTCACTTTGAACGTGCCTCACGAGCAGGGGTACAACCACTTACGTGTTGCCTACATATATTACAGCTGTGTTTGTACCAGGAAGGGGGGCATTTTGGGGGGCTAAACTGGCGCAGGGTGGCACCGCTCGGCTAAGGGGGGCTCCGTAAAAATCAATATGCCCGGGGCTGCTAAATCACGCTTATCACGAGTACTTTTCCTCTTGTAAGCGTATTTTTAACCAAAAGAGAACGACTGACAAGATTTTCATAGACAATATATTATTATTTGTACTGATATATGTGCACGTCACAAGTATTGATTGAAGAATCTCTACAAACTCATTTGATGTAAGATTTTTGTCAAATTTTATAGAATTTTTCTAGTACTACAATTTACTTCACCTGCATAACAGAATATTTTTTAAATTTTGTAATAAAATATTATTATTTATAATCCAAGGTAAAATAAAGATTTTGTTAAATGATGGCTGTTAGATACTTTTATATATATTTATAGATAAGTGTAAAATCAGTAGTAAAAAACTTCTCACAGATATCGAAACTATCACTTTTAAATAGATATACATTTTTATTATATATTACAAGTATTTAAAATTAATGTATTTAATGTATTCGGTTGCAATTTATTTTGCATGATAAAACGAAAATGCGTTATTTTTTTGTGTTTGATTGTTACTAATATTTGAAAAAACTATGGCTTATTTATTATTGCTATGATATTAAATCCAATAAAGTTGGGTAAACAATTAAATGAATAAATAAATATTAAGGAGAAAACTTGGGCATTGAAATGTGTATAATAGTGTATAAATCACGATTGTATTATATATAGTTTATCTGAAGTAAAATGAAGAGGGTAGTCACATGACAATACAACTGACGCCAGTGCGCCATACTTTTGACAGACATTATGAAGACAGTACCTACAATATATAAAACAATTTTATAACTCAGACAAAATTTATCACATCAAAATTAAAAATGAATAATTGGACATAAACTATTAAAATTAAAACGGGAGAAATGGAGCTGTGCAACAGTACTAATATTTAGACTTAAGCAACATGATTTGAGATTAAAATTAAGGAAACTATAATATACTAGCCGGTTTCCGGCAACCGTTGCAATGCCACTCAAAGAAAGAAAGTGTTTTAATTGTGTTTATTGAAGACCATGTATTATTCTCTGTCTGTTTGACGTTTGACGTTTGCTGCCGATTTTATGTGGTACGACACATGTGCCACCTACTATAAGTTAATTGTAGTATAACATTCGCGCAAGTGCATGCATACGTTGTCAAAATGGACTGTATGGCCGACATACAAACGTTAATTTTTATATATAAGACCTACTGTAAGTTAATTTTACTATAACCTTCCCGGAAGTGCAAGTAAAAAGTTTGTCAAAGTTTTATTGCAATCGGATGAGCGGTGTGGCAACGCATAAAATACGTAATAAACAAACAAACATTCATTTTTATATATTAGATAATGAATAAATATTTTGTACCTGATTGCTTTAATGCTATACCAATTTAAATATTAATTTTACTATTTTAACCCAACAAATTATGACGTAGGGGTTTTTAAGCAATGCGAATTATCGGTCGTATATATTTATTTACATATTTCCTAAGAAAAATCATTTAAAATTTTTCTTTCCACGCTGGGATGGAATTGAATTTGCATCTATTTTGTTTAAAATATTTCCGATGTATTTTTCTAACAACGTATACTTAATTAATGTATGCCATTTAGTTGTGATCATGAAGCAGGAAGGCTGTATTTTATAGACAGTAAAGGAGTATTTCTACACTTAATACGGAACGTAATCCTTTAATATATATTTTACTGTTGCTGTTATTTTAATTAGCTTCTTATGTTGTCCATAAAAAAATCATTGTCTGTATAATAAAATTGTAACGAGCAGTATAGCGAATGGGAGCGAATGATAAAAATAAAACGCGAAACGATCGTCCATTAAAAGGTGATCGATCGATTTAAGTAAGGGCCAACGGTTTTTATTCCTCTCGAATCTTTTTTGCAGATGTAAAATGAGACGGATTTTCGTGTTTTCGTATCGCGAATGAAGAACGTTGCCCGAAGTCGGTGGCAGGGCTACCAATTTTTCATAACATAATACTATTAGTATCGTTGTATTGATTCAACTAAACAAAAAAATCAAAATAAGCAGTGTAATATATGGGTCCATTGGAGTTAAAGTGGACCCAAGTGGTATTTAATAAAAAAATGATAGATGTGTTATAATATTCTACACGTCTTAAAGTATCGTAAAAAAGTGAAGTAACCTCAGTTAATACACATTACAATAGTGTTATGTCCGCAAAATTAAAATATCCAATCCATCAAAACAACAAGTAAAGACGTAATTGTACTAAAAATTAAAAGAAAAAAGTTTTACCATTTTACTAGTTGACTTACTTCACCTCTCGAGGGTTCATATTATAACAAACACAATATTTTAACTGTCATATACATATTGACTCTGGAAAGGAAAAAGGACGTAACCCACACATATCAATTTTTACAGGAGTCGCAAAAACTTGTTATGATGATTTTGGGTCATAGGAAAATTACGTAATATACACAAACTTAAAGTGCTTTAAGACTTGTAAACTGGTGTTAAGTTGACATAATCTAATAATAAGGTAATAAATTGTTTGAGAATAAGCCTTTTTTTAAGTCTATTTTGCTGTGTTCACTGTCAATACTTGGTGAAAAGGTAATACATATATTAATAAAAACACACTTTATTTTTCAAAAAAAGCGGAATAAAGTACAAAGGAATATTGTATTTTTATTAATATGTATTATATAATAATACTATGGTTAAGAGATAACTGAATGTTTTTTTGTGTAGGTTTGCAGGTTTGGAGAATTATATAGAACAAGAAGGTATGAAAACATTAATTGCATTCGTGTTTTTTTGAAAAACATTATGAATCGATACGAACAATAATAATAAGGAAATGATTGTAACGTAAGCCATAGACTATATTACTACTTGGCCATGATGATCGTTGAGTATCATTTCCTCCGATGCCAAGATGTGTATTAAAAAAATGGTCAATGTGTGGAGATAGCATTGTTGAAAGAATATTGCAAATCAGTCCTGTAAAGTTAATACTGCCAAGAAAGTAAATTATCGGTTCGGTTTCATTTGTAACATCCCTGTTTGCAAGTGTCGGATCGCAGCACACCGTGTTTTGATGGGTGCGAGAGGAGGCCTGCGCGGTGACGCGGTCTCTTTCGCTAATTGATATTATTCCTGTCGCCCTTACAAAGTGTTTTTTGCCCACCTCTACCCGCCCTCTGATTCCGCGCAGTGGCTTAGCGTGATTCCATTATAGAGTACTGTTGCGGGGGTGATTTTTGTACGCGATAACCCTCAAAGCGCTGCTGTCAATTGAGGTTATTACGGATGTTTTTCAATCAATTGTGAAAGGGTTATTTGGCCGAACGTTAACCATCCAGCGGAAAATGATCTTAAAAATATCATAATTTTATTGTATCAATGTAAATTATAAGAGCACTGGCTCTTGTTCAAATAAACTCATTGTTTTCAAATATATCAAGGAAACATAACTTTGTATGAGATCCATATATCATTAAACAGATAATATATGAAGGTTTAAGATTTCGACTGAAGGTGCTTAGTGGAATTTCATTATTAAATTTGGATCGTTCAAGTTATGTACATTCATACAAAGTTCATCCGTGTAATTGAACGCCCGAAGATGCCGAAAGGTGAAACCCGGTTCGTTAATGACAACACTTGTGTCAATGTTCATAATTTGAACGATTCAAATTTAATGTAATTTCATAATTACTAAAATTAAAACTAATTTGCCTTGAAGACTACTTAGTAATCTCATACATTTTGTTATTGTTCCAGGAAACACAAAAGTATATTTATTACAGTTAATACTATGTTTGCAATACTTGTAAAATGTATTGTGTATAAGCCAGTTTTAGGGATTCTGTATCAATACATCTCGTGAATTAATTTCCGTATTTTTAGTTTTACGTTACTTTGGAATGATATTTTGTATGTTGTCAAGCCATAATGTATGTATGAGATTTCTAAAAAAATATACTTTTGCTACTGAATTAAATTCATGTTCATGTTTCAACAATTTTGTTATGAGCCGGGTTTTCAAATAATACCTTCATATTATGTATATTACTAATGTTCAAATTATAACAGAATTAAAATGTTCTACAAAACATCTGTAAAATTATCATAGTGACGAAAGCTGTTGCTGTTATATCAAATATTATTATAAATATACAATAAGAAACTAGACAAAAGACCACACTAGACATTAGCGGCTTTTACATTGGGTGTAGTATGTTTCTTATATTTCAGTTATAAGAGAAAACTAGCAGAGCAAGAGAGTGGTTTATGCTGCTGATGAATTTTGCCAAAAAGATATCTTGTAGGGCAAACAATTTTTGGGTGGATCGATTTGTTTTTTTGTAGACCTGTATGAATAGACCGAAAAAAGCAAGAAGTCCTGATTTTATGATCAAATAAGGGATGTGCTCAGTAAGAGTGAAAATACAACATTGATATAAATCAGATGAGTGAAAAATTGGATATAAATCAATAAATTGATGAGACAAATCAACAAAATTTTTTACTACTACAGGTCATACTTGATGTTTTTTTTTTAAATATCAATGGAAATAGCGTCACAAGGTATGCTTAAATATGTCGATATCTCAATTTGGCCAAATTTGACATAATTTAATTTATCTCTTATGTACAGACTTATAATATATCGTCGGTTTTCTGCAAGAAGTCATTAATTGTCAATTTGGTTAAAACTGTGTTACATTAAAGAAAGTCATTTTTTTATAATTTGGCCACTTACTGTTATTAGTGATATTAGTTAATAGTACTATAATCTTCGCGTAAGTGCAAGCATATGTTGTCAAAATTAACTGTATGGAAGATAGACAAACATTGATTTTTATATATAAGACATACTGTAAGTTAGTTTTACTATGCCTATAACCTTCCCGGAAGTGCAAGCAAAAAGTTTTTTGAAGTTTTATTGCAATCGGATGAGCAGTGTGGCAACGCATAAAATAAAAACAAACAAACATTCATTTATATATATTAGAAAATTATATGTTGTATTTCATGCACATACCGAAATAAATGAAATCATTAAAAATTCTTCTGTTATTCTTACGAAATACATTTGAATGACTTCTTAGATCAAACTGACGATATTTCTAACATTATTCTAAAAGGAATATGTTATTTAATTTATTCATAGTTTATTTAAAAATACAATCATTCGTGTTTTATTATTACACTTTATTAAGAGCAGTGAGTTAACTAGGAGCCAAATGACTGTTGGGTTTTTGTCCAGAGACGAAGCAGTACGTTTGCAAGGGCCAAAAAGTCACGAAGAGCGAGGGATCGGCCGGTCCAGGGGCGCAACAAGTGTCCGAGAGGGCGAAAGGTGAAGGGTGTTGGGGAGCGAGGTGTAGCAGTGGTGGGCGGTCAACCGCCGACTCCGACATCACGTTCACATAATAATTATTTATACACGCTACATTTCGATGAAGTACTGGTGTTTCATTCGGATGACATTTTGACTGATTCAATTTGGAATTATAAAACAATTTAATTTTCATTGCGTTGTCTGGATGACCGCTGAGACATTTTTTAGGAATTATACTATACAAGCAGTTATATGAAGTGTTAAAAATAATTGCACTTGTTGATTGAATGGTTTTCACTAGTACAGGTGAATTTGATTTTGTTGAAAATATAACAAAATAGTAAATACATATTTAATGTATATTTTTTATCACAACTATCTATCCGTGCATATAATATTTTATTTTAATTCAAAAATAAAATATTGTAGCCAAACTGTTTTATGTGGAGCTACACTATTTGTGAAAATGATCTTACCTAAAGTTAATTTAATTCTAAGACTTATATTAATGATAATAATAAATGTGTATAATCGTTCATCAAGCTGTCCCTGATAAACTAAATTTAATATAAATTTAATTATCGTTACAGCAAATATATGTCATGATATTTTGTAAATAAATATATATTTATAATTTTCAGCTAATAATGAAACATATTATAGAATCCTTACAGAGATTATCTCAGCAGACGTTGTCCTACAGGAACTGCACTTCTCTTTTCCGGAGACAATATAGATATAAAGATGTGGCTAGGAAAGAACTAGCAGTAAGCGTATCACCTTCGCTGGACAGAGTTTATAGGATCTGATAGATAAAGGAATCTACGACATTACATAGATTAATGCGTTTGAAAATAAATCCATGAAGCGATTGGATAAATAATCTATGAAAGTATACAAGATAAGGCGTATTCAAAAAACGTTTTTTGAAAAAAAACTGAATTAATCTGGTTTTCGTAGTTTCACACAAAATGACAATTCAATTAAAATAGCGAAAAACTATTCTAGAAAATACGAAAAAAAATATTCAGTGTCCCTATTCGAAGGAGGACTAATTGTTCCTGCCTCCTACTCGAGAAATGTATCTGGGTCAAAAAGCAAAACAAATGTATTTTTAAATAAGCCTTAATATAATATTTTCAACGAATTTATTGATGTATACTGACTTTTAAACAACATATTTTATCTTGTTTTATTTGTTACCAACTCGGCTTAAAAATATTGATGGTTTGAGTAAAATAATGAATTATAATAAATAATTATTCCTATATAAATACAGAAAATAAAAAAGTAACTATCTACCAAAAAAGTGACTATGCAGAAAGGTTCTATTTGACAAATATGACATTTCTGAATACTCGCTTTTTTAGTACTTAGTACCTTTTTATTGAAAAGAGTTCAAAAGAAACGGTATTCGAACATTGCAAATTTAATTACAACATTGGGTTTTCAAAAATACAGTTCAGAGATTTGTGGCCTTGAACACTGGGAGTTGAATATTCGATTTTAGTCCTCTTAAATTTAAATATGGTATTTAAAATGATTGCTTTAAATTATTTTAATAAAATACATTCTGAGGAACTACCATATTAAATATTTAAAAACAATTTGTTTTTGAATAATAATAATATGTTGTAATTTTTTTTTATTCATTCGAAAGATATAAATTACTATTTTTATATAGTTGCTTTAAAAAATATTCGATTTTACAAATTGTGAACGGGGATCGACAAATCGCTCGTCTTATCCAAGGTAGACTTATCTTCACCTAGCAAAGAGATTATTTTCGGAGCACTTGTGGACTTTTAGGAAGCAGGGGTTTCATCTAAATCGGATTCCACTTGTCCTTACATTGCAGGTGACGTATGTTTGCAAGCTTTCTACCGCTTTGTTCGATAGCAAAATTGATGTACGTCTGTAAACGAGAGCTTTATCAAAGTGAAAAAGCTTTTCAATATCGATGGTTTGATGCGAATATGTCGTTAGTGGTAAACTTTATATTTCACAAGGGCGGAAGGTTTTAGATTGCATATTTTTGTAAAATAAAATAAATTATTGAATTGGCATTTCATTTTTAAAACTATTGTACATTAATAGCCGAAATAACCGTCAAGCGAATCCTATAATTCGTTTAAAACTGAATACTTTGGTGTTTTATAATATTAATAAAAAATAGTGTATTGTGTGTAGATTTTTAATCAACGATAGATAACAAAGTATGCACCTTTTCCGAACAATATCGACTGTGGAAAGAAAAAAGGACGTAACCCACACATAACAAATTTTACAAGAGACACAAAAATATTTTTTGGTGATTTTGAGACAAAAGTAAATTGTGAAATATACACAACCTTAAAGTGCACGTGCACATACACTGGTTTTTTATTGACTAAGCCTAATATTTATTTAATAAATTGTCATTTTCCCTGGTAGCAATTTTCACAGGCCCTTAATTTTTCAAACATAAAAGCTAAATTTAGATACTAATTCGTCATTTGCAGCTTACATCCTTTTGGTCTATCAAATTGTAAACATTTTGGTTATTGAAAAAAGCCGTTTTGTAAAAAATGAGGGTTACGTACTTTTTCCTTTCCACAGTCGATATGTATAATATGATTATTGGATGATGTAAGTGTGTAATCAAACACGCACTACAAAAAGATATTATAACACTAAAAATTCATGTTATATATTTTGAAAATTATGCACCTAGTTCTACTGTCCATCATGTAGGATGGTGGGCATATCTAGTTTAATTACTATACGCAATTAGGTCAAATATTATTTAACGAAATTGATATTTTATCAAAAACATTGCGTGTGTATTTATTAATTGTGCTATTTTGAATTAATTAACAGAAATACGAACCGTTTATTGATAAGAATACATTTACAAAACAATCAAACGATGGCATCAAAGTGAATATCAATTCACAGTTAATAAATATGCGTTTGAATGAAAAACAATGAATTGGAAACGCTTTAATGCTAGATTGGCAAAATATCACGAACGTGATAGTCAACAAACATACATTCGTTGCTATTTGAGTCATTTATTTAATATTATTGATGCAAATCCTTTTACCATTGTTTTAATTACTTTGGATTAATATATCTGACAACTTTATCGATCCTATTACTGATGGTTATTTTAAAAGATTAAGTTTACATGTTGTATTTTAAATTATAAACATTTAAGTAAACATCTTTAAATTAATAAATTTGATAGAAACGGTATCTCTCGGATGTCCTGTGAGTCGCGCAATTCGATATACAGTAAATCCCCCATTTACACTTAAGTTGGGATAGTGTAATTCGGGATAGTATAATTGGAGGAGTGAATCTCATACAAAATTAGGGATTTGTGTTTTTTCGCAAAAAATGCAAAACTAAGATTTCCCTAAGTTTTACAAAAAAAATATATGGACGAAATATTTAGTTACTAAGTGATAAAATGCAAAGTGCGCCAAAATCCAACATATAGACAGTCTTCCGGCTATACGTGTATAGTCTGGTACGTGTTGAATACACAGAAGCTAGCCAACATTTGACTGTATGCGTCGCACAGACAACCGTCTTGTTGCAACGACAATGGACAGTGCAATTGGGGGATTTGCGGCGAATATTTCAAGCCAACGCGTAATTCGGGGTAGTGTAATTGGGAGTTCCACTGTATAAAGGACCGACAAGAAGGACTATATCGCTTGAGCTATAGAATATAAAAGGTCATTTATTAATAAAAAAACAGACTTTCAATAATTTGCAAACCACCTCATAAAAGATTTGCATGTTAGATCAGTGTTTCTCAACCTTTTTGGGAGCGTGGCCCTTTTTGAGTATCTTTATTTTTTTACGGCCCCCATACCATTGTTTTGTCTTCAAAAATAATAATTTCAAAAACCCACCTTTTTTATTGCTTTTCCGAGATTTTCGAATCTAGAATGCCAGTAATTTATTTTATTTACGGATTTAAAAAAAATAGCTGCGCGACGTCCACCATTATGCTCTTCCCTGTATCGTTTTATCAATACCCGTGGCCCCCCTAAACTGTGTTGTGGTTCCCCAAAACAAAAATAAATCTCTGTGGCCCTCTTAGAACACATGGCCCACCGTTGAGAAACCCTGTGTTAGATAAATGCACTAGAACAACTGCAAAATAATAAACACAATCAATCCAATGTCATTATTAATGGCCAAACAAATATCAATCTATCACCGTTGCTAAGACAGTTACACGAAACTAATGTAATTACATAATTACTAAAAGGAAAACTAATTTGCTTTGAAGACTACTTAGTAATCTCATACATTTTGTTGTCGTTCCAGAAAACACTGAAGTCTTTTTATTACATTTAATACTATATTTTGCAATATACTTAAGTGTTAGAATATATGAGAAAATGTTTTGTGCATCTCTTCTACGCCAGTATTACGGATTTTGTATCGAGACATCTCGTGAATAATGTTCCGCGAAATCTACGATTTTTGCAAGTCTCGGTTTTTGGAACAATAAAATTTAAGAACCAAAGAATTGCAACATAAATTGTTTTTTTTTCATTCTAATCAAATAATGTTTGAGAACTTACAAAAAACGCCCTTTTATTTAATATAATTAAATATGACCTCTGTACGTACGTGTCATAGATGCAAGTTTGCAATAATAACCATAAAATTACTAACCAAACGTTTATTTTCCGAATAAAGGCGCATCATCAGTAAAATCAAACGAACCCCTCGAATGATGTGTAACAAAATATATTTTAACATTTTGTAACATTTTACTTAAAAAAATAAAGAATGCCTTCATCAAATGGGGTGTTATTAAAAAAATGTTTTACTATAATATATTTTATTAATCACACGAATATTTGCAAATAAGTCACTTTTTCATATTTATAGGTGTCGTTGTAGACCGTTTCATTCACTATTAAGAATAACTATCTGTAAGCCCGTTGCCTTCAACGGGAAGGATTTTTGTTGCAATTTTAAATAGTCAGAAAATTTACTGGCGTGAAAAATAAATTGCAAACCTATTTATTGAATAAGCCAGAGAATCAGACGTAATTAATTCCCTAAATGGATTTTTTAGGATTACACCCAATTCTCTAAAAGGACTAAAATACACCGAGATTGAAAAAAAAAATGCAAATAGCGGATATAATAAAATATATTCATAAACATCATAATTTAACTGCCCTGCTGAGCTGCTATATCCAATATCGACAGCCATGCAGTATTCATATTTTATCATTTTTAGAATAATTTAAATGTTTCAAGAATGCCAAAAAATATATTTCGGAGAAGAAGTAGACCCCGGGACATATATCGATAGCCCTGCAGTATTTATATTTGGAAAAAAACATTGTAGTTGTTGTCCGTGGGATTTAAAATTTAGAGTTTAGTGACCCGTGGCACCAGAAAGGTTGGTGACCGTTGTTTTAGAGTACTATTAGCTGTAACACACTATTTAAGTGTTAATAAAATATCATCACTTAATTATTAGCTGTGCTTAATTCCAATGCAGCTATATTTTAGATTCGGATTATTTTAAGTGGTAAATTAAATTTGCGACAAAGTTCTTTGATGACTGTCGTAGTGCTTAACTTCAAAGAGTATCGTCACATTCTGTTTGAGAGCGCTGTATGTATTCTCATTTCATCCATACATGGAGTTTATTTTTAAGCTTTTCGCTCGAGAGCTTTATGTGAAAGTTTAACAACTTGTACGCTGGAAATAAACGATCACACGAAGCAGTTATAATAACAGAAGAATTCTTCATTATTATTTTATTATTATTAAATTGGGTATATACCAATTTAATGTTTACTTTGTATTATATAATGTATTATATTTGATGAAAAAAAATATTTTCAATAATTAATAAAAGAAAAATATCGTAAAAATTGAAACTGAAATTCTTATTATTTATTCATAACTACCTTGTTCTCGGCAAGCGCTGCAATGCCAATCAAAGAAAGAAAGTTTTTGTGTTTTAATTGTGTTTATTGAAGTGCATGTTTTCTTTTATTTCCGTTTGACGTTTGCTGCCGATTGTACGGCACACGCGCCACCTACTGTAAATTAATTGTACTAAAACCTTCCCGCAAGTGCAAGCATACGTTGTCGAAATGAACTGTATGGCAGACATACAAACATTGATTTGTATATATAAGACCTACTGTAAGATAATTTTACTATGCCTATAACCTTCCCGGAAGTGCAAGCGAAAAATTGTCAAAGTTTTATTACAATCGGATGAGCGGTGTAGCAACGCATAAAATACGTACAAACAAACATTCATTTTTGTATATTAGATATGGAAATGGCAAAGAAAAGCACCTAATTATTATTATTATCCTACAACTGTGTCCGCTACCAAAGTAGAATCATAATTAAAGGGAATACGTGCAAGTAGTTAATAACGACAAACAAATAAATATAATTCTTAAAACTACTCACTACTCAAATCTGTGGGCATTCCCATGGGCTTATCCTTTTCGCCAGCAATGGCTTTAAACTCAACGATACATTTTTTTCTTATATAAACACGAAACATTCATTTATTAAGCGTCAGTTCAAGTTCATCCGTGCATTTGAACGCCTGAAGATGCCAAAAGGCGAAAACCGGGTCGTTAGTGACAAAATCTGTGAGAATGTACATACTTTGAACGATTTAAATTGATGTTTGATACTCTACTCCCGTCAGTTAAAAGCAGCTTACGTTGACATAAACTTTATTAAGTTAAGAGCCCATATTTTCTCCATTGTGATCGGAGATGGTTAAAAAAACAAGATTTTATTATTTTATGATCTTTTATTTATATATGTATTATTTATAAGCTTTTTCAGTACTGCCAGTGGCAGTTTAAGCACAAGAGAGGCCCCAGGCGCGATAAAATTTGAAGGCTCTGTTTTTTGGATAACATAAGAACATCAAAAAAATTCATGTAAAATTTGTAAAAATCTGAACAAAATATATATGGGTAATATAATATCAACCATTTTTGAGGCCCCAAGCGCGCGCCTCATGCGCTTATAGGATAATCCGCCACTGAGTACTGCAAGAATTTATGACAAACAATCTATACAAAGATTTGATTTACCAATTCATTCTCATACTTACTATAATGTGTAATTAACCAATTAAATGATCCAAGAGTGTATCAATTATAAATATTCTCCTATACAGAGCGTGATAAGATGGAAATATATTTTTATTAAAAGTTAATACTATGTCTTCAGGGTTGTTTCTTCTTCAGCACCAGAGCCGTGTATCATTTAAGAACACGGCTCTCGAATTGTTGTCAATAAATATGACATATCATGAGAGTGTGTTTCCTTTTAGAATCACATCCGGGTGATGCTGTGTCTATCTAGCTGGATATATCACGAATGGTGTTTCACAAAACAACATCGCAGAGTGTCGACTGTCGACTTGGTCACGTTTCTAATAATTTACTGAGACAGCAAGCACTCTTCTTGCACAACCATAACTCGTAGACAAGAGAAATGCATCGATGGAGCTTACTCAACCCTAATATATCATCTGTAAGGAAACTTTAACTTATGTTAATAAAAACACAATATTCCTTTATACTTTATTGCACTTTATTTAAAAGGTCAAGACCGGCTTCGCTAATTGCGAGCATTGTCAACAGATAAAAAAATATATAAAAACAGTGCTATTTATATCAAAATAAATTTAAATGAAAAGGTGTAAACAACGATAATTAACATTGAAAAGAATTTACAAATTATTGTATAAATCAGTGGCTTCCAACAATTATGTTACTACGGCTACCTTTGAAGAAAAAAATATCTTTGCGCCTCCCCATTCTTTATTTCATATAGCAATACACGTTTTAAATGGTAAATAAATATTTTGGACTGTTCGCGCCTCGCAGGTTGGAAATCGCTGGTATAAGTGATTCTATAATTAAAAAAAACTAAAATGTTTAACACCTCTAACATATAATTAAAACATCATCAAAGATACATAAATTTTAAGTGGTGACTGATGGTACCTGATAACAAACGTAATTAAAATTTGGGAAACTTTTAACAAATTTATATAAAATGCTACATTACTACAATAAATAACTTAATGACTATTTTCTGTTTCTCCCGCTTCCAAGTAATAACTTTCTGTTTATATATATTTCTTGTAAGTTGACAATGCTCGCAATTAGCGAAGCCGGTCTTGACCTTTTAAATAAAGTGCAATAAAGTATAAAGGATTATTGTGTTGTTATTAATATAATGCCTTACCACCAACCATTGACAGTGAACACCCTAAAAGTGATACTTATGTTTTTTCCATGATTAAAAATGACAAATAATTCGGTCCACTGAAAAGACCGAATTATTTGTTTTAAACCAGATTCCCAGAAACAGATAACAGATTTTCTAATAACAAGAAATTCAACAACACAAAACAGTGACAACCAACAAAAGGCTTCATAAAATCATAACATATTAGCGTGTCAGAACTTCTTAGCAATGATAGCGATTTAAGTCTAGTCAAGTGGTGGGGAACCTGCAGCCTCTTAGCTACTCTGGTGCGGCCTTTTGACTTGTGCTATTTTTTTTAAACAAATCTGGTATTTTTTTAATAAATACACAATTTAGGTATGATGCAATATATTTATTCACTTTAATAGAAAATTATAAGCATGCGTTTGGAAGAGCTTAATCAACCCATTATATGTTCGACTGTCGGAAAAAAGAGGGGGGGGGGTGTCAAAGTTTTCTTTACTCTGGCATTATGTTGAATCAGATAAATGAATGTGGCATTTATAAATGAAAAGGTTCCCTAACCCTGGTCTAGTTCTTCATAAAAGTCCCCGTATAAAACATAGTAGCGATGAATGGTTTTACTTTTTCTTTATTAAAATACATATTTTTAATAATTTACTTTTTGGGTTTTCGTTGTGATTTTCTATCCAACAATGTTGTTATTTTTTCACATAACACGGTTGTATAAATTTAGGGCTATATCACGGTTATATAAAGAGAATATAACTCAAGTTATTATATAATATAAATCTAGTGAATTAGTTGTAGAAAAAAAATGATGAAATATTACTTAGGGGTAGTTATTTATACAGCCATGTAAATTGAAGGTTATGGTGACACATGAACATTGTCGCGCAGGGTATTGGATTTTTCATTTCAGAATTATTAATAATACTTTTTTCTTTTTGGTACAAAAAAAAAGAATATTACTTTGTTGTAACGGAAGTATTAATGATTTATCTGAATGGTTATTTTTCTCATTTCTCTTAGGACACATTGGAAGATGATAGTATTAGAGACCGATATTGTTTTGCATCCTCTGCTACGATTAAAAGTTGATACAAAGTGAGTAAAACAGTAATTGGTAAATGTAAATGAAATGCTGCTATATGATATTATAAACAGTATTTATCTAAGAAAACAATTGATGTATTTGATAGATTCGCCGATTTTTATTTTTTACCATGTCCGCTCCCAATATGGAGCATATGGACTCCTAATAGAGTTTATCTCAACATAAGTGTTTCTACGAGAACTGCTTGTTACTCAGTTGCTCAACCTCTCTTTTTCTAAAGAGAGTAGGAATAGAAGGAAAGGGCTAGGACAGGACTAGTGGTTAGCTAATCGCTCTCGATACGCCCCGTTCATAGGATAGGATGGATGGGAGGGGGAAATTCATACATCCATGTATTTGAACAGAAATTCATAAATCGACTGAAAAATCAATTTACAAAACTTTATTTCTTAAGTTATACATAAAAAATAAAATTCAAGGTATTTTCCTTTTGTACTGGTCGCAGAGAGGAGATAAGATACTTACAATTATATTAATAATGACATATTGATTATTTATATAAGTACTGTTGGAAATAGATAGTGAAACAATGGTGAGTCACATAAAATAAGCTTTTTAAAAAGGCGAAGTACGTGGCACAATTTGTAACGACAGATGGCGTCACAGAGTTATTAAATTAAATTTTATATTGATAATTTTTCAGGTTATTAATTTTGATAACCATAGTAAAGATCGATTGCTCTTCAATAATATTATATATATCTATCTATTCATACAGGCTTTTTAAGTATACGTAAACATACTTTTAATAAGAAAATTTATAAAACTTGTTTTTCCATTCATAAACAATTTGAAATTAAGCTTCTTATATTGATGTTGAGCGTAGATGACAAATACACTACACATATTTTTTTTAAAACTCTTCGTGATAAAAATATGTGAGAAATTTCGTGATTACTACCTCCAAATTTTGGCATCCGAACGGAATGCCAGTAAAATTCAATAGTGTAATCAATCCTACGTAACATGTTGACTATATTTAATTTTTAATAACAACATAAAAATAAAACAAATTAAACGTTTGAATAGCTATTTTTGTTATCTTGATTTTTAATTTAAGAAACTCCTAGATCTTTGGATTTCAATGCCTTTATTTACACGACTTCGATGATAAAGGAATTTATATCACATGTACAATTATTTTTCTTGACTATGGTGAGTATGCATTCACAGTCACTATGTTTGGTAACGGTTCTTGGGACTTACTGAACAGGGATCCGAAGAGTCGTGACGAGCGCAGCGTCGTCAACAAATTACCATTGGCAGCTAACAACATCTGTGACTCCATTACTATATGATACATTGAGACAATATTTAATGCTATATTTGTGTTCATTACTTGCATAAATTTAATCACAAATGCATGCGTTTTTCAATTGAAAATATAATGCTCCATATGATAACAAAGTTGTTATTATAAATTTAGCGTATTTATATATATGATTTTAATTTTGTATTCTAATTTAAGAAGAACATATGTATATCGATTGTGGAAAGGAAAAAGGACGTAGCCCACAGTTTTTTCAATAATCATAATGTACACAACTGGACACACGTTCAAAAGGATGTGAACTACAAATGCCAAATTAGTATATATATATAACTTTTATGTTTGAAAAAAGAGGGACCGATGAAAATTGCAACCATGGAAAAGAAACTAAAAAATGCTTTTCTTTAACAATGTATACAATTAAAATTAGATTATTTCATAATTTGTATTTGACCGAAAATCATCAAAAAACTTTTTTTGTGCCTCCTGTAAAATTTGTTATGCGTTGGTTACGTCATTTTTTCTTTTCACTGTCGATATGTTTTAGTATATATTATATGGTAGTACATTGTTTTCAATTTCACATAAAATGTATGATTGGATCATATAGTTTGATATTTCTGTTATAAATTTGCTCGGCTATATTGTTGATAGTTTATCTAAATCAGGGATGCACAACCTGCGGCCTGTTTGTTTTTTCTGGTACTTTGAATGTTTCATCTTAGAAATAAACTACAGTACATGTTTGTTTAAGTAAATTATTAAATTTAACAAATGTGCAGCAATCTTTTTTCTTAATGAAGCCGATTAAATCGGTTCATAGAAATAGACTTACCGACAAAAATTTGGATTTGATTTTGCAGCTTAATACGTAAAATATGAACTCAAATTCTTATAACATAATGAAAAAATTACAAAAACAGAAGGCAGCATTAACCTTTGAATTATAAATACGACGTGCATACCTAAATATTTCACAATAAAAACACTAATTTTGCAGTGTTTCGAAATACCATGGTTAAATGTAATGGAATCAATTTATCATTTATTTACATACATATGTATGTTTACTTGATCTTTTTTAAACGGTTTTTTGTACATTTTTTTTTTAATTGAAACATATCCTTCGTGTAAAAAAAGATTGAGCGTACCTTAAATTTCATTTTTCCGCGCGCCCAAAAACTAACATAATTAGTGTTTATGCAGCTCGTTTGAAGAAAAAGGTTATGCATACCTGGTCTAAATCAAGTGTTCCCACGATTACGAGAAATCTGTGTTTGTTTTAGTGAATTGAGTTACTATTTACTTGCAGGCAATATTGCAAAGTATTGCAGTTTGAAAATTCAGCATGATTAATTAATAGTATTGTTGAACATTTGTTTACGTTTGTTTGGACGCTTGTGTCTGTGCGAAGGGCTGCATTAGACGGTTAGTATTAGGGATTCTGAAGTCCCGGGACTCGAGGCGTGATAAAGTCAAAATCCCGGGACATCCCGGAACTCGAGACTTTTATTTCCCCTTCAATAAAATTATATATTTAATAAAAAATAAATATTTGCATGTATGTATGTATGCAGTTATGTATTACATACACTCGTCGCCTTTTGAAAGTACGCACTAGTAAAAATCGCGTTTTTTTAAATACAGTGTTTAATAATTATTATGTTTCTTATGTGATGGATGTGTGCAATGCTTATGGTTAATTTTTACTAAGAAGGGGTGATAACGGTACATGTAATGAAAAAATATCAATGAAGCCGCCGTCAGGAGTAAATTTATGACCTTAACTTCACAATACAGCTTTTAGACCTTTTTTGTTATATAGAGACATTGGTATCTTTGTGAAATAGTGAAAAAACATTTGTACATAAAACAACATCAGGTGAAAACATTTAATTTTAATATTTTGTAATTTGCTTTTGCTACAGTTATATTACAATATATAAACACATGGTATTTGAAACTTCTACTAAATTATAAATCCCAAACATCTGTTTTTCCATCAGATCCCTTTTATATATGCATACTTAATTTTGTTAAAAATCCGGGTAAGTGTTACGTCCCGACTATGTCGTGTCCGTTTTTCTTGGGGCTCTACTCTTATAACTGCTTTCATTCAATACACATCAGTTCTTTTGAGAGTTTCTTAACCACAATAATTGTTTTTTTTTTTAAATTTAATTTTTATTTACCAAGATCAGGACCGGTTTCGTTCATGGCACGCATCATCAACTGATTAGAAATATAACTTAACAGCGTTATTTATACAAAAACAAATTTAAATAACAACAATTGACATTGAAAAGAATTTACAAATTACAGTATAAGTGATTCTATAATTACACAAAATTAAAATGCTTAACACCTCTAACATATAATTTAAAAATCATCAAAAATCAATAAATTTAAAGTGATGACTGATGGTAATTAAAAACAACTATAATTTCCGAAGTATTTAAATAAGAATATCTAATGGCATAACGAATCCCACCCTGACATCAGTCTGATTTCGTGTATGTTAATATTTACATGCAGCGTCATGCAAACTAACGATCTTAAAACAATGTTTTCGAAATGAGTTCACGTTGAAATTACTTCATCAATTATTTAGTCATGCCGAATATTATTTGTTTTTCAGTTAGCACACATTATTTTTTGTAAATTCATCGTTGGTAATTTTCCCAATTTCAAGTTCACACAAAAAAAGCATTGACATCATAACGAAACAATTAAAATATTTTTTCTTTACTTCTGTATTTTCATTACATAATGTTGTTATTGAGATATTAAAAATAAAACATCAAAACAATCTCTACTATTGAACATTAAAAAACGTCATAATATATTTAATTTATTTAACAATTAGCAGACAAAGCTTCGAATTTCCCAAAATTACCAGTTATTTTTTTTAATGTCTTCCCGGTATAAATGGTCCGCCTCGCTTTCGCCATTTTGGTTGCTTTTGTTTTCCGGTCGCCATTTTATTTTCTTCTTCTTTTCCCAAAGAAATTTCTACTCACAATTTCACTACTCATTTTTTTATATTTTTTCACTGCCATCTATGTGTGGATATTTGAAACCATGCCATGATATGTTCTGAAAATTTGTCCGCCATTTTGTTTTCTGACCGATATTTTTCATAATTCATAAATATATTTATTTTGCAGCGACTGACATTAAGGTCTTGATTTCATATTAAATTTTGAAAATATGTATTAAGGGGGCGACGGCCTTACAGCGCGTATAGTATTTATTTTTATTGATTCCGACATGCTAGAATTATATCGTTCAAAGCATTTAGAAGTATGTATGTAACGTTAATGTCAATTATAGGATACATATTATAAAACAAGAACTTCGAGTGTTTTCCTCAAGCTGTTAATCAGAAAATTTTGTGTTTGTTCTATATGCCTATGTATATATACTTGAATAACAACATTTTTGACGTTTAAAATTTTTAAGAAGGTGATGGAAGATATTTACGGATGGGAAAATGATGAAAATACTGCAATGATGATAATTGTTTCAATTAAAATTATTTAAGGGGCTTTTTCCCTGTTTACAATATCCGAAAGTTTTGTCCACACACTACTGTTTTAATATTGAGTTAAGATTGTGTGCCAAAGTACAAACTGGTTTCGGTTTGCAAATAAATGTGTTAGGAAGACTTCGTGTTCTGTCCATATAAGGCCTAAAAGATTTTGATCTACAGACAGGTGGATAAATCGCAGGGGAAAGTACTTACTCTAACCCTTCGTAATGCATTGTACTGGGTTACCTAATGTATTAAAATGGTTACTGATAGCAATGCCGACTTCTGCTTTCTGCTTATAAAATACAAATATATAGTATTGTATTTTATCCATATGGTCCAAAGTCGTAACTTGCAAGTATGTGGCCTAATTAATAAACAATTAATATACGCATAATTTTTACTATGTTATGTAGAGTTTAGACTCAAATGATTACCTTTTTTAATGTAATAATCAAAAACTGAATTATATTACTGAAACTTTCCCTACTTGAAAAAATGGTTTATTTCTTTTGAATAATCACAACCGTATGACTGAACTCTTTTAAAAATTAAAAATACATTTTTTTTATTAAATTTGACGTTTTTTTTTAAAAAAATATCTTTTAATTGGAAACATCTTTCTTCTCGAATGGTGTTCACATTATTATTCTCTCAGTGAAATTTAAGAAACTTTTTTTAAATCTATATAAAAAAAATCATCTCAGATTAAAATGAGATATTAATTAATTTTGATATTATTATTGCGCGACGGGTTAAATGTCAAGTCATTCACGATTCTCATTTGTGCGTTATTTATTGATGTATTCTCATACATTAATAAATAACGCATTTTCACTGCAGAATTATAAACAACGAGATAAGAATAATATTGAATTTATTTATTTATTAGCAATACGTTGTTTATTTTGTGAACGGACAAACTTATTGAGATGGGAAAGCGATACATCATAGCTTTATAACAATCATTTATGAACATTTATGAAGATATTCTTACATACTTTCAATATGATTATTATATAAATAATACGTATACAGTAAAACCCCCACTTACACTGAAGTCGGGACCGTGTAATTTGGAGTAGTGTAATTGGGGGAGTGAATCTCAAACAAAATTAGGGATTTTATTTTTTCCGCAAAAAGTACAAAACTAAGATTTCCCTTAGTTTTGCAAAATAAATATGGACGAAATATTTATATAGAAAACTACCCGTAATGGGATTCGAACCCGTGTCCTCCGTAGCGGTAGCCAACGATCTTAACCACTCGACCACACAAGCGGCTATATAGAATTACAGTGAACAAATACACACACGTCAAAATAAAATAAACCTTATTATTAGAGTAGATAAAAATAATTTGAATACTCCATATATGCCCATCTAATGGTTGGCGCCCTAGGCGGTTGCTTGTTTCGACTGTATTGTGGTGCCGGCCCTGTGTTTCAATGATTTCGTATTTGAAAAAGATCTGATAATAAATCCAATAATATATATAAAAAGATGAAAATATTTGTATTCAATGTTTTTTTTTAATATTAAACAAGATTTCAACCAAGTTACCCACGCTTAAAAGATTTTAGAAGAAGAAGAACACGTGTCACAGTTAGTTACACAATACGTGGAATAATCAAAGTTATTTTAAATTTTATACTTAAAAGATTTCGTTAGAAATTTAATTTCTTCCTACAAAGTTTATATGTTGTTCTTATTGACATATATTTCGATGACAAATATAATTACATAAATGCTTTTAAACATCTGAATTTGCATTCAATCGCAATTGATAGTGTTTTATATCGACTATGGAAAGGAAAAAGGACGTAGCCGACACATTTTTCAAAAAAGCTTTTTTTCGATAATCACAATGTATAAATCTTGATACACGTTTTATCAAAAGGATGTTAGCTTAAAATTCCGAAAAAGTAAGTATAATAATTTAACTTAAAGTTCGAAAAAATAAGGGTCTGCGAAAATTGCAATCACGATTTTTTTTTTTAAATCTTTTTTTTTTTTAGATAATCAAATTAATATTAGGTAAAGTTAATTAAAAACAATTTTATCAGTCTCGTGCACTTCAAGGCTATGTATATTTCATAATTTGCTTTAGCTCAAAATCATCATATCACGTTTTAAGTGTCTCCTGTAATTTTTTTTATGTGTGAGTAACGTCATTTTTCCTTTCCACAGTCGATATATTTTAGCACCAGAGTTTTTCCCGCTAAAAATCCGTTTGAATATGTCAACCCTGAAAAAGGAACAGCTGTTTTTCTCGTTTCCCGCAATTTTCCCTTTCGTTCGAATAACATATTCATTCGCTCGACACGCCTGGATGTCGGCTACAGCAGACCGCAGGGGCGACAACCACTCCTATCGGAGTACCGATGCCAAACTCCACGTCCGCGGCGATGGAACTGCGCTTTTAATGACGTCACCGACACCTAATGCGATAATAATGCCGAGTTACGACACGACTGTATTCTATATCGCCGTGTAAAATGTTACGGTTTGGTAAATGTGACAATAATTAGCACACGGGATGGAATGAGAAGAGGTCAATGATTACACTAAATGAGCGTGTGAAACGGACCATACATTCCGTCACATTCACACATTATCGTTTCATTAGATTCGTCACAAATATGTACGGTGACCATGTGTTTGCAAAGAAAACAAAGTATTGTTTATCAAATCGAATATGCAATACTCTTTAAATATTCAATGACACATTTTAAAGATGTTCGTTTAGTCCCACTCTCTTCTTGTTTACACAATATAATATAAACAGTCTTATTAATACAAATTAAACACAAACATTAACAGCACCGGCTTTGGGCAGCTAAGATTTTTTTTTTAATTTTTAAAAAACAGTGTCTTTTGTGTCAAATGTGTGTTCTAGGGAATTTCAATTCATCACATAAACGACAAATAGACACAACATAGAAAATACTGAATTCGATAGTTTACAAACTAATTAAACATTTTGACTAAAGGAGTTTGGTGGAATTTCAATATAAAATTTGAATCGTTCAAATTATGTACATTCATACAAGTTTTGTCACTAACGACCCTGGTTTCGGCTTTCGGTATCTTCAGGTGTTCAAGTACATGGATGAACTTGAACTGACTCTTAGTCTTAAACAATTTAATAATTTGTCTTAATTGTATGTGTCTCTGTAGACCGTGACTCTTACCTTTAATGTCAAAATATAGAGCACACGATTTGACAGATATGAAATATTCCATTTTTAATACATACATCGAACGTCAAATTTGAATTGTCTGAATGCTGTTTGATCGTCAGTCGACGGTATATGGTTAAATTGCATGAACGGTATGGCAAACATACAAACATTGATTTTTATACACAATACCTACTGTAAGTTAATTTTAATATGCCTATAATCTTCGCGCAAGTGCAAGCAAAAAGTTTGTCAAAGTTTTATTGCAATCGGATGAGCGGTATGGCAGCGCATTAAGTATGAAAAAACAAATTAGATTATCAAAACAATATTCCAGACACATTGAATGTGTTACCGTCGTTCACTGTAGATATATAGTGGTATTCTAGTATATATATAGTGACCTCTAAGGGTCATAAAACGATGTTTGTTGTGAGGCTTCATGGGGTCAATTTGGTCAGTTGCTAATCAAGACCCTTTACCCACTGGTAAGCCGATGTTATAACTATGGATATTATAATGCTGTAGCCTAGTACCAACATACCAGCTGACCGCTTTCTAACTAAATTTATCCAACAAGTGATCTCATCCTACTTACACGGTGATTAATCTTAGCCAGGTATGTTCAATGCATTATTGTTCAATATTTATTTTAAATAAAAATAGTACCAATTCACTCTCATAGTCTGGTCTATTAATTGTAAGATTTTTTAAGAATGTTTCATTGGTCATTATCTTATACATGACTTTTACTGAATATTACAAAAAAATAAATATTCATAAATTTTGGCAACAACGTTTCGGACTTCGTTCTGCGGCTTTTATATACATTCAAGTTCTCAGATGAACTTGAATTAGAGGTTGGTTGACAATACATTAACAAGAGGCTTGCTTAACCTTAAAATCTATTCGTGATGTTCTTTGGAAAGGGTGAGTTTTATTACTTGTATCGAGATTCAATTAATATCAATAGATGAAAAATGTATTAGGCTAAATTAGATTGCAAGGGGGAAATTGGTTTTATTCTTTTAGCTCCAATTACATGTTTCAAACGTTATTCTTGAACAGTCGTAGATAATATATATCATATGTAAGAAATACCAAATCACTGCGTTCTTCTTTCGTTTAATTATAATGCATATTTACACATTCTACATATAACGCATGGATCTAAAAATATTGTTATGATATTAATATTAAAAATATGTTTTTCTTAACCCTCCAAGGACGAGCGTGACCATATGGTCACAGTAAACACCGTTGTCTATTGATCCCACTATTCATCCTTTTTATACTTGAATATCGTTGCTTTCATTCATATTTGGTTAACAAGGGTACAGACTTCAGTTGGTCATCAGCCGCGGGGACAGAAACGGCCACCAAAAGAACATGCGATTTTTTGAATTTCCGTTTTTTTTAATGGACTGTTTTTGATTTTTTTTTATCAAAACATCAAATTATTTACAGTTCTTTTGCTAATATATTTGTATTGAAATTGTGTTGATCTAAAGAGGTCAAATTGTAAGTATTTAAAAAAAAATCACGTCTAGCTATATTTCAACCCTGAATGTTTGGGTGCCCATACGGTCACGCTCGTCCTTACTACTGTCTGTACTCAATATTACACGGTAATAAAAAGATGAGCATGACCAGTCATGCGGGGTTTCTATACAACGACTTTGCGTTTTTTTTTTTTTAATTTTATTGGTAATAAAAGTTATCCGTTACTTTAATATGGTTTAAAAAATATTTTTTTTATCGAAAAAAAGATCTCGTCTCTGGGGGTTAATATAACAAGGGGCTCGTTGGCCTACGTTAGATTTAACAAGGGGATCTCGCGAGCCCCTGCGAGACCTCTACAGACAGTAAATAAACAGTTAGCATCGTTAATACAAAAAAAAAATAATGATAAAAGTATTGTAATATTTAAATTACATTCCATTCGTTGAACAATTGTTGATCTGAATTTATTTTCATACTGATTCGATAATAATGACGAAACTTAATTAGATAAACAAAAACACATATATATATAATTAAAAACTCATTCACTTTGTAATAACTCTTGATCAAAACAATCAATTATCATTAAACAATATTTAGAAAAGTAATCGTAACATATTAATACTGATTTTAAGTGGTGGGTTTTTTTGGTACGATTAAAATCATTTGACGTATTTTGTAAGACTCTTCGCCTGTAAATGGTAATACATAGATGTTTCATACACTGAATACAATTCCAACAATTATCGTTGTGGCATATGTAGTTTTGTTAAATTGTTTGTTTCATTTGACCTAAATGGTTTTAAGCATTTAATTTAATGACCGAAATTCATCTTCCTCTAAATTTTGACACCTCCCACGTAAAATGTCAAAATCGTAACATTAAATGAGAGTGGCTTAAAATGACAAAACCATCGTGTAAGTCGAGCTTTTTTGTACAAAATTCTGAAAGATTGTCAGCTATAAAAAAACTTTGGTGGAACACGACCGAAAGCTTGGATTAAAACCAAACATTTGTTCATTTAAACCACTCTTCTGTAGAGTGCCGATTTTGAAGTTAATATACTTTACGTAAGAGGTGCTGATTTCTAAAGATAATACTTTATTTTATATATATAAATAATAGTTTTACATGTCTTTCATTAAATGAAAAAGTTGTGTTATTAATGGTTTAAATTGGCCCATTACAAGTGAAGTGAGCCTAGTGGTATTTTACACGTTTTAAAGTATCGTAAAAGTGAAGTAATCTCGGTAAAAAGTGTTATATCCGTAAAATATGCAATCCACAAAAACATCATAAGTAAAGACGTGATTGTACCTAAAATTCTAAGAAAAAGTTTCACCATTTTACTAGTTAGCTGACTTCACCTCTCGAGGGCTCATAATAAAATATTGTAAATATAAATATAACATAACTTATTAGTTTTTCTGTTTTTGTTACCATATCTGCTTCTACGAAAACTGCCTTTTACTCAATCGTTCAACCTTTTTTTTTTCGAAGGGAGTAGGACTAGGACGTGACTAGTGGTTAGTTTATCACTCTTGCTATGCTCCGTTTTTGGATTGGATGGGTGGGAGAAAGTTTTAGACATCGCAGTTATTGACATGACTTGTAATTTTAAATCAAGCTAGTTTCATTTAGTATGAGAAATTTTTAATTTTTATACGCGATATTATACAAAGAATAAATCCACACTAATGAAAATCATTACGACCAACTGCAGTTAGAATGACAAGTAACGGTATAACAAGTAGGTAGGAATAAAAAAAAAACATCGCTCGATTGTTACGAAGTATGTTTATTGAGAATGTGCAATCAATTAATATAAAGTTATGTTAGGTTACAATTACAAAAATTAATATTTACAAATATAATTACATTAACACAAATGAAACCCGGCTTTCACAAATGACGTTATGGTTAATTTAAGGAAAAAAATATGCTACGATCTGCGCACACGACAGCAACCAATTTTTTTTTTTATTATCGTCGAGATTGAAAAGGATTATTTTTTCAATCTCGGACGACGTACTTTCCGATCCGCCATTCTAAGAATCACGTATCGCACATAACCAAAAGTGAATTTAAAACTAAAGGCTGCTGGAACCACTTCCCACCAGCGGGAGGCACCGACACACATTGTGTCCGGTTCACATCCCAAAAAGCAAGAAAGAAAAAACGCAAAATCGTTTCGGGCTTAAAAAACAGTGTTGCCATTTACGGACATCAACAATAAAAAAAATCGATTATAATGGTTAGATGATATTTTTTTAAGCACAATTAATTGAACTTAAGCTTTTAACTGTCTGCCAGTTGTCGTCACAAAAGGGGTTGTGGGAGTTCGGGCTTATAAAATCTGGCCTTTAAAATCTCGTCAAATATCAATATGCATGTCTTAAAAAAGAAATTCATTAATCGAATCAAAAATGAAATTTGCACTGAGATTCGTACAGGTGACCACCGTAGCCGAAGTTGACAATGTTGACCACTCAACGACGGAGCGCTATCATTAATATTTAACTGATCATATCGCAATAAAATATCAAACATTACACATCAGTAACAAAGCATTGATTTATTAATTAAGATGTTGACTACTAGACTCCGGACCGTTATCATTACTATTAAACTGATCATATCGCAAAAAAAAGGTCAAGCATAATACATGAGTAACAAAGCATTAACACATTAATTACGCTTACATTTATGTAACAGAAAAAGGTTTTTTTTTAAATAACCTTATCATTATTTACTTTGTAATACAATAATAATAAACAAGATTGGTATTGTATGCAAGACCACCTCAATTTATGATTGAAAGATGACCGTTATTATTACGATAGGTTTAAATTAAATAAACACTGGTAATAAATAATATCTAATTCTTCTTTGAATTCTTAACAAGACGTCAAAGATGCTAATTCTTTTTTATTAGATTAAACGTGGCATAACAACAATATTTTTTAACTTTGTGGAAGTTCATTTTTGTTGTAAAATTAAATTTGATGAATTTGTTATCCTCTTACAGTGTTAACAAAATATTACACGTGTTTCACCTCTTAAAGAAGCATCATCAAATACCAATAAATTAAAAATTGATTCTAATTATTATGTTAAAAATTACAAAATATGTCGGAGTTTTTGTTCTTTTCTCCTGAACGCAGGGAGGGGGTAAGGTATAAAAATTGATTTTTATTAATATATTTTTCTATATAAATATGATTAATTACTTACTCTAGATGCGGTAAATCTGAAGGGAAATAAATTCAACAATGGTGATCCGCCTATCTTATTTAAAATGTTGTTCATTTCCGAAAACTCCTATTTATTCCTAACAATTTATTCTTATCCCTTTACTATTTACTAGATAGAGTGTTTCGACATATTCATTTAAATTAAAATTGTGATAATTTTCTATCAAATGATTCGCAAACTCTAAAAAATATTGCTTTTTAGACATATTAGGAGTTCTTCTAACATTCTAACATTAAAGTTTCTACCTGCCTGCCCTTCATAAGCAGCTTGACGGTCTTGACAGGTGAGGAGATATATACCGCTCTGAGAAAATGATCCTAATTTATATTTAAAAAATATTTTTAATTCATCAAACGAAATGAAACTTAATTGTTATTAATCTTCTTATTCAACAAAATATTCCTTTTATATGTCATTGTCAGAGTGTATTAATAAAAAGTACCGTGAATTGGGTTTGAAGAAATCAATTAATAAGATTAACTTCATATCGTAAAAGTTAAATGATTCTTACGAAATAATTTTATAGTTGCAATGTAATTCCTAAGCCAGGTGTAATTCCCAAGCCAGGCTATTATTTGAAAAGTGTTTTTAAAAATTGATTTGCTTTTTATCTATTGTTTTGTTATAAGACCTCTATTGCGATGAGATAAAAATAACAATTCTTGTAAAACTAAATACACCCAATCATTTTTTACGCGATATATTGGTTCCTAACTGTAACAGAAAATATCGCGTAAAAAAACCTAAAACATCATCATATAATTTTTTTTTAATTTAAAAAAATATATTTCTATCTTCGGTTTGTAATTATTATTTTTTATTTAAAAAATTTTGGACGTCTGGAGTGCATTTATTTGACATGTAACTCTCGGTGGTAAAATTTATGGCCGGGAAACGTGCTATTCAACGAATTTAAGAAATGCATTGTATTTAAACAAGTTTTAGAGAGAATTACATCGCATGATTTTGCGCAGGGTCATCATTTATGTAAAAATAACGACGCCGCACAAAAAATCGCGTAAAATCGAAATAGGTTGGTTGTACTTAAAAATAATAAAGAGTAAATGAACATTATGTTTGACAGGGGGTAAGTAATGAAAATAGCACAAGAAAGTTATTTTTAAATGCACACCGTTTTGTAAAACCTCCAATTATTTTGAAATGACATTACCTGTCAGTAATTTGCTAACAAAACCAAACACAAGAAATTTTTGAAAATAAGAGACTAAGCAAGATAAGCGACAAAACTGAACAAAAAGATGTGATGATCCCAAGACATGTTACAAGTACGTGCGAATCCGGGTTGGCAGAATCTCTGCGGAGATAGCGTTAACGTAATAGCGGATTGTCGTAGCTCGTAGCGTCTTTCTCTACGACACGTAGAGTAGGTCGTCTACGGCGGGGAAAGGATGGGGATAAACGCCAGGAGAGTGGCGTTGTGGCGCTAGTGTTAGCCACTTGTCGGACGGCGAACCGCAAGTGGGGGAATTCCGGCCACCGGAACTTTCCACGCAGGCCCTGTTGATCTTCTCCAGTGGTTATTGAATGGTTTTAACAAATATGATCATTATCTTTAGAAATATAAATTAAATGTTATAAATACAACGACTGAATTGTCCAATTAAATTTATCACTAATTATAATTATCTGCGTTTAGGGTTAGAGTACATATATATTATTAAAAGCCAAAACAACACATTGTAATCATTTTTTTAACGACCAAATATTTTTACATTAATACTCAAATCAAAATGTAATTGTAAAATTGTTTTCAAAAAAAATATTTGATCTTTAATCGAGTTTAATTCAATATTACTCATGTGCGTTCGTCGTATTTGGTTATGGTGGCCACGAGGTCGAATAACGCAATTTTGGGCTTGTGTCCCCAAGCTGAAAAGCATTTATTCAAGAGCTCTTTGTCCCGATTTCAACAAATTAAAAGCATTTTTTTTCACTTTAATTAATTTTTGAATTTCTTTGTAAAGGAATCTCAAACCTAAAAAAATTGGCTGTAGAGAAAGTGGTTATAATATGTTATAATTATTTATATCAGTGCTTTTTTTTTTAAATAAAAAAAGTGCCGGAACTCAATTCTTGTCAAGCTTTTTTGTCATGTCCGTTCTCAATGTGGAGGATATAGCCTCCTAATGGAGGTATCTTAACAGAGTTTTTTTTAAGAAAACTGCCTGTTAGTCATTTTCTCAACCTAGTTTTTTTCTAAAACAAAGATAGGGCTGGTAAAGGACTAGTGGTCAACTGGATTGGAAGATAGAGACAGACATCTCAAGTACCAACGCCTTCAAACAGAAATCGATCTTGTATGTCTAATCTTAGTTGTGATAGTTCTTTTTTTACTGTTAATACTTTTTCGCGAGAAAAAAATTAACTTTTTTCGGCAATTTTTTTTTTTTTTTTTAAGAATATTGATTTGAAACATTCAAAACATTGAGAAAAAAGGTGTCGGAACGCCGTTCCACCGCGTTACATGGAAAAAAAGCACTGATTTTATATTATACATATATAACAACTTTATTACTACTAGGTTTCGGAAATGGATACTATATGCAGTGACGTTCCTGGGCTATGTGCCACCCCTAGGCAGAATTTAAAATAGCCATTTTGATATATATACATATTTTAAATCACCTTATATATCGCCTATAGTATTGAGATCGGTCAATTTTATATTCATTTTTATTTTAAAACAATTTCGTGTGTCAAAAATATTTAGTCATTTAAAAAAACTGTGATCATTTGCCGCTCCTTGACTTGACGCCCCTAAGCAACTGCCTACTCGCTTATGCCCACGAGACATCCCTGACTATATGTCATAAGCTCCAAAATATTCGTGGAAATGATTATTTAAAAGCACGAAAATAATTCAGAAAACGTATAAATAAGGGTAGTAAAAAAGTTTGAAGGTATTAGGGTATTATAAATACAAAGGCGTAGCGACGAGACGTCGGAGGTTTGTTATTTAAAGCGCTCCGGGCATCAGTGGATCAGCGGTCGTCGGTCTTGGGTTTGCCTTTGCCAATATACAGGGGTTGCTTTCGTTTGTGGAGGTCCTTTCCACACTTACCCTATTTCTTTCCTGCTTCTTTTCCCATTCACCATTTTTCAACATTGCCGCTTGAAAAACCGATTTGCCAACTGTGTGCTTTGTTGAATGAATGGCAAACTGTTTCACTCGGTCTGAAAAGAAGAGTCGAATTGTAACGCTATTCTAAATATGATTTGTCACAATTAATATATTGTATTACTTTTTATTGGTAAACTATTTTTGTTTTTATTCATTAATTTTGTTTCGCCGTAATTTTATTATTTCAAAAACTAAAAAAAATGTGAAGAAAAATATTAACTGTACCGTGATTCCTTTGTTTACTGTTTCCTATCAAAGATTGGAGACTTACATTCAATAAATTTATTTATACTAGATTATTCATATTTTGTCACCTTGGAAATTGAACTATTGATGAAGCTTCCGTAATTACGAAAATATTCGATTTTTTCTAAATTCACAATCAACTTCTAAAAAATATATGGTTGTAAATAATTTGCTCCAAACAAAAATTGAGATTTTTTTGTCCATATCCGCTCCCTAGTCGGAGCATATGGCCACCACATGATTCCTCCAGTCTTCTTGCTTCCTCCCATGTCATTCCAGCGTCCCGTAACCCCCCCGAGTACATCCAATAGATGGTCACCAGTGGCCTTCCACGACGGCGGAATCCATCCAGTTGGTAGAAGAGACAAGCAGAATTTAGGCTTTTTTGTGGCATCCTCAGCACAATTCCAAGCCAGGTCCATCGTCGCTTTTTTATTTTAAATTGAAATTTATTTATCAATCTCAAAATAATATTGAATAATCTTAAATTTATCTATCTACAGTTAAGGTCATCTCACATTTATTAAAGGCTTTAAATTAATATGTTTATTTTTTTACATTTTATATAAATCAAAATGGATTTTTTTAAAGATAACGGAACTGTGTCGTAATAGCTTTATAAATTCGTATTAAACTCCATCATCAATAGTGTAAATAAGAAATGAAATTCCTGAAAAATATTTTTTTAATTTAAAATATATTCTCAGCCATAAAAAAAGTTTATGATACAATACGAGAAATAATTAAAATGGTCTCATTTTATCTACAATATTAGCCTTCGATTCGGGCAATAATAATAATAATTGTCCAACCCTCTTCTTCGTTCTTATAACGCCTCTCCAAGGGCTGCGTTACAAATAGCTTAATAAGGGCGGCAATCGACCCGCCCACTTGAAGTCCCCTTACTAGGCCTGACGTCATACCCGCCTATCCTGACCTTCTCAACAGCTGGTGGCTTGGGCGGACGGTCAAAGGCTACTAGTCGCCGGAAGTCGTGGCAAATCGCACTCGTAAACTCGGACCGCTTTATGGGATGACTTTATGAGGCTGTCTAGTTGACAAGACGATTTTAGGGTTGAGGATCCATTTTAACGAATAATTAACCCCTACAACCCTTCATAAACGGCTGGTTAATTATATCTGGCATATGGGCAAATACAATTATAGATGGAACAGAAGCTGATTTAGCACATCCTTTGTTTTGATCAAGATTCTGGTTCCAAATAATGCCAATAGAGTAAAACCCCCATTTACACTAAAGTCGGGACAGTTTAATTCGGGGTAGTGTAATTGGGGCAGTGAATCTCATTCAAAATTTAAGATTTGGTTTTTTCCGCAAAAAATGCAAAACTAAGGGAAATCTTAATGTCTACTACAAACTAAAACTGTTTAAAAGTAGTTCAATTGTATGTACATATGAAAGTCATTTGACAAATGAACATCACTTTCACGTGATAAGTGAAAAGCTTGCATTATTTGTAGCTAACAAATTAATGTTTCTTTACAGATTTTTAAAATTTATTCTTTCAACAATACAGTGTTAAAGATACATTTACAAATGAGGGATACGGTAAAACCCCAATTTACACTTAAGTCGGGACAGTGTAATTCGGGGTAGTGTTATTGAGGGAGTAAATCTCATACAAAATTAGAGATTTGGTTTTTTCCGCAAAAAATGCAAAACTAAGATTTCCCTTAGTTTTGCAAAATAAAAATATGGACGAAATATTTAGTTACTAAGTGATAAAATGCAAAGCGCGATACAATCCAACACATAGACAGTCGCCCGGCTATACGTGTATAGCCTGGCACGTGTTGAATACACAGACGCTAGCCAACATTTGAATGTATGCGCCGCACAGATGACCGTCTCGTAGCAACGGCAATGGAATGCGACAGTGAAATTAAGGGATTCGCGGCAAATATTTCAAGCCAGCGCGTAATTCAGGGTAGTGTAATTGGGGGTTCCACTGAACTATATAAGTCCGAATATAATGGAAACATTTATTTACAAATGACTCTCTTATGACTCAATTATGTTTTGTTTCATCTTATCTAACGATCATTTCTTTGAAGTTAATTTTGTAAATTCTTCTTTATATATATCTTTATTTGAGTTTTGATGATTCTTTTGTTTTCAACATAATCAAAACTCATTTTTTCTGCACAACAAAATAATAATATAAAAATGAATATTTTTTGTTCGTATTTTATGCGTTGCCACACCGCTTATCCGATTGCAATAAATCTTTGACAAAGTTTTTGCTTGCACTTGCGCGAAGGTTATAGGCATTAGGTGGTGCGTGTGTCATACTATAGAAGATCGGCAGCAAACGTCAAAAAAGGCCGAAAAGCCAAGCCCAAGACGTCAGTGACTAAATTTGAACGATTCAAATTTAATATTGAAATTTAACCAAGCGCCTTATATCGAAATCTTAAAAAAAATCTAAAATCTTGTTTTGGATGACAATTAGTAAGTGCTGCACCCTAATTATAATTACAATCTTTACATTCTAATACAATAAGCGATGCATACTACCTAAAAATATAAACAGTGAATAATAATTATATCTGCTTCATGTCAAGATTGAACTAATAAAAGAAAATGGTTTGTTTCATGTGATGAAAAAAATACAAAGAGATGCGTGTTTATTACATACTTAACAAACTAAACGTGATCATGTATAAAGCAGTATGACTAAATGACTTATCATTAATTGTTTATGGCAAGAATAATATCCAGACTTTGACTCTTATTACAATGATAAAGTTAATATATTCTAGTATATAAAAATGAATGTTTATTTGTTCGTATTTTATGTGTTGCCACACCGCTCATCCAATCGCAATAAAACTTTGACAAACTTTTTGTTTGCACTTGTGCAAAGATTATAGGGATATTAAAATTAACTTATAATAGGTATTATATATAAAAATAAATGTTTGTACGTCCGCCATACAGTTCAATTTGACAACGTATGCTTGCACTTGCGCGAAGTTGTAGTAAAATTAACTCACAGTAAGTGGCGCGTGTGTCGTACTATAGGCAATCAACAGCAAACGTCAAACGTCATACAGACAGAAAAAGAAAACATGCACTTCAATAAACACAATTAAAACACAAACAATTTGTTTTTTTGAGTGGCATTGCAACGCTAGCCGTGAACCGGCTAGTATAATATATAATGTGGTCAAGTCTTGTTTATAAATAGAAGAATTAAAATATGGTTTATTTTAAAAACTTAAGCGGTTCAATTTGAATTATTATTTGTTGTAAAATGAAGGAACTTTTCACAGAATACTTGCCAAAAATATGTGAATATGCTGGACGTCTGCCAATGGATGTAACATAAAAATACGCTTGAAGAATTGGCCTTTAACCAAACGACGTACCACATTTCCACATCTCTGAGAATGTTTAGCCACTATTATTGTGGATTTGTTATAGCAATGTGCGTTTATTATTCAAATTTTAGTAGCACTTGAAAAAATAAATAATAAAAGATTGTATAGTGGGTAGTTTATGGTTGTTTTTATTTTCAATGGTAAAAAAAATCTTGGTTGTTATACCCCCCAACACACTATTAAGCTTGTGCGTCAAATTATTTAAATATTAAAGTAAGCATTTGACTTCATACATGAAAACTTTTGTTTATTTTATTTTCTCATCAGTTGATTTACGATATAAAATAAATACAGTACTAATATAATAAAATGTGTTGTTGTATATATAATTTTGGTCTTAACACGTTAGATTCCGGAGCCGTGCTTTCACGTGACAAGCTGGCCGAGCATTGAGTCCTGGAACCGTGTTTTCACGTGATGGGCTATGCTTTAAAAAAGAGCCATTATTATGGTATTAAGTAACATTTTTTATAGAAGATTATAACAGATACTCAAATTATTCTAAATCAGTTTCTTAATTATTATTTTTATTAAAAATATTAACTGATTTTTTAAACCATAATTAAGGATATCATAACGCATTTGATGCGTCCATTTGTCCTTCTGAAGATTACATGACGGTGTCATCAGTCACTGAGTTCTTTTTCAATTTTAGCTTTAAATATTCTATAAAAAAGAATGAGAAAAAGCATTTCAAAAAAAAAATTGTTTCTAATATCAGCAAGAAAAAATAAATAAGCTAGAATAAGCTGAATGGCTTATTATCGACCTCTTCAATAATAGTACGCATATGATAGAAAAGAATAATTACTTTTTCAAATATTCTATAGAACCACTCGGCGCAATCAATCTATATTGTAATGCCGAACATTTTATAATTATTCAAATAAAGATGGGAAAATTGTTAACAAAATTTATCTATGAATTACTGGGGTCGATATAAAATACAACTTCCATTTATAAATACCGGATGATGGTTAAATTTGTCTTTGAAAACATCCGGTGGCCTTGAAAACCCTAGACTGCCCTTGAAAACAATATCTTCCGTGTCTCACCCCCAACTTCCAGGCTGCCCGTTCAAAAGCCTTAAAGCTGGAAAGCCCCGCAGAGACTCGCTCTGTGGTTTCCGGTCCGGGAATACCCCTTTCCCGTTTACTCTAAAAGTCGGGGCAGGTACAAAATATGTTTGCTCCGTTGATCCTTTAGTTTTATTTCGTCGTACAAACAAAAAGACATGTTTTTTTATAGACAGCAGGATAAAGGGAAGACTTTTATAACTTTAAGAGTTATTGTCGTAATAAAAGTTCATAGTTGAAAGTCAGGAGGGTGAAAGGTGAAGAAAATTTATTATTAACTTGAAATGGTATCCCAAGAATATTTTCCTTTCTTATGAAAATTGTTTACATAACATGTTATTAATTTTATTTTGATTTCAATTTTAATTCAGAAAATTTTATCGATTTTTGTGCAAATTATCTTTTACAAAGCTTTTGTTGGCTTTTAACAAAAGAACAGTAAATCGTATTTTTCTAGAAAGGGGAGTTGGAGACTCAATTTAAACTTAAATTTAAACTATTATAACTCGATTTGAATACGGTTTCAAAACACCTATTTAATTAATCAAAATACAATCAAATCAAGTGCTAGTTGAAACATACATTACCATGATCTACGAGTAACCACTGCAATAATTGATCGCTCTACTCGATAAAGACAGTAGCACATTTTAACTGGAGAATAAAAAGATAGCAACCGTATCGTCTACCTCGATATTTGTATATGTTTTTATTAGATATTTATCACAATTTTGTGGATTTAAAGTTATATTATGTATATAATATAAAATATGACGCCCTGTTTACCAGTTTTATTAATAATTGTATTTATAAAGTAAGAGAAAAAAAAATTGTTTATATATTAAAATTACCTATTTAATATTATTTATTATGCTTTATTCTTGACGAAATAAATCGAGAAAGAATGTACGTCCGCAAGACCGATACGACAACTTGACTAAAAAGCGGGTATTCTAGTATTGTAGTATTTTTCTAATTTTTAGACATTTGATAATTTGTCCTCAAAAGGATTTCTCAAAATTTTAATTATTTACCGAGTTACAGCGATTTTGGTGACGCAGCAACTAAGCTGGTCCGATCGGAACAAATCGAAACTCAAAACTTTAAACGCGTTTTTCTCGAAACTACTCTTTTCAAGCGTGCATAATATCTCAAATTCTACTTAATTAATTAATTTTAAATTTTGTGTGAATCTTTTTATACATTTTTTTATAGCCCGTAGCAGATTAAAGTTAATATTTTAATTTTTACTATTTTAAAAAAAAAATGAAATTTAAAAAAAAACGTGAAAATTGATTTTTTTCCAAACGACTGCCATTTTGTAATTTTGTTTTTCAAGATATCAGAAGGGTTAGAATCATGTAGGCCAGGACGCCACCTTTTTTTTGAACCCCTCCCTTTACCAGCCGATAACTTTTCGAGTTTAGAATTCATTTATTTTTTGAAATTTTTTATGTATTTTTAAAATATAAATTAACAAATAGTAAACAATGGATGGAAAAAATTTTCTTTGCTAATTTTTTACAGAGCTCGAAAAAAAGCTCGAAATTCTTGCCTCTAAACTAGAATAGGTTTAATGATTGTTACAGACTCGATAAAAAAGATTTTGTTTTATGTTTATTGGGATTGATTAATAATTTCCGAAAGTAACCTGCCTGCCTTAGGGTTAGCTGATTGACGAAAAATTATCAAGATATTTTCAAGGGTATGGATGGTTTGATCGTCTTTCAATTTGGTGGGCTTAGTCAATGTTCTGTCATTAATGACAACTTATAGGATGTGATCAACGGAGCCTTACGTTGACTGGCGAAATGTAAGTATATTTGTGTCACACAGAAAATTCGATGCTCGCAATGAGCGAAACCGGTCTTGACCTTTTAAATAAAGTGGAATAAAGTACAAAGGAATAATGTGTTTTATATTAATATAATGTATTTCCACTAAGTAGTATTGACAGTGAACACCCTAAAAGTGAAATTTATTTTTGTTTAATTTGTTGATCGTAAGTATGCCAACGTATTAATAAATTCCGTTGTTAATTTAATATTCTAAGCAATTTAACGTAATTTAATATAATAAGAGAGGATTTCAAAAGGATTTGTTGTATTGTAATTAATTTATGCTTTCCAAGGTCCATATTATTTCAGAATAAAGCAAAGCTAACACGTGTGTTCGTAATGTAATTAATTTTGACGTGCGATAAAGCAGCGCTGAGTAGCAAATTCGATTTACTAAATGTTGCAGCATTTTTCAGCACGGAGGCAATTAAATAATATGAAGCTAATTATGGCTAAATTAATTCTCGTAAATTACGCTTACGGAACTCTGGAGTAATTTTTAAAAAACATATAATGATAACGTATAGGTTCATCGCCCACCCATGCATTAATAAAACAAACATACATACAGTGAAACCCCCAATTACACTACTCCGAATTACGCGCTGGCTTGAAATATTCGCCGCAAATCCCCCAATTGAACGATTACATTCCATTGTCGTTGGTACGAGACGGTCGTCTGTGCGGCGCATACAGTCAAAGCTTGGGTAGCGTCTGTGTATTTAACACGTGACAGGCTATACACGTATAGCCGGCGACTGTCTATGTGTTGGATTTTGTCACGCTATGCATTTTATCACTTAGTAACTAAATATTTCGTCCATATTTTTATTTTGCAAAACTAAGGGAAATCTTAGTTTTGTATTTTTTGCGGAAAAAACCAAATCCCTAATTTTGAATGAGATTCACTCCCCAAATTACACTACCCCGAATTACACCGTCTCAAATTTAGTGTAAATGGGGGTTTTACTGTATTGCTGTATTAACGAAGTTGCGAGAAACGTGATTTTACGATATGAATTATTAAACATATTTTTTTCAAAATTTTTCATGATTATCAATTTCATCTCGTTGTATTGATTGTTTTATTGTGTTTTACTCCATATTGACCGTATAAAAAAATAGGACGTAACCGAAGGTTTTTCCTAAACAATATGTCTTCGATAATCCAATGTATACAACTTGATACACGTTCTATCAAAATTATGTAAGCCGGAAATGCAGAATTAGTATCTAAATTTAGCTTTAAAGTTTGAAATAAAAGCGCCAGTGAAAATTGCGACCAGAAAAAAAGACTTAAAAAAATGTTTTACTTGAACACGTTATTAAATTAATATTAGGCTTTCTATAAAAACCCAGTTAATCAGTCACCGTGCACTTCAAAGTTGTGTATATTTAATAATTTTTCTTTGGCCCAAAATCATCAAAAAACGTTTTTGTATCTCCTGTAAAATTTGTTAGGTGTCAGTTATGTCATTTTCCCTTTCCACAGTAAATATAATATGTGTATATATTCCGAAACATGCTCATATTCAATGTCGAGTCGTACCATTAATTTACGCCCAAAATAATAAACATATAAGTAATATAGTAAAAGTGAAAAAGCAGTGTAATAATGTTTAATGAATGATCTGTGTTTGCTAATTATTAAGTTTTTTAAATTTGAATGATTCAAATTTAATATTGAAATTCCACCAAGCACCTTCAGTCGAAATCTTAAATTAAGTTTTTTGTTTTGTGTGATGTTTAATTTAAAAAAAAAATGTATTCTCATGTTTATTATAATGACAAAAGAGAAAGAATTTATTTATCATCAGTGTAATTGAGTTGTATACAAATATTGTTTTAAAAAAGGTTGCTATTGATAATAAATTCAGCCGGAAAAATTCAACGGAAAATCTTTTGATATAAAGTGTGATTTCCCTTATATTGTATGTATTGCACTCCCTATAGGCTTTGAAGGAAACCAGAAAAGGAAAGTGAACCCTTGTGCAATTCACTTAGTCCGAAAGCTGTTTCATCCCCTGAGACAACATTCCTCCTCCCGCTCTGGCATGCTAAATTCGTATTTATTTTCATCCCTCTCGTGTTCACTCAGAAAAAAATGTTTATATGGGAATTTCGGCTCATATAAAATATTTATCGTATATTTTTTCTATTTCGCATAGAAATGAAAACTTTAGGTAAATAAATACTCTCAGTTATTGCCGACCCATTGGTAGGACTTGACTCAGCAATAAACTAGTATCGTTTTTAATGTTTTTTACATTTAAATATATTATATTTAAAATATTGGGATGGAATAACTATAAATAAAATTAAGCATACAATAAAAATAAGTTAATTAAAGAGGGTTTAAAATAACTTTTCATAATTTCCTATAGATCAATAAATACAACTTCTAAAACATTTCAAATGAAATCGATTTTTTTCGTTTGTGAATTTTATAGTTTTATAAATAAAAAAAATTGTGGCATTACAGCTGATTCTGATGCGCTAAATATTTTTAAGTTGAAAGATCACACGAGAAAAACTCGATGAGAATTGACATCACAAACACCCACGTCTTTGGTCTCAAATTTAAATTTAAAATATCTAAATTTGAGATTGACCGTACCGGGAATCGAACCTAGACTCGCCTGATCGGTAGAGCAAGTTTTAATCAACTAGACCAGTGCTTCCAAACCTGTGGGCCGCGAAATTAAGTAGAAAGTACAAATATCTATATATTTAAGTCTGTCAAATCGGTGCTTCCTATATTGGGGGCCGCCGTGGGAATGCGAGATCGAGAAATTGGATTCCAGGGAAAAAGTAGCAAATCGAGGATTTCGAATTCGTCGGTGAGCTAAAAAAACGAGTTACGAAGACAATTGAGGAGGGCCGCGGATTATTTTTTTTAGACTTAGGGGGCCGTGGAACGAAAAAGGTTGGGAAGCACTGAACTTGACCAAGGCCGGCGATTTTTAAGGCACTAGTTCAATCTCTCTCCAAAGTGAGTAAGGGTAAAATGATGGTATACAGAAATAAGTTAAAGCTAACAATGCACCCTCTTTACGCACCTGAGCAACATTGTTCACTTACTTACTTATATAACTATGATTAGTTTATTTAAAAAACTAGAAAACGAAATCAAATCAATCTAACAATTTTTAAAACTAATAAAATTTGATACATCCGAATTGAATTTATCGGTTTCTGTGCGTAATTTCCGTCACACGTGCAAAAGTTTAAATATTTTATTTGATTTGCTTTTGTCGGATTTTGGATGTTATATAATATATATCATTACTTATTTATAATTTGACATGGGTTTATGATATATAGGCATTTTTTAAAATAGATTTTATCAAAATGTGGACATATTATGTTAAATGAGGAAAAAATATTTTTTCTTATAATGACGGATATCATTTTTTATCTTGAAATAATGGTAGAAAAATTTTAATAGATTTTTTGTAATATTATTTAAATAAATTTATTTATGATACGCTTATGAAAAAAGAATGTTATAATATGTACATATCAGTATAAAAGCAGAATACCTTTGAAAAAAAGAAGATTGAAAAATTATATTTCTACATTTTTGTAGAAGGAATCTAAATATACATATGTATACATGTATACATTGTATGAATAGGAAACAATTTTCATACATAAATTCTGTTTACAAAAAAGCTTTCGCAGAATATATTTTAAATGCTACAAATGAAATTATGTAATACCCACTTAAAAGTCTTTGTTACTTTGAATCTCTCTCCGAAATGAAAAATATGTTAATAATTTTTTCGTTAATATTTTTTCAAAATAAACTTTTTAAATCAGTTCTTGGAATTCGATCCATATTTGACGAAATACTTTTTCATTTAAAATAATATTAAATGTCTGAAATAAATATTTATTTACCACCCTTTGTGAAAAAATATTCATACTATAGGTAAAATTTTCATATAATTTTCTTGCAAAAATATTATTTTTTAAGAACGTAAAATCAGCGAATTTTATTTAATACTAGCCGGTTCCCGAAAAGCGTTACAATGCCACTCAAAGAAAGAAAGTTTTTGTGTTTTATTGTGTTTATTGAAGTGTATGTTTTCCTTTTCTGTCTGTTTGACGATTGCTGCCGATTGTCTATGGTACGACACACGTGTCACTTACTGTAAGTTATTTTTACTATAACCTTCGCGCAAGTGTAAGCATACGTTGTAAAAATGAACTGTATGGCAGACATACAAACATTGATTTTTACATATAAGACTTACTGTAAGTATGTCTAAAACCTTCCCGGAAGTACAAGTAAAAAGTTTGTCAAAGTTTTATTGCAATCGGGTGAGCGGTGTGGCAACGCATAAAGTACGAACAAACAAACATTCATTTTTATATATTAGATTATTAGAGAATGGGTTTTATAGATAGAGTTTTAGTCCGCAAAACGAGTATTAAAAAATCCAAGCCCAAGAAATAAATAATCATGAATGTATATTTTCATTCGCTTTATTCGTCAGAAATTTTCGAGTTAAACAAATAATGGTTAATGATTTTTTAGTTTAAAATAATTTATAACCATTATCACTCAGTGAAAGGTGAGGGTTTTATTACAATATTAAAATAATATCAATTAAATCAATAATTCTTGTCACTTTATTTTTTTAGAATTAATTATTATCTATTTTGTAAAATATACCGCAATAAATAAAATCTTTTAAACGTATTTAAAAAAAAATGTTATTACGCGAGCCTTTCTGTATGGAAAATATTTAAACGAATTAGATTAAAGTACAGCATCTATCTCTTGTATTGTGTTATTTGTATGTCGGCTAATACATTTACTGCCCATAAAATTGTCCCTAAAACGTTTACAAATAAATCCTTAATACGGAATGAAATGAAAAATCATAAAACGCTTTCTCGTATCAAATTTAATATCACGAAAAACTGAGATTTTCCCTCAGAGATAAAGCGAAATTTTCCCCGGTGTAGAGACATAGGGCACTGCGAAGAAGGGCGGGGGTAGGAGAGAGCCTTCGAGGAATTTTCATGTAATAAATTTATATCGCAATAAAATTGAGTTATGAAGGTTATATGGCGCTTTCCTATTTTCCTGTGTTTCATACAAAATGTCTGAATTTATTTGTGTTTTATTCGCTTTTTCGTTGGTTGTATCGCCATAAAGCTGGTTCGAGTGTGGAGAAGACAGAAATTTGATGGGTGGGGAATAGAGGGTTTAAAAACATAGGGTCAATGGATTGTTTTTAAGTACTTTTTCAATTTTTATATTGCTAATGTATTACTCAAAATCAGGGGTAAAATATATTGTACTGTGTTTGATTTGTTATCGTGTTGCGACACTGTGACAGTGATTTAATAATACTTTTGTTTCAATTCAAAATACAGCCAATTTTGTTATTGAAAAGATTCGAAATTTTTGACATCACTTTTTTTTTATCTCGCGGTTTTATTCAAACATACATTGAAAAGAATTAAACAAAAAAATACTTAATAAACCACAATAGTCTAGTTTGCGTTTACACCATCATGTTTTTGTTTTTGAATGAACTATACTATTGAAAATACGGTGCTTCTTTTGATTGAGATTACATTTGACAACTATTGTGTAGTTGTATTCAAATGAGTAGACCAAGAACAACTTGTATTCGTTTCTTAACTAAAACGTGAAGTTTTATTTTTGCAAACCGTCTTATAATATATTAAAACAATAAATGATATGATTTAAATCAAGTTAGAATTATCCTAATGTATATACACAATAGACTCATTCTTCATAATTATTTTAGGGAACAAATTAAATGGTCAGAATTGAAATCATTTTTTTTTCAGAATAAAAATACGAACAGTCAGAATATTTTATGACCATTTTGGTTAGGTTAGGTTAGGTTAGGTTTTTTTTTTTTAATTTCATTTGAATTATGACTCTTTATTCTGACCGATATATTATGACCACATAATATAAATTCTGACCAATGTAATATAAATTCTGGCCGGAAAGTTCGAGCCATTATTTTATACCATTTATATTATAAACAATAAATAATAGTATATTTATATCTTGAATACACACGTCGTGATGCTTAAAGTATGGTCTAGGCCAGTGATCGGCAAACTACGGTTCGCATGTCACTTGTCCTTACACAAAATACCACATAAAGTGCGATTGAAACTTGGTGTACAACACGCAGAAATCGGTGTTCGGTCTTAAAATTTAGAGTTGGAAGGGACGTTGGAACGTACCTCAATCAAAATTAGGACCTTTTAAGCAAAAGCCAGCTTAGGAGAACCCTAATCAAGTAAATAACAATGTGCCTACCTCTATAGTTTAAGTTTAAAAAAATCGTTTTTATAGTTGATATTTGGCTTAGTTGACAAATGAGCTTGCTCACCTCAACTGGTCGAGGTTGCTTTAAATAATCTTGATTTATTTTCAGACTTCTATTTCCACAAGTTTTACCACTCGTAGTAATACAAAAAATGAAATTTACCAAGTAATCTACCGTAAATAATATTGAAATATTTTCGAGTAAAATAATTTTCAATTTATAAGCCAGTAAAATATAAAGTTATGAAAAGCCTAATTAATTAAAGAAAGGAAATTTTTATTAGTGTGAAGCAGAAAAGAAATATTTAGATTGTTAATAAAGTGCATACTTATTGAATTTGAAATAAGGCAATAAATACAGACGTTCAAGATAAAACGATGTGACATTATTTGCGAATTATTTTTCTGCGGAATACATTAATAAAAAGGTAGC
>CM062826.1:2058817-2421580 GCA_031772345.1 Himalopsyche anomala
ATGTGTATTCGTATAGCACAACTTGAAGTTATAATCAATAATGCGATACTAAAACAAAAAAAGCAAACAAGTCGTCAGCAAAATACGAATTATTCTCAAAGTGGCGCATTTTCTCGTTGCGAAGTAGCATGCAATCATATCAGGGGTTAAATCTGAAAAATTGAAGTGGCAAGTTGCACGATCGATCGCCTGCAATGTATCTTCTTTGGCGTTGGCACATTCCATGATTGGCTTGTCCCACTTCCGACGGACAAACCAAAATAGCCATTGTCTATCACATAGTTGTATCGGACACTGCAGCCGCGATGCGATCATAATCTCTCCCCTTCCCAGGCATGTGTTCCTGATACAGAGCCTTCACCTCTAAGCAGCGGTCGTTAATATTTACTGTAGCTTAGAATTACATGAAGACATTGCGCCGATAAAATATTGCCAATTAATTGAAACTTTAAAAAGGAATATAATCGGTTAAAGAATAAAGAAACTTCAATTGTGTACAGCTTACGTACTTTAAGATTAGATTAGTTAACATAAAACAAAGGTTAAATTTTCAATACATTTGAATTTTCTCCATTTATAAGTTCACTTTTTAAATATACAGTTGAACCATTTTATCGGTTAAATATAAACAAGAAAAAGTCGGTTAGGATTTAGCCAGAGACGTGGAGTCGGTTAAAAAATAACGACTACGGCTTTAAATTAAAAACCGACTACGACATGATTTTTTAAATAATTTCCGTTTAACTAACAAATATATATAGCATCAGATCATTCTAGTAGATTACACCAATCAATATGTAGAATGGCTAGTAATTTTTCAATATCTTTGAATTATTTTTCTCAGATTTTTCTGACACCGCTTTCGGTAAAAACATCCTACTTCACGTCTCACGACTCTGGCTCCACAGCCCTTGTTTTAACTCCTGCTTAAAATCTATATTATGACAATTCCATCGCAGCGTTAATGCACACGAGAAGCCCGATGCAGGGAATACTTCTACTGTGATGAAAATTGATTAATGTTTTTTTTTTGTTTAAGTTTCCAAACGGGAAAAAATACAAAGAAAACAAGTTAGAGAACAAATTTCAATAGCCGTCTAAGCATTTTCAACAAAGCATCGTTTAATATATTAAAAATAGATTATTATAAAAAAGTAAATTTCGCCAATTAATTATATCGTTGATTTTGAAATTGTTAATTTTGTACATGTATTATTATTATCCATTTCAATGATCAATAAAATCGTAATCGATATTTTTTAAAAAGTGCATAGGAGAATAATTGGCAGCGCATTTTGCGGTGCAAGCGATCTCACCCACTTCCCATGAGACTGGCTGCAGAGTTCAACGGTTAACCCATGCTAATATCTATCTACCTCTTCGTCCATACCGTTTCCTTACTTCACAATACACACACCAATTGCGATTCAATATTTATTTACTCACAGCGTCAATTATTCCAATATATTGTGCTGTACAATATTATAATCACCACGGCTTTGGAATGACCTCATAAATAAACTGACATATGTATGATAGTAAACTAAAACTTTACAGAGCTGAAAAAACAAGAGTGAACGTAGATAATAATGAATCTAAGAATTTTCCTAGTGTCGTACAATATACAACATAAACTATTTTGTATTAGGTCGAGTGGCACGATGAACCAATTGTACGACTAAGATTTTCAATCCGTACATATTTCTGATCAAATACCTCTTAAGGCCATAATATATTAATTGGTTAAAATTCTTGTCATCAAATATAGTATAACTTGTAAATGATGATATTGTCTAGTCCTAAATCATCATTTAAAATAGATTCGACTAGTAATTTTCTTACTCCCGGCCTGCACCCTAAAATACGACAAAAAATAATGTATTAGTCAAAATAACGACTATTTAAAACTCGTATACAATAAAACAAGTCGTTGCAAATCAACCCTGGCAATTTAATTTCTTAGTTTTGATGCAAAATAATTGCGGATTTTCTCTAAATTTTATCTTAACTAAGAACACTAGTTTTTTTTTTAAATCTGGTTTGCGTTGTAAATTCTTTACCAATCCGAGTAAACAGAAAATATTTTTTAGCATTTTAGAAATGCCAATCTGTTACTCAATTAAAAGTAGATAACTTTGAAAAATCGAATCGTAAAATTATGCTCTAGCCAACTTAGATTAAAAAAAAAAAACAAATCTTCCCACAGTCGACAGGTTTGACTAATAAACACGATATCATTGTAAATATTATTGGAACGTTTTGAATAACAGTTAAGTCAGTGTTACCAGTAATTCCTCACAAACATAATGCATTTAAATGCCTGTATAAAATTATTTAACCTAGAGCGAAACATTTTACACTCATATTGACCGATTGAAATTGATTACTCGATCAAGCTTATTACTATTAGTGTAAAACGACACTTCGGGATGGAATAGCAGGCCGCCATTTGCCCAGGCTTAATCTGCAACAAAATATACCAGGAATAAAATTCTGAATGTATTTGAATTGGGACATAAAGCCTGACAAGATAAGAGGATAGTGAGAAAGAAAACGATTCAATGTACTCACACAATACGCTCTTGATATTTACCAAGTTTATCGATCGCTGAGATATGGTATTGTTTCATAGATTAAGTATTTAGTATAAAGACATGGTAATAATTTATGTATAAAAATAAATAAATATACATTTACTGTGAATTCGAAATGAGATTCACACATTTAAATCCGAGGCATATAAAATATATACATTCCAATACCACCATCGGAATGGTTTAACATCACTGTTAGCTTGATAAGATGAGGCCGTAGTGTCTAAAAATATAATCTTACAAAGCGAATGCAATTGTCACGAACTGCAATAAACCTGTCCTGAGCCGACCGCAATAACAATCCTTTTTATTGATTTTTCCCTGAACATATAAAATAGTGTAATCAATATTAAACTACAATGTAAAGTGGACAATAAAGCGACAATGTTAAGTTCAACCTAAGCATCGTAAACAAATACATTCTTTTCACGGCGGCATGCTAATTGGATAAAGTATTCTAAGAATCCGAACGGCAATTAGTTTGAGTTAATTTGATCAAGTAAATTTCTTGTATAAAGAATTAGAAATAATCATAAGCATTGATGAATATAAATCGTTAGATACAGGTGGTATGAAAATGTTTAAAAAGTGGAAAAAATTATATCAAATGAGTAAAAGACTTCTAAGATACTTGAAAAATAAATTCGAATGTCACAAATCAACATTTTGCAAGGGTATTTTTATTAATTAAAATTAATTTAGCTTGCAAGGAAAAAATAAAACATAAAAAAATCTATTTACACCATTAAAAAAAAAAAAATCCGTTTTAATATTTACAATACCGAACTGCAAAATAATGGACACACTGTTAGTTTTAGTAAACCGCATGAGGGATTTTTCTGTTAACTTTGCCAAGACGAGTAAGTAAGTGGCGATGACGTAAACTTTGGAATAATTTTATAAAGTGAATGTGACTACATCCTTAAGCAAATTTCAATAATTACACAATAAATTTCATTTTATTTCTCGTCTCTTTCTACGAATACTATTGTCTATTTATATAATTTATTGTGTATGGATAGAAATACGTAGAAATCAAATAAAATACTCGGTTAACAGAATGCCAGTACGCCTGCTAAATAGTGTAGAAAATGGTTCGCTCTACAAGAAGTACAACCAACTAGATTTTTTTTGTGTTCGGAATTACGCAATCGGGAACGGTGTGAATTGAAAATGCGTGAGGTGAGCCGGTAGGGAAACGAGGCGCCAGCTTTTTCACGCACAAGCGTCTGAAGTAGCGGCGTTTGACAGATTGGCGAAATATACGAATCCGCACAGATTTAATATCTGCATCGAAAACTTAGAATAGTATTTTATAACGTATCCGACCTTATTGCTGTAACTATCAAAAGTTATACGGTTCTGCAATTTCGATCCTCCTTACATAATATAATATTAGTAGGCAAACTGCACTTGAGTCCGAATAATGAGACAGATATTGTATCCAGATTGGTTTATTCATAAGGCGCCACCGCGTGAGAAAGAGATTATTCAATCCACGAGAACGGTCAGGGAACGGTGCCAAGTCACTCCCGTCTTTAAAAAGCCGTACATTTTTATCTCAAAGATGAATCATGAATATACCTTCAGCTTTCTCGTCTCTGAGAAGGTCACCTTGGAAATCGAGCGGCTCCAGCAAGTTCATCAGCTTGGCGAGCTTGCTCCACGGATCTGACTCACTCCTGAAAATGAAAAAGAATAATACAAATCAGGTTAGTCATAATTGATTTTAGGTTAAACGTTGAACTAATTTAAATATGTATAATTATCACTATGTTAGTTATATCCTCCAATTACTTCACTACGACCTTTGAGATCTACAAGGGTTTAAATTGTAAACATATAATTTTTCTGGTCCTATTGTAACCCCTAATTAATTTGATAATACATGATCACAATTTGTCCCAAAGATCATGTTTTGTTTCAGATCATGTTTTAGGCCCGTAATCCAAATAAAAATCTTTGGTGTTTTTTGAGCAGTTTATTAAACCTCTCCAGATAAAATAGAAATCTAAAGTAGTAATTCTGTAATATAGATTCGAACGGATTGAAGTATTATTATTAATACAGTTACAAATTCAACTAAACAAATCAACGGATGAACAATTCGACACGTATCTTTTATAAAAGAATACGATAAAAAATATGTCGATGTCGAGATAGTGATTCAAAGAACTATAATGAGACACAAAAAATAGATCGAGAATAACGAAAGCTGTTAATTTGCTGTGTTTTTCTAGATCCCATGCGATGAACCCTATAAGTGGCAACAGGAAGCCAAGAGTGGCGAAGCAATCTATACAACCGTTATCCGATTAAAATGTGTATATTAAGTCATTAAAGTTTCTCATTATGGTGGCCGCCGCTTTGGCAGTCACAAAATCGAATGATTTCCTTCTTCATTCTAACGCCAAACCAATTACCTGCCCACTGCAAACTTTATTTGAACAGAATATTATTTCGGCTCGGCACACCAAAAACCCTGTGGCACATTTTGGCAGTTCAGATAACCAATCGAATACACATCTGAATAACTTTCTAAGCCTAATTTACCTTCAGTTATGTTTACAATGCAGAAACAAACTAACACTGCTTTCGAAAAGTGAGTAAGTGTTTTTAAATAGCTATTATACAGTCAAAATCAAAGTCGTTTGTCTTCAACATATGTCAACGTAAAATAAGTATAATGTAAATTTGAATCATTCAAATTATGTACACTCCCACAGATTTTGTCACTAACGACCCGGGTTTCGCCTTTCGGCATCTTCAGGCGTTCAAGCGCACGGATGAACTTGAACTGACTGAACTGAACTTGATGTCAGTTCAAGTTCATCCGTGCGCTTGAACGCCTGAAGATGCCGAAAGGCGAAACCCGGGTCGTTAGTGACAAAATCTGTGGGAGTGTACATAATTTGAATGATTCAAATTTAATATTGAAATTCCACCAAGCACCTTCAGTCGAAATCTTAAATTATAAGTATAATGTAAGTAAATCATGGAAACTATTTAATAAATACATTATACTTTATAATATTATACATCACTCTTTCATTTAACTCAAAAAATACTAACTTGAGTTAATTTTCATCGATCAATACCATAAAGCAATACTAAGATGGATAAGTCGTTATCCAAAAAGCTTTGCTCATTTCTCTAGTACTATTCAAATGTACGAGTTTCAATTTAAATAAATAATCTCACGAGAAGGGAGAATTAAACATAAAAGCACACATTGACAAGACTGGCAAGCGTGATACGCTTGTAGTTTTTGATTTGAGTACAAAATTCAGTTGGATAATGATCTATAATCTATCACCGGCGACAGAGGTACAAAACGAAGGCAAAAAATGTACCATAGCCAATTCTATTAACGGAAGAGTACAGTCCGTTAAAAAAAGCTGCCTTAATGCAGAAATAGAAAACATTTTCAAAATGTTTACATTACTTTATCTTCACAATAATATCGTGATCGAGAGTATTATATCTATTAAAAAAGCGTCACAACCATTAAAGAAAACATTATTACATCTTTTATCACTTTAAGAGTATTCACTGTCAACACTTTGCGGAAAAGCATTAATTATATTAAGAAGAGCACAACATTCCTTTCTACTTATTTCCACTTTTATTTACCAAGATCCGCTCATGAAGAGCATTATCAACTGAAAGAAATAGAATTTAACAATGTTATCTATACAAACCAAATTGAAATAAAAAGGTTTAATAAATAATTGGCATTGTAAAGAACTTGCAAATTACAGTACAAATTATGAATAAGTGACTATTCAAAATTAAATTTAAATGTTTAACGACTCTAACATGGAATTACAAAGATCATCAGACAGTAATAAAGCTAAAGTGATGACTAATTGTAATTTCAATGATAATATGTTTTATTACACCTATTTATTTCAATTTGTTTTGTATAAATAACACTTAAATTATGTGTCTTATCAGTTGACAATTGCTCGTTATGAGCGAAACCGGTCCTGATCTTGGTAAATAAAAATGGAAGTAAGTACAAAGGAATATTGTGTGCGTCTTAGTGGTTCATCTTTTGATAAATGTTGCAAAACCAGACACTTGATATGAACAATGCAGTGTAATCTATTCAAAAAATTAAGAAATATATTTTTAATAATAAGCTTCTAAGAGAATTGAGTCTTTTATTTGTCAGTTGTAATGAAATTGTAGGTAGCATCAATAAATACTAACTCGATAACAGTAAGATTTTCTGAATAGCTGTGCCAAATGTTATGTAGCACTGGTGACTAACGGTAGAAGAAGAAACGTTTACGAAATAACATATTATTGAATGACCTGCGCGCGCGTGGAGCTGTGATAAGTAATATCTCAGATGAATTTCGACTATTGGAAGATTTATTCTGGTGAGATGACCATCAAATCGAAACGGAAAATTTAAACTGTTAAAATAAACCAAAATGTATGGCCGAAAAGGTTTTGTTACATAAAGTAGTCTGTCGTTTTAGAATAGATGATTATTTTTTTATTTATTTGCAAGTCTTGCTAGAAAGACATTATAAGATAAAAATAAAACGAAACAATAATGTATTTGTATCTGGTTTCTATAATATAGAAACTAGATAGAAATAGTCGTTTAGTCCATATTATGGATATCTTTACAAAAAAAAAAAAGGCCGCATCCATTCAGCCGTGAGAATTCTCAATTAACCAGTAAGAAATACAATTAAGCCTCAATATATAAGCGGATGAGGACCCGTCGGTTAAAACAGAAAATCCGTCATTTTAAAGGAGGGTTTCTGAATGATTTTTTATTATGACAGAGCCAGTGAGGTTTCAATAAATTAATTGAAAATATTATGCGACTTTAAACAACGATGAGGTAAGCATATGATTTTTTAAAGTCATATAAAAGTTTTTTGCTGTAAATTTAAATATACATTTAAATATATGAATAATTATAAAATCGCATACAAAATATTGTTTATTTGTTTTTGGATCATCAGATATAGTGTCCGTTACATCGAGTTTCTACTGTATCTGAGAGGATCCGTGTTACGTTTTTTTAAATATAAAAAAATATTTACTCAGCATATTGTTCAATTACATCGCATTGGTACGACTATTTCGAAAGCTTTCTAACAACAAAGATTATGGAATCGTAATGTTGAAATATATTATTTTGTTACGTTAAGCAACTTAGGTTTTTGATTCGAGGAAAACATTTCTGTATTGTGAATATTTTAGAATCAATAGACATATAGATGAAAAATAATCCAATCGACAATATGCAGTAAAATGCAAAACGAACATGAAATGGATACATTATTTACTGTGAATCGAAATACGCATATGACCATAATTTATTTGTAGACCTGAAAATTTCATAATAATCCCAATATGTAATTAAAGGGACTGTACCATATGCGAAATCATCAAATCAAATCGAAATCAAAGTACCATATAAATACAATATATGTGATGGATACATCTGCAAATAAGTAAGTGTAAGTAAAATCTAAGTAAGTGTAAGTTGAAAATTATTGGTGGAAGAAACACACTCGACTGGAAAAACGCCAAAACGAGTAAATTTGTGGTCACAGGAGTGTGCAACTCGGAGCGATAGAATTGGGCACAATAGGAGTGGGACAGTGGCGCCTACAGCAGCAGCGAGGAGGGAGTTCTGCCGACGCCGGGTGAAGGTCGCACGCTCCTCTCCAAATATTCGGACAGGTGCCCGTCAAAATATGAAGCCGACCGCATTTCGCCGCCACTGACCGACGTGTTCTCGATTCGGCAATACTTGCACATCGTGTACAACGACAGCGACGCATTCTACGACAAGATCATATCGGCCGAGTGGGAAATGGCGATTAATCAAACGTTCGGCGCACCGAGATGGATGCATACCGTATTGGCATGTTATGCATTTACATCACTCGTGATTTGCTGCTATCCGCTGCTCTAAATAAAGATTATCTATCGACAACCAAGAGAAAAGCATACATTTTCCATGAGGCTGAGAACAAAAAAAAATGTTGGTATACCAAGAAAAAAAAGTAACGATCGACTAGTTTAATAATATCGATCATTCAAAATTTTAATTCAAAGGGTTTGCAGAAATTCATAAATTACTGTAAGTATCTTGTTCCGATCTATTATTGCTGTGTGATATGTGAAAAATTGGAATACTATTTGCTTTTAATTATAATCCTGTATCATCTTAGTACAAGGGTCGGCAAACTTTCGAGCGAGAAGAGTCAAATTGTTATGGAAACAGAATATCAAAGAGCGTATGCAAAATATATATATATATTCATTTTTAGGGGAAAAAATGATGATGAGTTCAAGAGTCGATGGTTGAAGAACCACAGTTTGCCTATCCCTGACCTATAATATTTTTTTTTAAATGGTGGAATAGTAGTGTATCAAACGAAAATGGAAAGATCTCAAACGACGGATGATCATGATTATGCTTCATTTCGCATTACTTTAACATGAACGTAATGGCACACTATTTATCTTCTTTTATGAAATAACATGTGTGGTGTATGAACGTTAATTTAAGGCGGTTACTTCAATGGTTGATATGTTTGATGCCTAAATCGGAGTATTGTAAAAGACGCATGAGTAAAATAACTAAGAGTTGATATATTTCTATCTTCCTGTCAATATTTTTATAACACAAATACTGCTAAGGCCGTACATGGTGCGAGCATAGTGTTCCTTTCGAGACGCTCTCACCGAATTACGGACACTTAAAAATAGTTGTAATTTATAATTAAATATAATAACCGCATCGCTATTTGAAATTCACATAAACAACACTAGCACATCCCGTCGGGTCATTACTTTTATGAAATTCGTACGCTTATGCAGTTTCGAGTGCGTTATTGTGTATCGGTGTATATCAATATAAAAGGTACCCGTAATATATCGGAATTTCTTAGCACGGCACCAATGATAGCGTATTTTAATGCGGTTTGTAAAACCCCAGCTTCCATTATTTAATTTACAAGTAAAGAATTAAAATCATTGTTGACATATCCTTTCGACGGTTAGCCTGAAGATGCTTCTCAAAAAGACGAAACAAGTGTCACAATTTGTAACACAATCAGTAAAATAACAATGTTATCATACGAGTATTTTGATATGAGCAAGGACTATTTTTATATTAAACGCTCCAATTACTTTTCATTGCTTTGTGTACGTTTATTTTTAAACGCGGCAAATACATGAATTAATTCCGCCAGTATCCTATACAAAATGTAAACTATTGACTGATCCTGCCTTACAACAATCCGTCTTCGTCACCCAGGACAGTTTCTCCACACCTCTTAACAGTAACTGCCGTAGGTACAGGGATGTCTGCTGGCCTATTCCCAACTCTCCTTATTTTCACCTCAAACCAAAACACAGTCATAATTTTACTTCTTCAGCATACTGTATCCGTGGCATTTTAGTACCATAATACGATTTGCATGTTTATTTGTAGTCTGGACGGTCTTTAGAGCAGAACGCAAATTGGGAATAGGTTTATAATATACGCAGGCTGAAAATGTGTGCCACGCAACGGAACGCATTCCGAGACACTGTTAGAGAGCGACCGCAGATGTTTTTCATTTGCCATCTTCGATGATCAATAAAAATTTACTATCTATACCAGGTCACGTTCAATTGCATCGAAAACGACTCACATCGGGATTGAGCGCCGGTAAATGGATGCATTTCTAACATGCCTCCATTATTATACGACCGTTTATTTTATAACGAAGTAGCAAAATCGTCACGGCACTTGAATCTAACAAATTCTTTTTCGGCCGAAGTTTTAATGACGGAGGTTTGGATTATTTTTAAATCGATTGACGATTGAAATTTGTGCGACCTTCATCTTTACTCATGATACACGGGACCAAAAAAGTATTTCTTAAACCGTATCGGAATTTAAGTCACGTGCCTATAAACGACATGATAACTGTGAGCCTAACTACCGGTTAAGATATTATAGTGTTTTGGTGGAGAAAAATAATATTTTATCAATAAAAATGTTTAGTACTTGTAACGCAAAACTTTACTATTTATAAAATGTGTAATACCTACTTAAAACTAAAATTACATAAAATCCTTTTAGGCATAAATGCTATTAATATAATTTATAGAGATATGCATGATACAAACAAATCCGGGATTTATAGACTGCAATGTTTTTGTTGCACCTTAAAAAAAAAAATTCGGAACACATTGCCTCCTTTAGATTAAAAAAAATACACGTCGACTTTTGCCAACGACTTGATGTCAGAGAACTCGTTCAACGTGGATGAAGGGATTAAAAAGCTACACCCAAAACACGGGTGAACATAAGTTATTGTACCAAGATTTTTTTTTTAATTAATAAGGCACAGGTAAGGGAGTTTGTCAACTTTAAATGAGCACGTGAATCTGCCAAATTTCCTACTTTTTTATCCTTTATAAAGAAAATATAATTAAATTTCATAAAATAATTATATTTTTTCCAGCGATCAAAATCTATATAGTTCTTGAAATTACCCACCATTTGAATTTGTCGGCATTTCCATGTTATAAAATTTTAACTATAGTCACATTTATTTTTTTAAATCTACAAAAACTATTTGCTAAGTAAATACTTCCCCAACTAAGTACTTCATTAGTAAAGTTAATCCATGTCGCCATCAATAGCTTTCAACTTTGTTATATATTTATTTGTTATATAAACACGATACATTTATTTATTAAACGTCAGCTCAAGTTCATCTGTGCACTTGGTGCACGCCTGAAGATGCCGAAAGACGAATCCCGGGTCGTTAGTGACAAAACTTGTGTGAATGTACATAATATGAAAGACTCAAATTTGATTATAATATAATAAATTTAATCGTCGTACAGTCGAGTAAAAAATACATTAACTGGATGCTATCAAGGCTCGTTACCCATTTCATTAAAAAAAAAACTACAAACCAAAAAATATCATCTTTTAGATATTAACCTGTAATAATTTTAGAATGTTGTTGGATAATCAACAATTACATAGATTCTAAATGATTTATCTCTATAACAGACAATATGAGCGGACAAAGCAGGAAGCACGCCCTCAAAAACACAAGTAGATTCGAGTTGTATACACTGTTGATTTGTCGATCACAACAATTCGACAAGAATCGTTGAAGAAAAACGTGTTGAAATTTATATTTCCATGCAACATATCGACTTGAAATAAAACTTAATCATCTTTCAAAATAAACTATTCCATTGCCGCGAGTCAAATCTATAATTGAAATATGCGTGCGCTTTTAAGCATCTCAGAAGTGTAATTTTACGTATCAACGTGATAATAAATATATATGACAACACTTAGGTGATCATAAAAGGCATTGCATTTCAAGTTTTACAACCGAACCGCTACATAACTCATATTAAATTTTACAACGACTACAGTATATAGAAAAATTGTTTTCCTCGCGCAATAACACCTAAGGTATAATAATATAAAGATACACTGATTGATTTCTATTCGCATATCCGTTATTCATATGAAAGCTAACGACCGACTGCCAGATAAAATTTTAACTGAAGAATTTAAAATATGTGCTGTCATGATTGCGGCAATTGTAATAATTGTTGAGAATCGTATGATACTATTGGATCATAATTTCAGCAGGGCGTAAGAGCGGATCTGACCGACTAATCCATAGGTTTCCAACCTTTTTCGGGTGGCGACCTCTTTTTATAAAAGCCATGTGACCCGCGGCCCCGATGCAATTGAAAAAGGCATTTTTTTCAATGAGGTAATTTTAATTGACTGTAGTTTTAGTTTTTTTGTTCAAATCCAAAATCGAAAAAAGTTGGCGGCCCATAGGTTGGGAGCCCGTGGACTAATCTATCAGATGTTTAAATCCGAAAACCGCAGAATTTTAAGATAACTTAACGTAATTTTTATCAGTTTTAGTGGAAGCTAAAGCTGTTTAGCTAACGGTTTTCAATATAAAATCGACATTTCCAGGAGCAACCTGTCATGCATTAGTCAAAAAATCCAAGGATATAAAATTGCTCCGAAGCCTCCAGACTCATAGAAAGGATAATGGCAATTTGAATAAATTCGATTTATTAAATATAATACAAGGCATTTTTCGACTGCAGTTTGTGAGGTGATTCTCTAAGATCAGCGCAGCTATGCAATACAGAGGCTGGTAAAACAAATGTCATGGATGCGCTGCGTTTTGGCTATTTCCTCGGTAAAAAAACGGATATGACCCATTCTTCATAAGACGGCAATTTACACCGTATCTCAACAAAATCATGATTAATTGTAATACACAAAAAATGGTTTCACAGTATTGCTACCAAATTCAAAAATTAAAACACCCTTTTACATCAATTCTACAATTTCAGAACCGGTTTCGCTCATCGCGAGCATTTTCAACTGATACGAGTATACACTAATACAGGGATATTTATACTAAGCCATGTAAAACTGTTAAGGGTGAAACAAATAAAACTAAATATGATAAATGCATACAGCCTCTTTAAAATAATTAATACTATTTTTTTCAATCACATCAAAGAACAAGTAAGTTAGAGAGGTCACTAACAATAAATTCATATGTATTTCTTTAAGTGGGAATTTTCACAATTTAATTTATAATATCACAATAAAATTAATAGTAATAAATGACAATTAAGCTTCTTTCGGGTAAAGTATAACAACATATTCCACTAACTTTTTACACTTGACAAAATCAAAAATACAAGTGATAAAATAATTTGACGAGGACATCCCCGCCGTACGACAATTATAACATATACTCATGACTATTAAATATAAACATATAATTAATAATTTAAGATTTCGACTGAAGGTGCTTGGTGGAATTTCAATATTAAATTTGAATCGTTCAGATTATGTACATTCACACAGATCTGTGTGAACGTACGTATTCTGAACGATTCAAATTTAATATAATTAATACTGTGTATTTTTTTTGTGGATGTAGATGTGGATATAAAATATATTAAATAGATATTTTAGTGTTATATAGTAATAAAATAGATATTTTTGTGGATGTAGATGTGGATATAAAAAAAATCACGTCAATAATAGACGCTGTGTATTATTTAGATATTCCCCAGAGCCAGTGTTTTATACAATAATTTACAATCTTTTATCACCACTTAAAACCAGCACATTAAGCAAAAGTACATATAATCTTACGAATCCGCATGAAAGACAAACAAACCTTCGTTCTTTTGCCGGCTGTTCGCGTAATAAACGAATATAATTAAACCGTATATTATATTATTGCTTGATGAGATCTGAGATGAACTGCGGTTAACATTCACGATTCGTTACGAGAGCTAGGTCGCTTATTTGTGAAATAAATACTCACGGTTATATATATATATATTTACTCCGATATTTATTTTCAGTGGAAAATATTAAAATAATTCACATAATGATGTGTCTCTGTACTCTCTATAGTGATGGCTTCTTATAGGCGAATCTCGATGAAGATATGTTCACACATATTGTTACTATTCCTATCCTCCAAGAATACGATTGCCATCTACACTTCCATCTAGCCAGCGAATTAGTGGCTTCCGTGGGCTACGCTTTACTTACCGGAATGCTACATATAACGCAGGTAGAAGTTGACAATATTCGAGTATGTGGTGGAGCCAACCGCTACATTGCAGTCGGCGTATGTTCTGTTCCTATTATATTGACACTTACAAAATGCAAGCATGGCAAATTATTTCTTTAATTTTTAGTAGCTTTCAATTCATATAAATTGGTAAAACCATTAATACTAGTCGATTATCAGTAGGTAACTTTATATTTCGCTCTCAAGCAGAATTACCAAATTGAGTTATAGTATAGTTGCAACTAGGGCTTCCAATTAACCGGACTTAAACACTAACCGGTTTTCGGTTTTTTCCTGACAAATAAACCGGGTGACCGGTTTAAACCGAAATATCATGTATTTTGATTAGGTAGGTATGCAAAAAAAAAATCTTAGAAATTTTTCAATATTTGGCATAACAGCTAATACTCCAATTTCAAACAAAAAACACGACATTTACTGAATTCGACTCTTGTTACCAACCTGTTTGCTATGGCAAAGTAACAATTACTATTACAACATGTGAAAAAATATTTTATGATAAATAAAAATTAAGTCAAATAAAAAAATAGAGCTTGGTTATAAAACTCACCAAAAGAATGATGTTTAAATGCATTCAATTTTTAAAAAATACCAACTGGATAAGACAAGAAATCCAATGTTTAGACAAAAATAGAGTAAAATACCAAAACATTCACTTGTCAAAAAATGTCAAATTATTTGAAAGAGTCATTTCTGTTCACAACATGGACAACTTTGAGACAGAAGTAGATTATTCTACAATATATATATATATGTACATGTTTGTTGTATTTTGTGAATTGTTTCCTATATAAACGCAATAAATTCATTATAAAACATTTTTCTTTTTGTAAAAAACAATGAAAAATAAGAAGAGTATTTTTGATAGAACCCGGTTAACCGAGTGAAATAAACCGGTTTTCGGGTTTTTTAAAAACACGCGATAAACCGGTTTCGGTTTAAACCGGTTTGGAAGCCATAGTTGCAACTGTATATATTATCATAAGTTATAACCGATAGCCCCAAGGTGGTCACAAGAATGTCTGAAAATTAAACTATGCAGGTCATATTAAATTTATGGTTCCGCGAGGAATCGTAACGCTAACTTATATAATGAAAACTTGTCAAATGATTAATAGGTAAGATTGTTGCGATCCGGATGGCATTAAAACTTTCTAATGTATGTGACAAACCATACCGTTTTATTTTGTATTTTCTTTAACCATGACAGCTCCCAATGTGGGGCATATGGACTCCTAATGGATGCCCTATATGTCGAACGAAGGACCCGCGGGTCACGCAGTGACCCGCGTGAGAAATTATCTAACCCGCTTGAACTTTTAGAAATGATTGTTTTTATTTATGTAAAGATTGAAAAATTAATTTTCAATTTATGTGAACCGCGACATGTTTTTTTTTTTATTTTTTAAATCAAATTTGACCCAATTGCGAAAAAGGTTCCCCATCGCTACCCTATAGCAACATAAATGTTTCTGCAATAACTGATTGATTGTTACGCAATTGCTTTGGCTTAGACAAATATAAATTAGCATGAAAAAATTCGATTGAGGGAAAAGCAACAGATCAGATTAAAACATTATTATATTAACGCAACAGTCAACCTAAACATTTTTTTAAATAAATCCGTTATTTTTACTTTAATATACATATTTATTTATTATCGGGTCAAGATACACTCAAGAAAGTATGTATTTGTCAATACAAATAGAAAAAAATTGTTTGTATCATGTCGAAGAGAAATAACATATATGTATGTAATTATTATTAATTCCGCGTATTATACACAGGACGACAACATCGCAGAAAAATGATAAGGCGCCGCGAGAAGCAATCACTCATACACGGCGATATCTTTGAAATCGCAAATAATAAGCATCGGTCATGTGGTGATTCAGCAGTACTGCGTTTTTGTGCGAGGGGCGGGTAAAAAAATCAATTGATCCAATGATGAGATGTCGGCGCGGGGCGAACTTTGCCTCCCGGTGTCCGCCAACGAGCATGGACATCGTCCGGATAGATAGATCTCTCACGCCAGCATCATCGGTACGAAATGCGAATTGCCAAGTATCTGGTTTAGCAATCAATGACCCGAATGCGAGATGCCCAATCGTGCTGGTGGACGCCGGTGTCCTTGGCCCATCGGACACGACAGCCCAATATTCGACAATGGTAACAATTTTTTTTCGCACCATCGCAGGGTTAATTAAATTGATTGTAATTATTAGCGATATGAAATTCGGTAGCGCCAGACGTCGATAGGTAATCATGACCATTAAAGTATTGATAGATATAAATAATAAAAAAAACGCAGAATAGCGGTGAGTTAACCGGAAGGTGATTTTTCATGGTTGCGAAAAGTCGACGACGCTTGGTTAAAATCTATTGAAAGCAAAACTAATATGCGACAGATAAAATTGATATTAGAGATGAAGTGAGCCAAGTGGTATTTTAGAAAAAAAAAAATGCGTTGTAATAATCTACACGTCTTAAAGTAACGTAAAAGTGAAGTAACTAGGGTATCCAATCCCGGGATTAGGATTAGCCCACCGAGGAATTTGAAATCCTCAATTTGGTATACTTTTTCCCCGGATTGTCTCAAAACTCGTTTTTTTTTTTAGCTCACCGAGGAATTTGAAATCCTGAATTCGCTTTACTATTCCACCAGATTTTTTTTTTAACTCTTGCAATTCCAAAATCGTATAAATTTTCGTGATTCGCTAAAAAATTCTCAATCCCGGGATTTCGGGATCAGAAAATCGAACGGGATCCCGGGATTGGATGCCCTAGAAGTAACCTCAGTTAATACACATTGCAATAGTGTTATTTCCGTAAAATAAAAATATGCGATCCACCAAAACACCAAATAAAGACGCGATTGTCCCAGAAAAAAGTTTTACCATTTTACTACTTGGGTCACTTCACCTCTCGAGGGCCCATGTGTATTCCGTGATTTTGAAAAAATACAGGCTGAAGATGCCCTAAAAATTGCATGATACAATATTTTTTTTACTTTTCAGGATACTACAAAACACAAACGAACTCAAACACATCAAATGACAAAAAGTTAAACAATCAAAGTAAAAGATAAAAAAAATACGGAAACGTAAAAAAAGGAAGAACGACTCACTTTTGAGTGATATACTCGAATCGGTCATGAATTCACCTTCCAGTCCGCAATCATTAATATACCCCTGCGTCAATATCATATCGCTCAACCTCTCCGTTTCATTGAGTGTAATATGTAATATATTAAAGAGGAGCGGATGTAAGCCATTTAAAAACAAGCGTAGTACGCGTATCAACAATGCTCACAAAGTAAATTCGAATTTATAATCTGATGAATATTTAGAAAATAAAATTTGAATCATTCAAATTGAGTACACTCACACAAGTTTTGTCATTAACGACCCGGGTTTCATCTTTCGGCATCTTCAGGCGTTCAAGTGCACGGATGAACTTGAGCCGACATTGCTGGCGAAATGGAATTAACCCATGGGAATGCCTACAGATTTGAATGGTGAGTAATTTCAAGAATTATATTTACTTTGTTTTCTGGAAAAAAATATATTTACTTGCATATAGGGTATAAGAGTGGGGAATTTGGCAGATTTACCAACTCATTCAAAATTGATAAACTATTTAACTATAAACAACTTATGCCCTTCTGAGTTTGTGTGTAGCATTTTTATCCCTTCATCCGAATTTAACACGTGGTTCTCTGAAATCAATTGATTGACGAAGGCCGACAAATCTTTTTTCAATCTAAAAGCGGCCATGTGTTCCGAAAGTCTAATTTTGAAGGTTCTTTCTGTTTTTCTAACTAACTTTGAACGAACGATTCAAATTTAACATTGAAATTCCACCAAGCACCTTAGTCGAAGACTTAAATAATTTAGCAAATAGTCACCGAAAATACTAATCGCAGTTGTTGCCACAGTAATGTCACTTTAGTATAGTATAAGTTAAAACCGTCGATGTCGAAAAATAAAATCAACAATACCCGCACTACCAACAAACAGTCATTAAGCGCGCAGTTACCATATATACCATAATTATTGCAGATAATTCTGCGGTGTGTTGGACGAAGCGAAGCGTAGGTACGACGATCGAAAGGGCCGAGATGGCTCCCATGTCTCGGCTAAAAATAGACCCGGGGATAATGCCCGTCCCTACGGGCGCTGTACTCGCTCTCAGGGCACACAACGCACGGCCGTGCCTCCTCCTCCTCCTCTCGCAGACGATGCGAATCGCTGGACTCGTGCACCATGCAACAGTCCAGGTCCGTTTTCTCCCGAGTGCCATCTTATCATAACAAAATATGCACTTGCGGGCTGATAATGAATATATATAATGTAAGTAACTATTATCTTGCGTAAATTGATTATCACTAAAAAAAAAAAAAAGTATTGAAAATAGACAGCTCTTTTTGGTGCAAGCAAATACATTCATTTATATCCACTAATAAATTTTCTTCGTCATTTAACAAAAAGCAACGATAGTATGTATGTAAAAATAATCGTAGTTGAATACAGGTCTGTGGAGTCGGAGTCGCGGTATTTTGGCCAGAGTCGGAGTCGTGAAAAATGAGACAGAAATCTTGGCTGACTAAGATGATCTGATGATATACATATATATAAGTTAAAATGAAATTATTGAAAAATTTCCTCCGAGTCGGAGTCGTCTTTTTTTCACGCGACTCCACAGCCCTGGTTGAATATAATAATGATTACTTTGTTATTCTACTGGTTTTGCTGTTACTAGTTGTGACTCAAGTTTCGCCACTTTGAAAAACAATTATCATTTATGATATGTTTCTCAAAGACGTTAAACACGTCTCACAGCTAAAAACAACCAATGAAATAAACAAAAGTAAATATTTTTTTACTTTATATTACAAATTATTTTCCACAAAGTTATCGCTGAATTCATCAAAAAGACGAAAACATTTTTTTTAGATATATGTGCGTTAAAATTTAGCAGGCAAAATTTTTAAATCATGATAAATGAGGAGCAAACATTCAAAAAGTGTTGTCACAAATTTAAAAAAATTCTGTTTAATATCAGTTCTGATAGTCAATCGTAAAATCTATGAATGGAAATCACAATAAACGTTCAAAAAAAGTTTTTTCCTATTAAAAATAAATCATAAAGTTGACACGTTCATGCAAAATGTGTTTTCTCCAACACCCAAATTCAATCAAAAGATGTTTTGTCCTCTCGACCAATCACAGCGTAGAAGCCGTCATATTGAATTTGGACAAAACGCATTTTGCATGAAAATTGGAACTAGTATACTTTCTTTACTGACTTTATTTGTTAACAGTTATTTTTAAATACCAAATTTATTATTAAAATATATACGATGCAAGAAGATAGTGAAGAGTAAATTGGACAAGCCAATATTGGCTCTAGAAAAGAAAAATTCACGGGCGGCAAACGATCTGAACCCAAAAAGAAAATATATTCTACATTTAGTGGATGCAACGTTTTTACACTTTATTACAATTTACTCCCAGCCTGTCAAACTGAGACAATATACTACCATTGCTTCCTCAATACAAACAGTGCCTATAAAGAGACGACCATGACAACCCATTTTTTATAATTTCTGCATTGTTGTTCCTGATGCCACAAAACCGTGTCTCTATAACTGGCCAGAAGAAAAAGCTGAGAAAGGATGCATTTCATATTCACGGCTGAAAGAATAATAAATAAAGTTGAACTGTATTCCCCTGTACACTGTCATAGCTATTTACTAGCAGTCCATGTTTTTAGCTCAGCAGATAGAGTGCGATGTGAAAAACAACCCATTTTGATTCCGGAAGAATATTAAGAAGTTTATAAGCAAATTGGCCAGGTCGATTTGATGGGCGAAGATTGGGAAATAATGGATACTAAGTCCCTGAATAAATTATATAAAGACTTCTAATTCTTAAGTGATGTAAAACGAACATCATGAAAATAGAAATATCACTACTCGGCAAAAATGTATATTGTTCAGAGGAAATAAAAAAGATCAATATATTTCCGATAACGCAGAAAAATACAGTTGCTAAGTAAAAAAGGCATATTGTATTCCCATTTGCAATGATTCCAACCAAACAAGCTGCCATTATCTCATTTAATATCACAAAAAAGAAAAAAATATGCCGGTACATTGCTAAAAATAATGTTTGACGATTGGCAGGAACATGAAAATAGAGGACTTGTAGCGTGGTACAAAAATAAAGTATATAATAAGATATCCTATGTGATGATGGAGCCAGAACTTTAAACTATATAACAATATGCAGTGCTCTTTAAAAAAAAAACTGCCGGAACTCAATTTTTGTGAAGCTTTTTTTTATAATTCATCTCCGTTCTCAATTTGGACTAAATGGTTTCCTAATAAAGGTATCTCAAGATTTTTTTACGATAACTGCTTGTTAGTCTGGACTAATAGTTAACTAATCGCTCTCGCTTTGCCTTGTTAATTTTAGGATTGGTAGAGTGAGAGGTATAGATATCACAAATACCAACACCTTCGAGAAAATCGATCTTTTAGGTCTTATCTTAGTTATAATAATTCTTCGTTTACCATTTTTACGTTTTTTGTGAAATTAGGATTAAAAAAAATATTTTCAAACGTCTTTCGATAGAAAATTTTTAAAAATTTCAAAGGAAAATAAAAATTGATGGGAAACATTAAAAATATCGAGACAAAACGTGCCGGAACGCCGTTCCACCGCATCATATGGGGAAAAAAGCATTGATGATATGTATATAATTGTATTCCCAACCTTTTTTGGGTGGAGACCCCTTTTTATAAAAGCCATGTGACCCGCGGCCCCGATGCAATTGAAAAGGGCTTTTTTTAACAAGGTTTTTTTTAACGGAAGTTTTGTATTGTCTATATACAAACACAACTTCCGCTACCTGTCAGTTTGAGTGCATTCGCGCACTGGATAGCAACGGTAGATGCCGAGAGGCGAAACCCGGGACGTGTTCGGCCAAAATTATAATGGAAACGTACATAATAAAAATAGTTCTAATCTAAAGATAAACTTCCATCAAGCACCTTCAGTCGAGGTTCTAAAAAGGTAATTTTAGTTGACTGTAGTTTTAGTTTTGTTGTTCAAATACAAAATCGAAAAAAGTTGGCGACCCCAGAAAACCCGTCGCGACCCTCTTGGGGGGTCGCGACCCATAGGTTGGGAGCCCGTGCTCTATAATATTAATAAAATATAACAATATTTATAACGATATAACTAAAAACTCTTAATTTTCATTCAAATAGTGTTTTGTCCACAAGTTTCATGCAAAAAGTGTTTTGTCCAAATTTCAAACCAAAAAATTAGCTAATCCAAGATTTATAGATTATACAAAATACGTAGATTGAAATTCATTCCGTTAACAGTTTACTTTTAATAAAAAAATTTTAAGAACTTGGGCTACGTTATCAAATGACACGTTTTTCATCATTTCCCAAGTTCAGCATTTGTGTGACAAAACACTTTTTTAATGTTTGCTCCTCAAATATTAAATCGTCGAAAGTATTCAAGCACCGACATCTGTCAACTAACGGTCAAAGCTCTATAGATTACGAATTGAGCATTTAGTTCACGAAAGTATTTGTAAGAAAATATGGTGAAATATTTTCATATAACATTAAATAAAAATTAATCTCTCGAGCGAGAAACGGTTAAATAAAATAATAAAAATAAATCCAAACTACTATTCTTATAACATATTTTATTACAGATAACAAACAGTAAGAAATATTTTATGTTTGTATATAGGCAGTATCAATCTTTATGCTACGCATTTACAGAAATCATAAAACATTTCAAAATAATTAGGCACTAATGCCAGATATCAGGGAACGCCAACCATTACAGTATTAAAAAAAAACACAATATTTTACAATTTAAATAAAAACTGACATATTCGAACGGAAATTCCAAAAGGCAAATTGTCCTGAAGGAAAATTACATTAATAACACTCATCGATGCTAAGGACTGCGTGTGAGCTTTTTTGATAAATTTCTTGTAAGTATTAATAACTCTTTGTGTATAAACTCACATAATTCCATAATGACTATATCACGACTCGATGTATAATTTTCAAACTGATTCTAAATTTACTATCAAATAAATCCGTAACGTTTTATAATTTTATTAATACAGAAGACTTTTAAAGGAATTTATGAACTATTTTGATGGAAATTTATTGTGAATACTTAAAAAAAAAAACAATTTCACCAACAAAATACGAAAAAATAATAGTTTGATTCTAGTTTCATTACAGTAAAAGCTTTTTGGTGAGTAGCAAATTTTCTAAAAAAAAATATTTTTGGTATGAAATCGACATTTATAATTATAACTATGATATTACTAATAATATTAAACATCAGATGAAAGTGTCAACTGTCAACGGTCACACAAAAACACATTATTTGTGTATGTGCATCGTGCGCAAGCGCAGTGGTGTGACAATTAAATAAGACAAATCATGACATTATAATACAGAATCCAACGAATTTCTTATCCAAATAATATCTGAAAGTATATATTTTTTTATTTAAGTTCCGCAAAATATGTTAAGTAAAATTATACCGGATTGTCCGCGAATGTAAATATTGAGAACCGTAATCCGTTGAAAAAAATTAAGTGATTTACCTTAAAATATATATTGCCCATTTTAAAAACACCTTGTCTCACCTAGTTGAAACGTGAGAAAATAAAATTAAAAAGCATAAAAAAGAGAGAAGTATTGTCGACCGCTTCCCCACCTCCCTCCCGCAGTAGATCGGAGTGGCGTGGAGTGGAGTGAAGTCGCATGGGCAGTTGAACGAACTGGACCGACATAACGAACCGTTATATTTTTTAACCATTTTATTCACAGCCGAATCCGCGAATCTAAATTAAAAACCCTCGGCGGTGTCATTGCTCCACCCGGTATGCTCAAACGGTGAGACGCGACAGCAACACACAACTAACTCTAATACACTTAGGATGTTAGTCGTCAAGGAGCACACACGCCCAATTATTCCAATTCAAGAATATATTATGAATCTAATGTAAAAATTGAAAGCGAAAATGTAAAATTTTATGATAACGGCAAATGTAGCAAAAGACGGGAAATCTGTTTTGATTTTTGAAAACAAATGTGACCTTTCCAAATAATTTAAATGTGCAAAAATACACGATTGCTTTTTTAATACAAAACATATATAATATTCATGCTAATAAAAAAAATGATTTGAAAAACTGTTTGATAAAAATGAAAAAAAAACGATGTTGTAACCACTATTTTACCAATCAATTATTTATTAGTGATGTATTGAAAATCTTTTACAAAAAAGTGTTTTTCGAAAATTAAAAACCGTGAATAAATATTAATATTGGTTTATGATAACATTGCATAATCTAGTAAAGGCTAAAAAAACCAGTAAAAGTCCAATGGGCTAAAATATGTTATAAAGTTAGAAATGCCCAGTATCAAACACAGCCGATTCATGTTATTGCCGATGCACACTTTATTATTAACACCTACAATTCAATATATTAATGCTTTGGTTTCAAAATCGTTCTACAAATGTATGAAAATCATCTTTAAATAATTATTTTACTATTAAAAGTGACCAAGTCAAAGGAGTCTTATTATCATACTGGTCAAGCCATTGAGAGCCAATCAGATCGCATAATTTAAATCAGCTGACAGAATGACATCCTCAACTTTGTATAGATCGTAAATGCATAACGTTTAATGTCTGAGACTTTCGTAGTTAATAAAGTTAATTCGCGTAAAATTTGGTTAAAAAGTGTTTCAAACAAATTTTCGCTTCTCCTGAAAAATAAAATGAAACTGAGATAGCCGTGTTTGATTACTGGACGCGTCAAACGTTGAAAAAATATAGAATTTAGTTTTTGCACAGTGCGCACCATTTATGAATCGTAAATATTTTACCTGAAATGGTTTTTAGCCATATATATTTGTTTGTATATTTTCAAATGAATTCAATGCCATATTTTCGAAAGATCTAAACAAAACATTTGTATTGAATGTACTACAATAAAACGAAAGTAGGTATTTACGTTACTATTGAAATGAATATTAATATAAAATAAAAATAACTTTGATTATTCCACGTATTGTGTTACAAAATGTGACACGTGTTTCGCCTCTTTCAGAGGCATCCTCAGACAACTACTTTCGCAAGTGTTTGCTTAAGTACGACATTCGTACTTAAGCAAACTTCTACAAAGTTACCGCCGAATCCATCGAAAGTATGAAATGAATATTAATAGTGAAAAATCTTGAAACATCATATACTTTCATATAGTATTATAAAACAAAATTATTAGCAACGCTTCAGCTAGTGAAGTAATTTTGGAAAAAAAAAACATGACTTACCCGACTTCGAAATCATCACATGTAGGGGGCGGATTCCATACGGAGCTGTGGCAGAGCATCCAGTCAGACCAGACCTACAAAAAGGAACAATTTCACATGAAAGTAACATGTTATGGCTAGAATATAAGCACGACGCAATCTTAAACAGTATGTATTCTTTAATTAATACACCCGTATGATGATGTTTTGTTTGGGCAACAAAAGAGGTAAACCATACGAACGATCTGGCTTGACGAGTTTCGATGTGATTTCGGCATACAGTCAATCCTTTTGTTATAACGGTTTTTTTTTGTGCGATTTCGAAGTTATGCGGTTTTTTAGAAATACAATTTTTCAAAAAATGTACTGTATTAACGAACGTTATATTACATCAAGAGCACGTATCATTGTATTTTAGATATACTGGAGAATGAATCATCAATACTAACCGACATTTGGAAAAAAAATACGATTTTGGATTGTTTAATTAAATCATGTTGCATCTGCCATCGGTGATATCAGCTGAAATTATTACTTTAGCGAAAATGAAATCAACGAATTACTTATGGATAACGATATAAATGACGATGATGTCACTAATTAACAATAACTATTGACAAACAACCAGAAAACGATGACGGAGTGGAAGAAATTACAGTTCCCACACTGCGAAAATAATTCAAGAAGGTGTCCAACTTCGCAGTTAGTAAGAAAATCATTTCATTCCAAATGATTTAAATTCTGAACAGGCATTTTAGTTTCAACGAGAGCTTAAAAATTGTATTTATGGGTATAGCGAACTGCATAAACAATTAATCATCGAAAAAAGAAAATCTGAACCAACTCTGATCACTTATTTCATTGTAAGAAAGATAGTGTGATTAACACTAATTTCATGCGCAAAGAACCATCGTCTTTTGAAATTCATGCGCCTTATATTTCTATAAAGTGATTTTGAACCACATGCAAAACGCACATAGCATTGTCATACAGTGAAAATAGTTTTACTTAAAATGTTATTTAAGTAAAACAATTTTATTTTTAAGTACATAATTTTTACGCCGTGTTATTCCCCTAATTTTTCTTAACTTTTTTATGCGATTCTAAGTATATTTGAATTCCCTGTTTCGAAGTTATGCGGATTTAAAAATTTATGGAACGTATCCCTAATTTTTCTATGGAAGTCAAGTTTTTTTTTGTGCGATTCTGGGTATATTTTAACTCGCTGTTTCAAAGTTATGCGGATTTAAAAATCAATGGAACGTATCCCCACTTTTTGTATGGAAGTCAAGACTTTTTTATGCGATGTTTCGTGGAACGCATCTACCGCATAAAAAAGGATTGACTGTATTTAAACTTTAATAAATAAAACCAAGTCTTGGTCGTTGTGGATTATGCTATGAATTGAGGAAGATCAAACCCATGGTACTTTATGGACCAGATTTCCTCACACTCTGGTAGGCATCATCAACGTATATAGTTTAGCGATGGAGAACAAAACTTTCAGCACAAGAAAATTTAAATGATCTACATGCAGTGAAGTAAAACTGTTTTTCGATTAATATATCTTTGGCATATGTGATCTAATTCACGTTCACGTTTTTTGGAAGATCGTCTTAATTTAAATTTAGGTGTAATATTCTGTGATTAAAAAGTCAGTTGTAGGCAATACTCAAGAGGTTAGCTAGCGTTAGGTTAGCGGAAAATTCAAAGGATGTGCTAGTAAATTGATGTATCAAGGCATTATTATTTTATTTTATTAATGATCAGTAGTTTATGAGTGTATACTTTTGGTCCATTTAATTACAGCAATAACCTTCATGGCAACGACAATAACTTCAGATTTTTTTCTATTGGGATTCGGTTCTACTAATTGACAACGAAATAAATAATACGATATCACGTTTTCGGCTGCGTTCCGCGAAAATCAAATAAATAATACGTCGATGATTTTAAATAATCGAGGAAGTTGTATTGTATAATTCGTGACATCGATAAAAACACTTTCAATTCAGATGCTGTCAAGCAGATGCTTCGTGAGGTCACTGGACAAAAAATACCGTCAGAACGTATTTTCGCTACCCGATTAAATCTACCAAATTAATATTTGTTCAAATGACATCGACTGAAGTAGATTAAATTTTAATTGGAGATTAAAGATAACTAATGCTTGTTAAAAGTGTATGCTCAAAAATTATTGTTAGTACACATTATATTATAAATATGTAAATATAACATTTCAAATACATTCGGTTTAAAATATATATATATATTAGTTTTGTTGGTATATTAGTGAACGTATTGCATTCATATGCCAAAAATTGACTTCATTATGCAAAATACGTATTTTCATGCATAGTAAGATTTAAGTTTAATACCAACCCCTCACTATAAATACAATGCATCTCAATATTTAAGCAAAGCCAAGAAATTTTCTCATATTTGATTAATGACTTTCGCATTGAAAAAAAAGTACCATAAACGATTTTAAATAATACGATTAATATTTTAATGCGCCAATAATACACAAAATTAATTTGTTATTGAACAATTATACCGACCTCATAAATAATTTGGAGCCCTACGAAAGGCCCACCTGTCTTATAGATCCGACCTTGACCTGTGCATGCACATCCCTGACACTATTTTTTCCTTATTTCAGACATTTTAAAAAATAATAAAAAAAAAAAACAACACGTTCGAAAAAAAAACACAAACGTTCACAGACAGCCTCAAAAATAATAAATAACAATAAATAATTACTCTCCGCCGCGGTAAATACATTTCTTGGATATTAAATCATTTGCAAGTGGAATTAAATAGCCTACCATTAGTAATTTGATATTCGGTTTATTGTAAAAATAAAATCTGTAGATATTTTTAGGCAAGCGAAATTTTACACTACCGATATTTGAGAAGAAAAAATCAACCATTAAATACGTTTCAATTTTATTTACTCGGCGTTACATCAAAACGTATCCGTCATTTTTTTAACGTTGTTCAGGTAAGAACTCCAATACATTTCTTCTTTTTTGTATATATATTTTTAAATTCTAACGACATTAAACGCGGATAGAAGAAACGTCACGGCCTTTTAATTACCGCCAGTAAATTATTATTTATTTTATTGTTTAAAAAAGATCTCATACTAAATACACAATGAAAAGCAGCCGACGTGACGAGCGGATTAGAAGAAGCAGGACAATAATTTTTAAATTTTTCATTGAAATTACAATTTCAAAAATATTTTAAATCCAATTCGATACGAAAATATAAAATGAAAATTTAATAATATAACTTGTGTAAAAATAGAACCATACAGTGCAAGAGTCAATTTTTACAAATACGCGATGAAAATAATATTTTGCAAAATTAAAAGTATTGTCACAAAAAAAAAAAAAAAAATATATATATATAACATTCTGGAAATCGAATCTGCTTATTTCACCATAAGAAAATAATATTTTATAGTTTGCAGCCACGACAGACAGTCTTGCCACTTTTTCTAAAAATCCATATCCGCTCCCAATGTGGTGCATATGGCATCATAATGCAGGTATCTCAACCTGTCTTTCTTTCTAATAAAATAGACAGGACAAGTGATTATCTTCGCTCTCACAAACATCCAATGCCTTGAAAAAGAAATCGATACATCGATTGAAAGAATACTGTTCGTCAGTATCCCAGTGGATTTGAGGCAGTGAGATCCGACATGGAAGTCAACGACGTTGACCACTGTGACATGGACCAGCTCTTACCACAAGGTAAAAGTTTTTCAGTTTGAAATTAAATTTATATATACATGACATACGATTATAAAAAAAGTAATGAAAGAAGAATTTTAGTGATAGCCTAAAATCTATATAATTTTACCAGTAAAACTTTTAACAAATATTCATTATTAAAATGCTACCCACTTCGTGCTCTTAAGAATAAGCTTTGTGTCTGACTTTTATGAAAAAAAAATGGTAAAATTCAATGGTAAGAATCAAACAAAAATCCAGCGTTATTATGATCTTCAATTATGTATCTCAGAACGTGACATGAGGGTTGCATAATTTAAACATCGGAAGAGGTCATTTACTCCTCGCAATATATGCGTCCGTGTCCGAGAGTAAAGAAGCTTGTTCCCTCTTCAGGAACGAGCAGTGAACGGAGCCGCGAAAAAATCGCCAAGTCATATTTATTTGTTCATCACATATTGTCTGTCCCACGGCCACACTGTTTTCATAGACTTTATCAAAATGTATCTGTCTAATTCTGGCCAATCGAACCATGACAGTTGATAACTAAACTAAAATTATTCAATTTAATATTTGCTTACCCAACGACTACAAAAAAAAACATATAAAAGATATATTATGCAAAACTCCAGAGATGTTTCTCATTACAAAGATCTTCTATAGTAGCGGTAACAATATAATGGTTAAAAAAGCGCAAATTCTTTATGAGACACAGTTTACTTAAGGAGTTGCCCAAGAGTGTCACACGTAGCAAGAAGAAGAAACAAGTTGATTTTATGAGCATGGGAAATAAGTAAGATTTTTAAGAGCATATATTTATTTATAATGTCACTGAAAAATATTTGTAAAATGACCAACCAGTAAGCAAAAATTAATACGTTATTATTGCTTGTCGGCGCAATTAACAAACAACGCTGAAATTAAAACGCATACTCTTAAGAATAAATAGATCATTACAAAATCTCAGCAATTTGTTGCTTTAAATTTTAATCTGTTCACTTATAAATAATTGGTGGAGAGGTATTGTATTAAAAAAAAAAAACACTTCTATTAATTTCACAGTGGTTTAATATTATCAGTACCGATTTCGCTCATCACAGGCATTTTTAACTGATGGAAATTATCATTTTAAAATAATGCTCAGACTTAAATAAATGTTGAATAAGTACAAAAGAGTGTTTTATTTTTTGTTTATTTATTTTTATAGAAACAAAATTGTAACGTTAATTAATGATATAAAACTAATATTTTTTTTAAAAGAAAAAATACTGACGATAATACTATTTCTCTTACATATATATGTATTATGAAAATATATATTACATATTCAATGTAATGTTAATTTGAGTTAGTAGCTTAAACATTGTAAGATTTATTGAACACAACAAACAGTTCAACGTTTCTTATGTTGGGTTCAACGAAACCCAAGAAAAATTAAGATATGTTATGTTGGGTGTCGATGGGGCGACGCCAGGGACCGAGCCGAGCGTCCAAGATCGATTCTCGAGAACGGTTAGCTAGGGAGAAAAAAAATCGCTGGTCATTCGCGGTCAGAGGGACCTTTTGACGCGGGCCGTTCGTAATTCACATCCTCTTCCCCCACCCGTTGAATGTATTGATACGACTACCATTATAAGGACGATTTAGCGCCAGCAAGCGTGAAAAATTATCATTCCGATACATTAAAATAAATATACTTTTATAATAACTCAATTATCATTTTCTAGTAATTTTAACACCACAACTTTTTAACAATGAGATTCAAATTAAATCAGTGGTTTTTTTTTTATGAAGTGCGATTTTAAACAAGTCAGTAAATACACATCATGGCTGTAAATAGTGGCTATAGACACGATGAATACATATGACTAAGTTTTAAAAAAGGATTAAGGTAACATGGAGGTGCCGCGTGGCGGCCATATGCTCCACATAGGGAGCGAACATGGCCAAAGAAAAGAAGAATAAAGCAGCGACCAACGTAATCATGCAATCATTCTTGTCATGTTCCTATTAGTGGAAATAGCGAACTAAATTTTTTCAGCAAATGTTCGTATCCTTTCCCAGTACTGACTCGTTCTTCTTATGGATCTCAATATAGATATTACCGAAAACAGGATCACGGCATTGTATTTAACACCGAAAACACAGGCTTCGAAATAGCACAATTTCGATATTTCAGCGTTATATTTTATATTTATAGTACAATTATTATTCTATCAGCCGTTTACGAGTACAATACAGATATCATTTAAATGTTGATTAAAAAAGAAATCTCTCCGGCCAATAATTAATTCCTGGAGTATATGTATTGTTATATGTTACATTATGTCCCAGAATAAATATCAACTACTACTGGAAATATAATACATAATAGTTGTCATTTGCTGACAAAGCTTAAAAGTATAATTTTCAATCTCGAAATATCAATCTTGGCACTCACAACCTTTTTAACCGACCCTTTATAATTTAATATAAGTAGGTGTGGCATATAAATTCAATCGTGATATTTGTAGGCAAATACTATGAACTACGAGTGAAAATTATTTTTTATTGCACCACTTCCAAGTAAAATCTCGAGGAAAACCATTCGAAATAATAACTATGTGTGTTGATATTCTTTTTGTTTCTTCACATTCTATGATATTTCACACGATCCGATATCAGAGATCAATCAAAAGATATTGTACGCAGGTCTGTGGACGAAAGGAAAAGTTCGATTTCTTTTTTTTTTTTTTAAAGTTTGCATTTGTGCGTAGCGGAGAATAGTGTCCAGTCAAAATTAGTAAACGCCGTTGAATTAGTAAAAATTATGTTGAAACTACACATTTTTGTAAAGTTCCCAACAACGAACATAAAATGCGCTTGTCCTTTTCAGGCTTATCGGCTATACCAGTGACAAAAACTTATTCCACTACCGTGACAAAAACAATTTATAATACATTGAAAGTAGTTCATTTTTGGTTTGATGTGTTCCAACATATTAACAGATTTAATTATATCCGAAATTGGTATTTTTCATAAGTAATTTATTGAAGTGTTTTTCAATTAGGACAAGTTATTTTCTTTTTGCTTTTGTAAAAAATTAACGCATGAAAATATCAGTGAAACTACATCTAATATATTACCAACGATTACGAAAAAAACTTCAGTGAAAACGAAATAATGAACATATATTCGAATTATTGAAAATTATTCGGTATTTGTACCTAAAGTCAAACACCTTTTGAACTTAGCCTTTATTAAGATCATCCCATCCCTTGGGCAGGGGTGTATAATGGAAATAGTCAAGTGGCCTGATGAAATAGCACACGAGGTGTACGATATGACCGAAGCTTTACATTCATTCCGAGAGATATGGTTTCGATTAATCGATGGCTCCGAGTCTCTGCGTGCAGTCACGTAAAAAAGTTGAAATTAATATCGCAAGCGGCGTATCAAAATAGTAAGACGGATCGCGGAGGGCCCACTTTGGCGCTCCGCACAGCCGACGCCCCGGGCGGCTCCATTACCCCTAATTACCGCCCACTCTTCCCGCCCACCTGCCCGCCTCAGATGCGCGCCGACACCTAAATTAGACACGCGCGCATATTCGGGACTTAGTACCAAATTAACTGTACATGCTCGACGTATACCGATGGGAAAGCACGTATGCCAAGGCTATTTGTGCATAACGCTCAAATAAATAACAACATATTTTCGGATATCATGGAAGTAAATTCTTGACTTGATATTTGAGTTACATCATGTTGCCCTCTATTGTGAGAAAATCCAATCAAATCAGAATGTAGACAGTGAGCTTAAATAATGTAAGAACATCATTATAGGGAACGGGTGATAACTAGAAAAAATACACAAGCAACCTCAAAAAGTCGGGCAGAAAGTTGAGACGAACTGATTATCGGCTATATATTACAAAGATATTAAGACGTCTTTTAATCGAATCGTGTTAAATCGTTTTTATTTCAACGATTGGCAAAGCCCCAGTATAAAAAAAAATAACCAACCTTCAGTGCGGGCAAAATAACAAGTACGTCTTCGTGGACAGGGACCCTGGCCTCGGGTTCTGGCGGGGTGGCAAGAAGGGCGCAACAGCGTTCGAGCAGCGCCCCGAACATTCGCAGGGACACGGCGAGCGCTCGCTCCTGCTGTTCGCTGCGATAGGCACCGCCTACCAAATTTAGCGTTGTATCTGCAAAAAAAAGTAATTTTGTTAAAAATATAGATAATAATATTATGCGGTCACCATAAAAACTTTTTATCAACATACTAAATTATCCCCCATGAGGGGTAAAATTTGATAGCGATAATCATTGTTCAAATATTGATCGGAAATGGTCAATATAGGAGAATATCTTACCACGTTAAATACAATCGATAGGTGTGTAGGTAATTAATTCATGATCCATTCAGAGTACAAAGATCAGTCATTACAACAAAATGAAATATTAAAAAACAAGTATTAAAGATTAAAGTTAATGCCACGAAACATCGACTAACCCAAATATAGATCGATACAAGGTTATTTAAAAAAACATAAGTAAAAATAATGAAATGTAAAATAAACGCTTGGTAAAATAAATATGATAAGAATGTATAAAAACAGTACAAATAAAAATGATCTATGATTAAAATGTTAATGACATAATTTAGTGTCGTTCATCTATAATTCGTATGATTATTTGTAAATTCTTTTCATAACATCGTTTATCAATTGTTTTTTACACCTTAATATTGTATAAATAACACTTATCGATTTACATTATCGAAAACGATCAAAAAACATCAACATACATGTGAAGAAAGAGAAATAGAGCAAGAGTTATTCTCTCTGTAAAAGATGAAAGACACCGGTCAGTACATTTTCATTAGTAATGTGAAATAATGCCGAATCAGCACAAAGAAATGTTTTTTTTTTCTAAATATACTGCTAATGGAATATTTCAACAAAATAGGCTGACCTCTAATTTAAGAAAGAGTATACGGGCGGTGGTAAAAAAAAATACAGTAATTTGATAATCGCTCTCTTTCTTAGTGAGAACGGATGAAAAATATTCCAGGCTCTGATACGTCTTATAGGAAAATCATAAATCGGTAGATGAAAGTATTGATTTAGATTCGAATCATTGACTGCATAAACAAAAGAGGACGAAAGCCTTCGCGCTGTACCACCACTCATCTTCAGGTATCCAATCAAATTTAAAATAGCTGCTTAAAAATATAACTGCAAAAAGATGTCAGAGAAAACATATGTTTTTCGTGAATTATTAACACTGGTAACTTTAATATTGTAAAATATTAAGATGTGACATTAAAAACTTCATTGGGTATTCTCACGTCCGTTGCCAAATTAGGGTAGTGTTATTATAAAGAATCGAATGTTGGGTAAGTAAAAAAAATATCTTCAAATGGAGAAACCTGAGGGTGGTGTGTCCAAAATCATGACGCCGCGCAAATAAAATATATTTAACACGACACCGCCATGCTAGAGGATGACAGAAATTTAGCCGTCCAGCATGCTGCACACAAAGAGTTAACAATTTGAGAGAGCAAAAAACTAGTAAATCAAATTTTACTAATTTGCCATATCGATTGCAGAGCTAATACGTAACGTTATGGCTCATGTAATACAAGTTACATAACAACACAATATTTAATAATATCGAATGTTTTCATAACATTTCGAATGGTCTTATTATTAATTTGATAATTTTTTCTATATAAGTTTTTAATTTGTGGGTTCGTAAATATTTAATTTAAAAATACATATATTTGGCTTAATATTTTTATACATCTTTCGGTAGCTTTAGATATCTGCACAACGCAAGAAAATATTTATAATTTGAAGTCAATCTCACAATGATCGTTATTTTATAACGAACATTTATTTATTATTTAATTATATTATATTAATAAATCCCGGAATTGAAAAATGGCAATCCCGGATCATAAACACGATTAGGTTATAGCCTTGGTGATAATTTTGATATTTAATAATTTTGCAATTTATTGTTAAAACTTTTATATTTTAAAAGCCGTTCACTATTTTGTTTGGTACAGTTAAAAACCATATAGAGACGTTCCCTATAGGGTACGCGGCAGTCCACCTAGTGCGTAGTTTTTTTACGTAACACTAAATTTTCAAGGTAAAATAAGAATTTTCATAAATATATTGTAAATACATATTTTATTTTACCTTGACTTTGCTAGATGTAGTCTATGAAATATATATAAAATTGAGAAACACAACTTTGTAGAAGAGTCTAGTTCTCTATAATGTAGTATTCACAATATCTACGCTGTAGGTAAGTCGACTGTATTTAGTATAAAGAAATAAAACAATAAATTGCATAAGAGCTTATAATACTCAAAGCGGCGAATATTTAGATATTTAAAAAAAAACATAATATGATTTAAGCTCAATGAGAATTTTTAATATCACTCGAGATCAATAAGAGGAGAAAAATATTTACAAAAACCCATACCCAAGTTTTGCTAAATGCTAAATTTAAAAATCTTGATTTGATATTTGACCATGCCGGAATTTAAACTCTTACCATTAGACACGCAGGGGCTTAAGGAGGGGCCTATTCTAGTAGTTATGTAAAATTCTCAAACTCTACAATAATTATTATCTTGCCAAAACTTTGTGGAAAAATAGCACGTAGCCTCCTCGTAAAGGTAGTGAAATCAATCGATACAGTTACGACACGGAAAGCTCCTAGAAAAGATAAAGTTAATTTTGAATAGCTGACAAGCGGTTAACAAAAAAAATATCAAAAGACTAGACTTCATCTTCATGCACTAAAAGTTTCATCACAACATAACAGTCGATTTCGAGTACAGTGTGTCTACACAATTCGATAAATGATATAATAAAACCATGAAAAGGTTGTCGGAGCGGGCGTGTACGCTGCGATCGTGGAGTGTTGGCGTGAGAAGCGGAAGGCTGTGTGCGCGATCGGGGGAGACACCCGTCGAAGCCTCGGCGGATCCACTTAGCCACACAATGGGCGGCGCGCGACTCTTGATAACGGACCTCCTAATTAAACGCGAGGGAAGTGTATCATCCATCGGCGGTCACGTACGCGCCGAAAACGGTCGAATTTGCGGTAATTAAATATACAATTCTAAAGTCACATATTGTAATACTAATACAATTGAAGCTTCGTACAAAATTCTTGATGCTTACGATTGATTCAGCATTTATTGCGTTAGTTGGTATAATTATATGGTTCTCAAAATATCAACAATTCATCGAACTGTATCCAACCAACGATCGAAAATCGGTATAATATACTTTACACAATTGAAGAAAAAAATAAAACAGTTAATCTAATATATAAAAATGAATGTTTGTTAGTTTGTACTCTATGGGCTGCCACACCGCTCATCCGATTGCAATAAAACTTTAACAAACTTGTTGCTTGCACTTACACGAAGTTTATGGCATTGCAACGCTTGCCGGGAACCAGCTAGTTTATTATAATAATTTGTGGAGGTATCTCACCAGAATTTTTTTAGTAAGAATTATTGGTTACTAAGTCGCTCGACCTCTATATTCTAAGATAGAAGGATAAGGCTACGACAGGACTAATAGTTAACTAATCGTTCTCGCTATGCCTAACACAACCATCCCCGGCAATAAATTAGCCAGGGAACTGAGAGTCAGCTTTGCAAGCTGTATATTATGGTTTCAGTAACGAGAAAGTGACTGGGTGTGTCTGATGACCATTTATTATATTAATCCAAATGAACGTACAAATACGACAAACAATTTTAAACTTTTTTAATTTAAATACAAACAATTTTTAGATATTCGAAACAATTCACGTAATAGTATCTTGAGAATAGCGGAATAAATTTAACATAAACGCATTGAATCGGTAACCAACTGTGAGGTGCGAGATTGTCTCTCAAGCGCGGGTCGTCAAAACGTCGCCGTCGCAAAACTGAAAAATAGCCGAGTCATTCGCAGTACAAAATAGACAAAAAAAAAAGATTCGGTTGCATTGATTTGAAGGTGTCTTCCCATTTTGCGCGTCATTACACGGAGACTTCGTACACTTTTTTTTTATTATTTAATTTTAATAGCCGCTCGCAATTCGCGTATAAGTGGTTATAATTGAAAACGAAATGGGCGCATTCGCCACGGGCGGTGGGGCGACGCTCCCGCGGAAGCAGCCATCGTTGGCCACTGCGAGCCAATAAATTGATATCGAGTATTTAACCATTTTTTTTTATACTGACAAAGGTTTTCGGATAATGTTAACAATCATTAAGTATTGTACTCTAACAGCTTTACATATTAAAAAAAATACGATTGAATGATTTGCGGACAATGGGAAAATTATATAATTCCGGAGACTGTACTGGAAACACTAACTATTCCGATTCTAATTGAATCTAATGACTTTTTCTTTTAATTGATATTGCTCGAATTTGTGAAACCGTTCCTGACAATTTGATTTGAAATTGTAGAATCAGCACATTACAAAAAACAAAAAATAATAATTAAATGGTCTTTAATTAATGCCGCTTATAATAATGAAGGGACGTACGCAATTTCATAGCGAATAATGAAATGCCACATCATTATTAATGGGAATCGGCGAATCATCCATTTCAAAAATCTTTCAAGATTCTTCTTTCCAAGACACCGAATTGATTTCGAATGATTTTAAATGGACTATCATTCTATAAATTTTAAATATTTGGCGCTTTGGTGTAGCATTTATTCATTGGCGATAAAACAATATTCTTTCACCGAGACTGCAACTATGTGTAGATTGATTGGTAACACTTACAAGTAGTCGTAAATCATGGCATTAAAAAGGCTCCGTTTGACAAAACGAAATATTTGAATTAACATCACGAACAGTATAATTGTAATATAAATAGTTTTTTAATGATAAAGTAATAAAATGTGAAAATATCATTTCATCAAAAACTTGGAGCATTATTCGTAGTGACTTTTGAATTCCATTAAAAATGAATTCTTATTTATAATTAAAGTAATGGATTTGATGAATAATTTTAATCACTGAGATTTTCAGGAATAGTGACAAGGATAATTCTTCACATATCTAAGGACACGAAAAAGTAAAGGATCATACTGCGAAATAGACAAAAGCAGAGACGTGGATTGGCGCATTGTCCCCGGATGAAGTGCAGTGAGCATCCGGCGGCCTTGGTGCGGCCTTGCCCGCGGAAAGGTCGCCGCCCTTCATTCACCGATACCGCCCCGCGGCCCTGCGCCCCCGCGCCATTCCACCCCCGCCATAGAAGCGTGGGTAGAAGGAGCTAGATGCGAAATGTGTGTAGGTCTACTGATCTAGCGGCGCGGTTAGCCATCCAGCAGCAGCAAACCTCAATGTTTCATTGCATTGACGCCCACCCCTCAAAGGTCATATCGTTCACCGCGAAGATTCGAAGATTGAGCCACTCGTCCCGTATTGCTAAGATGTTAAATAAAGTCTCCACCCACCAAAAGGTTAACTACACGGATCAATTTCTACCGGGAAATTTATTTGCTTATAATTTTATATTTGTAATTTCCATCGGATCCCAGCTTGATTACTTGTATAAGACATTATTTTTTTTATTATTATTCGATAAAAAAAATTATCATACGGAAGATAAAATACAATCAATAATTTAGTTACCACAAACCTACCTCGGAATAGTATTATTGAAGAAAAAAATCCATTATATCCTCGGTATACTGCATTAATACTTCATTCAACAACCAAGTCAATCTACCTTAAACTAGGAATCGAATAGTGTAATACTTGTATACCTTCGAAATTCAAATATTTTGAGGAAAATAATTTCGACTCGACATTCAGGTAACTATCTCGTGTCAATTAAATTATATGTTTTCATAAATATTGGGTATTTTTTAGAGGTACACTTTTCAAATAAGCAAAACTTTTTCCAGCGACAGCTGATTTGTGCTCAGTTTGGTTTGCCATTTCAAGAATTGCAGCCGCTTGACCATCGTGTGCGTCGGTAGTTAAGTGAATGGGCATTTTTCACAAAAAAAAATGTTCAGCAATGAAACTAATTTTTGGTTGAATGCCATTAAGTAAAATTGGCGCATTTTTACTTCAAAAATCAAAAATCCACAAGCATTATTGAGACGCATTTTTACCCGTTAGAGTGAACGGAGAGCGCTATAGATCCATGATTACTGGCATTTTCACCCTATACAAAACCAAAATATTGTGATAATTTTTTAAAAATATAGTATAAAAATGGAATCTTTTACATCTCACCTATATTGTACTATATATACATACATTTATTTTGTATATACGCTCTGGAAACTTGAGGCAAATTGTACGAAACTGGCAACACGGATTGAGTGCGACTGCTGTGCAGCGAATCGAATATAAATATCATAATGGTTACGAAAGCCAAGTACCGTGTAGGATGCACAGACAGCGTTTCAAATCGTTGGCTAAATCGATTTAATAATGCCACTGCTATTTAAAGAAGTGTACAATAACAACATAATACGCATTTGCGTTAAGAATAGAGCGATCCTTTGTTAGTGTGGCCATAAAAATCGCTTGAATTATAAATAAAAAAACAATGGGGTTTAAACTTCACACGGAATTAGCACAATTATTAATCCATATACACGCTAAGAGCAGGATTGGCAGTGGCGGCCAGTCAATGTGGCATTGGATCAATGCACCCATTGTATATGCAGGAGCGGTTATATTTCATGAAATAATATTCAAACATAACATTTATACCATTCACTCATTTTAAATTCTTCATGTATTTGTTGTCTATAATAAATATGAAAAAATTTCTATAATAAAATAAATACATAAGGATTTAAAATGAGTTAATGGTGTAAATGGTATGTTTGAATATTATTTCATGAAATAGAACAGCTCTTGGATATTCAAGGGGTGCATTGATCCAATGCTACATTGACCGGCCGCCACTGGTTATTGGCTAATGTTTCAGTATTCTGTTATACTTTAAAGTGAGTCACAGAAACCATTATTTTAATAAATATCCTAGTTTAGATTCGTAAACATTTGTATATCCCGCCACTGGTACATTAAAAATATTCATTCCGCCAAATCAGTTCTACGATTCTTCATTAATAAAAACTTGTACGAGACTTGTTCTTTTTCTTCAAGTTTTTTTTTAATTGTCTTTAACAACGAAGACGATCAACAACATTAAAGACTGCATAAAATCTCTTCTAATGTTGAACCATTCAGAACTGATGAGTTTCTTTCAACTCCTGAAATTCAAAAGACTTCTTCGTAAAGTTAATTGACCTCTGTCTATTCTTTTTGTCACTATTGCATAAAATTAAAAACGTTTTAAAATTTACTACTAGGTACTCAGGTAAAATATATAATTATATATTCATAATATTTGTTCGTTAAAAAACTACCACAAGATGTGTGAAAGAGTTTAAAAAAAACATAACTGTAATAACACAACACCGTAATGTTCTTGTGATGTTTAAAGTGAATAATTAATTACAAGTGCCGGACGACGTCGCTGCAAGGGCGGCGACGGAGATTTCCGACAAACGTGTCATATTTGAGAATACTGGTGACAGTCGTTCTCTGATTGGATATATTTACAACAAAAAAAAATGATAATTTTGAGATTCTGAGATATATTGTGACTGTGACTTAAGAAATTATTGTTTCCACATGAATGATTTTATCCTCGATATTAAAATTTATAATGAATATGACTAAAATTACGTGGAGATTTTTAAATAAACATGTAATTATTGATGTTAAGCTATTCTTAAATCGATATCGTATACTTGTTAATTATCATTATTATAATTATTTCGTTTAAAAAATGTTTCAATGACGATTTATAATGCACGTTTTTAGTATTGTGACTATTCTCAAACATATTGTGTGAATGAATTATTTGATTTTAAATGTGAAATTTCATATCTCCTAAGTCACTATTGCTTAATACTATTGAATATATAAAATAAGTGAAAGATAGGCAAGCTAAGCTGTCAGTAGTAAATATTTTTATGAAATCGGGAAGAATGGCAATGTTTTTCTAATAATATAAATATAAGTGATTGATTATTTTTTTTAAAAATAAAGTTTACTACCGAATAGCGCAAGTTAAGAATATAATAAAATATTGGACAAAATAGTCATACGGTTGCATTTAAACCTAAAAGCAACCAACCACGTTATGTAAAAAAAAACGTCACCACTAGGCGAAGAAGATTACGCTAGTGGTCAGTATGTGTCGGGGTGTTCATATAATTTACTGTAACTAGAGTAGGTAACGAGAAATACTAGAGAGAACACATTCCAACGGAAATTTATGAGCGAGATTACGCGAGGAGAAAATTGTCGCACAGTAGCGAACGGCGATGCATCCCATTAATAAATTGGCGACGCCTGATATCGGCGATAAATCAGACCGCGGGAGTGCATGTAATCCCGCCTGATAGAAATCGCATTCGAGTTTAGTGACATCATACCTAATCCGATAGGAAACATGCAATATCCTGGCCCCAATTAGCACCGCGCGACTCCGCCATGAAGATCGACAGGATAACCCAACGGCCAACGCCAATCAAGTTCTTTATTCGTACAGATAAGTGAATAATTTCAATTTCTTTTAAGTGTGATATTGCACAAATAATATGAACAAGACGCGCCGTCAATATTTAACAACTGACTATTACTGAACAATTTTTAAAACTGGCATTGAAAATTTAGTTACCAATTACCATCAACAAACAATACATGATTCTTCAAGAAGCGGGTTAATTATAGGAATTCATGGTTGAAACAAGTCGATATATTAGCAATTGTCATATGAGCATTTGAATTGTTACTGTGAGCATAGGTAATGAAAACTTACTTCATATATACAATTTAATCGATGTTTATTTGAACATATTATTAGATAGGCAAATAGATTACTTTATTGTGACAACAAATTTCGCACTTCGAGAAGCATCTTCAATCCGGTGGTAAACGCAAGGACGGTTCGAGGATCTCTGCACCTGTGTGCGTCTCTCAAAGCTAAAACTAAACTAAATGAGTGGATAGTGTTGAAATCTTATTACGGCGCCTGAGTCCACCGCACACTTCGCACACGCCACGAGCCAGCCCTGGGTAAACGTAACAGCTGTCAAATTATAAAATGAGATATTTTAGACCAAAAATAATCACTTCAAATCACTAACAAATATTTCTGACGACGGCATACGCCGAAATAGCTATAAACTAATTTTATATTTAAAAAAAAATGTAGAAATAAATACTTTGATGCGTTTTAACTTTATAACAATGGAGTTCTGCCAAGGTAATTCCAATTCAATCAATAAAAAAATAATCATGTTTAACATGCAGTTTGAATGGAAGTCTATAATATTAAACGTTTACAACAACAAAAATATCCGCTCTTCGCTCGCTTGCGGTTTATTGATTAATAATTGTATACAACTATTTCTCGACGTTGGAATCCATCTCGATTTTCTTTCAGCACACAGAATTATTTGGTATTATCCGACATCCGCGTGTTGCATGTGATGGCACTCAGCCCGCGAGGCAAGGCAGGCCAGGGCGAGAGCGGGCCGGCGCCGCGACTGCTGGCGCCTCCTCGCAGCCTGCACCTCCCCAGGATTCCATTCCTAGGCGCCGAGTTAAGCTCACCTCTCCTGTATATTACCTATTGACTATCAAAGTGGCAACGACTGCCAGGGAAAGAGTGTCCCGGCTAAATCGCTTGTTTAGTGTGTTGTTAATTACTGCGCGGCGCCCGACTGCTAACATCGATTAAATTTTACGACTTTTATAGATGATAATAATAATACAAACTTCGTGTTACTTAGGAAAATCTACTTTTATTTCGTAAGAATCCGTTTCCCTCAGTATACAAACCCATTTCATCAACAACAACCAAAATATCTCACCACATTCAAAAAAGTGAAAATGAGAAACTAAATTCTTGAATGTATTAAGTCATTACATATCGACTGTGGAAAGGAAAAAAGACGATAAAGATACCCACACATAAAATTTTACAGGAGACACAAAAAAACATGTTTTGATGATTTTGGGCCAGACAAATTATGAAATATACACAACGTTGAAGTGTGTTGAAGCTATTTTTTAATTGACTCTTTTTTTTTGATCGAAATTTCTACAGGCCTTCTTTTTTCAAATGTAAAAAGTTATTTTTAAATACTAATTCGTCATTTTCAGCTTACATCCGTTTGATAGAACGTGCATCAAGTTATATAAATTATGATTGTCGAAAAAACCTGTACACATCACGCTAAAGAAAAATATCCACAAAAATGTAGTATTCGAAAAATGTGCAATTATGAAAATAAATACACGGCAAAATTGACTGCTTTGATAATTGATTGTGACGTATAAATATTCACATTGCCGAGACGGGTACACGCGACGCGGTATTAGTGTAGAATAGCAGATGTCCGATGGCGCCACTCGCAACCCAGCGCCCGAGAGCCGTACCATCCATCCACTTCCGAGGGGGGCGATAACCAGTTCCGGTGGAGGGCAATTCTTGCGCAATGGCTGCCGAGGACTGCGCGGGGACTGTTGCACAATAAAACGCGAGCCAGCGACGCTAGCCGAGAGACATTATCTCAGCAATTAATTAACACATCTTTTCATCTACTGAAAATGAATACGTACAAGACAAGTCTCGTGGTCAAATCAAGAAACTGTCATCAAATAGCATTAGCCAAATATTTTTCAACGATTAATAATTATGGCGATAAATTTGGGGACTCTTTTTACTATCGCTGCTTCTCAACATAGCTTTCGACGTTTGAAATACTGTTGAATCTACGTCGTTGACCTTCCTACAGCAAATCTTGGGTTTTGTTTCTGACCGTGCGAACAGATCGCCAGTTACACTCATTGCAATGTATACTATTAAAGTCATTTAAACGTATGTACTATGGCAATATGTGGGTTATTAACTGGTGATATTCAATGAAACATACTTATAGCATATTCCCTTCGTTTTAACTACATTAACTTTTACACGAAAGCTTTTTAAATTACAATTATCTAAAAGTAAAATAGTTTATTAAGTTATTTCAACTCTTTCGACTGTACGATTCGGCAAGATTAATAATGAGTAAGGACTGAAAGTTGACAAAAAAAAAGTTGCAAATTCAAACACTTTTCATTAAGACCCCGACTCATCATGCAGTGAAAAGTGGAGCAGGAATGTTTGTATTACAATCCATCGTCAGGGGCTCAGTGGTCGATATTATCGTATGACAAAAACACGCGGCAGCCGTTCAACAGTGGTTATATTGAGACCACAAAGAGAATTCATTTATGGAAAATCTTCTAGCAGCCACAATATTAAAAACAACCACAAATCTGTCAACGTGTTCAAACTTATCAATCACCCTGCCACCTTCGTGAGAGGGTGCTTCGATTTCTCCAAACAATGCCGCCCTGCGTCTACACCGCCAGATGTCCTTCACGGCGCAAAAATCAAATAAGTTTTTGGCATCGAGTTTTCTCAGAATGACAATGAAAGTCTTCAAACAGCGGTCGCGGTTACCAGTAAGATAAATTATGTATTTCCATTAGTAGAGTCCTTGTATCCAGAACTTTTGAAAACCTTGGAACGGAACAAAGCGTGCATACAAAGCCAAAAGCGTCAAGATAATATCGATACATAACTCGACAATTCAGATTCAGAAAGAAGTAAATTGTGAACAAAAAATATTGAAAAAAAGGTTTTTGTGTGATAAATATGTAAGTGGTAAAAAGCTGCCAAGTGTTTTCGATTTTATTTTTAAACATACTTACCAAAAAAATACCTTTAGTAAATTTATATAAAATAATCTTGCTTTTTTAAATTAAGACCCGGGCTAGTTTAACTTCAAAGATGAATTCATCTGAAATGTTCAGTGACACAATAACTAAGTAAATGTATATGTGTAATATAACATATTTGTCACTGACAGCAAGTTTTCCAATGACCCAGATATTTAGAATTTTCTAGTCGGGTGAATTTAATACCTAAATTAAGAAGAAAAACATTGTCTACTCCTGATAGAAGTCGGAGCGTTGGAAGACCGCGTGTTTGCTGTGCGGATGGGGAGTCAGAAGTAGTTTAGTTGGTGTGCGGATAATTCGTGTACGTAAGAATCCGTTCACCTTTTATTCAACAAAATGATTCAATGCTTTTTACTAACAAGAAAACAATGAAATACAGTGAGATTTGTTCAGCTATGTATTCCGCTGATAATAATTGTTTGTGTGTGGATAGTTCACTAGTACTGAATATTAAGAGTTATTTAAAGATGTCAAAATTGAATACCTAGTTCCTTTTTTAAATACGAATGTAGAGTTCTACAGACATTCGGAGAATCTGTTTTAATGTCGGTGTATATAGCGTACTCGTCGTGTTTTAAAGAAAAACGAAAATGTTAGGTTGGTGCGCTAGGTCTTGGCCCTCCTGAAGTGGAACAGAAGGTGTGGCCCTGAGACCAGAAAGTAAGGAGACCACTGGACATAATACTAAAAGACCCCCAATGCGATCGTCGAAGAGATGAATGGAAATTAAGCTTCTCAGCTAAATACAGGAATGTAGAAGATTCATCATATGAACTTCTGACGGATATCATGATGAAGCAACGATGCAAGAAAATCAGATTCGTAAAGTTAACTTAAACTTAACGTTTTGATTGTAGCAAATTGATAAAGAAGAACGATCGCGTACTATGTATTGTCTTGGGTGTATAGCAAAGAATGTAAAATTTATGGTGTCGTAAATTACCGACAGGAACCAAAGGGCAGACGTTAAACTCTGCTATGCTGTAAAATAGAAATAAAAAAATAGCTCTTTTTACAACGGTTTTGCTAAGAGGTTGCAATATAATATTAAAAAATAGTATGTATTCTAAAAGATGCGTTTAAAAAACATTGCCATGAACTACAAATGATAATGAAATTGCAATTTATTAAAGCGTCAGGATTTAATAATACACGATGAGACGTGTTAATAATAATATGTTGGTTCCCAGGAGTTTCGGGGAGGGGTCGAAGCCCCCTTTAATAACACGTTGTTCTCGCGATCGAATTTGGCACAGCGTGGCAGGATGCCTGCGCCCATCTATACATAACAAATATGCATTCGGCACACCGACCCGACCCGACCCGTCCGCCCGTCCGATGAAATATGTATTGTTATTATTTATGATAACGACGGGATGATGATGATGCAGGTGATATCGCGATCTTGCCGCAAACCAAAATAAACAACTCCGGAAAAGATGCATTTAGGCAACACCTTCAGGACACACACCATTTTTTTCAGTTATTGGAAATGACTTTATTATTGGCAAAGAGGGCTTGACATCGCCGACTGTTTTTTAATCACCATGTAACACATCGGTCAAAGTTATGTCGCCGTATTATTGGTCTAACTTATGCCATCAACCAGTGACGAAAGAAGATTTCATTGATATACTGCAGAAGAAGATGTGAATGAAGTACCTTTACCGCGGTATCCAAAGTTGTGTGTAGTCAACTATAGGAAACGTTCTACCGAAACACGAAAATCATTGCGTTTTTGATCGATAAACCTCACGAACCATCATTTTCACAATTCCAACTACATTCAACAGAAAGCAGCAAGAGTCTTTCAGCTGGGTTTCAAGAATTTCTCAATTATTTATTTGCTTTTCACTCAATACAGCAGTGAAAATTATCATTTTATTTTCTGCCCAGACCCACTCTTGACAAAGAGCTTCCAAGTTATATTTCTCGTAGCTTCGTTGAATACGGCAAATGCCACAGTTATGAAATAAGTACAAGAATGAATACATTGAATAGTTCACACCTGGATTTACGTTGGATGTATTCATTAAAAAAAACCATCCCACTGGTCGCTAATCGTGTAAAAACGGACAAGGTCAGCAATTTGCGGTGCGCTTTAATTCGACGAACCGCGGTCTCGCGATGGTGCAAATCAACCAGCAATAAGCACCATCATCGACAATCGAAAAATTGCGAGGACTGGTGACTGGCGATTCTTGCGGCAGTGGTCGGCGGCCAGGTCGGTCGCCCCTATTACAAACGGAATTCGTTGAAAAAGGAACGAGGCGAAGGCGACGAGAGTCCCTCCCGATCTAAAATTAGACACTGCATCTGCAAACACGCCATTATGCGGTGCAGCCCCAGGGCTGAATTGTGGCCTGCGACTCCCATAAACAAAATAATACGCTTTTATATATGGCAGCGCATACGACGCGAAAACAAGAATTCTCTTCGAAGGTTTGTTTATTTCTGATCTCTTTCTTCGTCCACACAGGCGGAATACTATTTCAATTCCCAAAACGTATATCGAACATTAACCAGTCTAAAGGTAACAAATGCTCCTTGTTTTTCTTACATTCCGAGTGGATGACAAAACGACGAATATGTTGTTTTTAGCTGCTACGATGAAAATATGCTCACGAAACAAAGTTTTCCAAATTAGCGTTGACGAGCATCCCTTTCTATCTATGCTTCTGTGATCCTTTACTTATCCTTGCAAATGACATTCTGACTTACAATACGTATTTCTCATAACAGAAAGTGTGAACTGAGCTAGGCAGCTTTTCAACAGTTGATTCCCACTATCATTCCTTTATGGATTTCGTCCTGCCATAAAATCTCCTCATTGTTGACGACATCAATACATGATTTTTTTCGCTTCCTTCACGAGGAAAACCTTCCAGATTCCTGATGACTCCTTAACCTACCAGACTACGTAGGTAGTATAATACGAAAAATAGCATCTAATGATTCTCTATCAGGTGGCCAGTATATCTATGAGGTATTTTGAATTCATTATGTTTTACAGATTTAAGCTACGTACGCTTAAAATATCGTTTTTCTTGTTTTATGTTGATTGGCCACTAATGTTTTTTAGCAATGTTATATATCATTTTTACTCGAATGGATGCGCATCAAAAGATAAAATAAGTTTTAAGTATCTTTAAAAACATGGCCTGGAGGCTTTTAATCCTGACCTGCATAGCGAAAGAGGTTGCATAAAAACGCAATTTGCATCAAGTGTAAGAGGAGGCAGGCAGGACGGAAAGGGTGAAGAAGCAGACGGCGGGGGAGGGCAGGCGCTTGCATAACGCATCCGACGCGCTCTGGAAGATCTTATTGATTACTATCGCAAACATTATTCAAGATCCTTCAGCTGGTATTGCATCACAAAAATTACTGAGACTTGTTAGACACGCCGACATATGCACTCGACATGAAATCGACTTGTGCATTCTGATAATATCTACAAACTGTTTCGTGAAGCTGTACACTTAAACTTAATAATCATTCAAAGCAAAATGCGCATTAAATATACTCATATATAATATAAAGATATCAACGAACTCTCTTTCGCATACGCTAAGGTATAATAATATTACAATATGTATACTTACGTAGTAAACGAAACCGGTATGATATTTTATAATAAATAATCAATGAAATGCTTAGAATCAATAAATATGTTAATTGGATGTAATTGTTTCATTACGCCACGAATAATTTTACTTGGTTCGGTATAACTAACACTGTATTAATGTGAATTCTTATCAGTTGAAAATTTTCGTTTAATTTTGGATTAGTACAAATGAGTGTTTTATTTTTCACTATCAAACTCCACTGTATATAATAATCGTAAACGACTGATGAAAATCATTGACAATATATATACATTTATGACTTCACCAAATGCATTATAGCTATACAAAGAAAACGTGGTAAGTCTACATTCACCAATTATATTGTATAATAAGACAGAAACTTGAATAATCTTCACTGATGAAATTCTCGTCCTGAAATTGACATAATGGAAACATTGCACAATTTACTTACTTTTAAGGTGAGCAGACTCTATGGCAAATACGTTAAGTGCGATGAGCTGCAGCAGGCGGCCGCAGTTGATTGGCAACGGAGAATGGCGTAGAAGGGCACGGAACTGTCGTAGCATAACCGCAGCACTCTCAGAAAATGTCTCCATACTAGATTTTATAAAAAAAAACACGACATATAAAATATATTTTTCAACGGCCAAAAACGATATATCATCAGAAACCATCGAAAAGTGATAATGATTAAAAAGCAATTTTATTACGAAACTCTGCTCTCATATACAAATAGCTTTTTTTTTCAACAGCACTAAAATATAAAAACCTTAATTTTGGACAATCTCTGAAATTGTACAACGACGTCAATCTCTGAGTAAAAAAAATTGCGGTATTTTTACTATATCCAGCAAATTGAGCATTTTGAAAGTTTTCAGTGAAAACTGGTTAAAAATCAATCGCTTAAGCTCTCCATTTATAAAAGGATAAATAAGGATCTCAATTTCAAAACAAACCTAAAGACCATTTTTTTTTTCAAATTTTGATGCCAACTTGTTCTCTATTTCAATATCTACACAATCAATAGATTTCTGATTTCAATACAGAGAAAACGCATTTTAAAAAACGTGTTTAGTCTCAAAACCTACTGAAATCCAAAAAGCCCACAGCAGTTTTTTGCACTTTGCCAACAATTTTGGTTTTTGGAGTTAGGTAGGTTTTGAAACTAAGGCGCTCATATTATGTAATCGAAAAAAATGGGTTTGGGACACATAATCGCTCTCTACACAATCGGTGGTTGTTAAGAAAGGCATAAATTTACATATTCGGATTATCTATATATCGATAAAAAAACAGAGTATGAAAATGTATACTCGGGGTTTCATAGCAGTCACCTTGACCCCGCATTCTCGTTTTAGTAGTAGGTGTGGAAGTTTTGAATATAATATACACGTACACCAATATGAAAGAAACTCAGAGCATTACTTGTCTGGTACATACACCACAAACGGGCTCACGTATATTCGTTCACATAGTGAAAAATCACCAAAAAGTTAACCCATAATCACACAGAACTTAGCGCACGCAAAAATGAAGATGTAAAATAAAACGGGCATAGACGTCGTTAGTGGCGTGGCAGCTTTTACAGGAAAGCTCGTAGGCAGATACTTAGCGCAAAGTATTGCATTACATATCGCCTACTTCTCACACGAGTCGATTTATATTTGTTATTCAAAATGTATTTGTAAAGCAAACCAGCTCGCGGTGGCTTGGCTGCCTCTACACAGCGGAAAGGAAGTGACCTGCTCACTGACACCGCCTTCTGTTTGACTATTATTACGACTACGAGTAAATAAATAAAAACAAATTCATAAGGATTCGATATACCGTGCTATGGTGATATATCAAATATAATAATCAGACTTGGATTTTCAGGACTGAAAAATTTTAATCTCTCGACATAAAGCTATGAAGTATATAACAGTCATATGCTGGCGTTGTAACCATTTGAATTTTAAGAATTCATTTTTGAGAATCGAGACATTTAGAATAAATGTATAACTTTTAGGGTGTTCACTATCAATACTTAGTGGAAAGGTATTATATGAATAAAAACACAATATTTATTTAATAGGTCAGGACCGGTTTCACTCGTTGCGAGCATTGTCAGTTGACAGTTGTATTAAATAAAGTGGAATGAAGTACAAAGGAATATTTTGTTTTTATTAATAAATGTATAATATTATTTACGACTAGGATATCCAATCCCGGGATCACAAAAACGGTCCGGGATTGGATTCCCTATTTACGACGACTATAGCACAGTGGTCGACGTCGTTGGCTTTCATGCCGGACTTCACGGGTTCGAATCACAATAGGAACAGCATTTTTTCAATCGATTTATCGATTTCTGTTCGAAGACATGTGTGTTTAAAAAATCCTTGCAATCATAAAATAACGGAGCGCAGCGAGAGCGATTAGCTTACCACTAATCCAGCCCTAAACCTATATTTTCTCTCTTCGAAAAAAGAGACGTTGGGCAACTGTGTAACAATCAGTCTCCGTATAAAAATTCTGTTGAAAAACCTCCATTAGGAGGTTGTGTGCTCTACATTGGGAGCGAACATGGGTTTTAAAAAAACCAAAAACGTATTGTGGCAAAATCTTTCGACATTCAAAATAATAAGATAAAGCCCTCGAAAATACGCTGAGCTCCCTTTTACACGATTTCGAAATAACACGGTGCAAAAAAGAGAAAAAAAACATTAATTTAACAGTGCGTAACAGTAATTTGGAATTTCCTACATCCTCGCATGTACTTACTACTACTCAGTACTATGCGCAGATTTTTTTAATTTTTTTAGAGTATTTTTTAAATAAAATTAAGATACAATAGGCAACAATAAATTTTATTTTTTGATATCCTGAATTGATTTTTATAAGGGAAACCCATGAACTTTTGTTTTAGTATATTTTTTACACGGTATCGCGTGAATCGTATCTACCGTGTAAATGGGGAGTTCAGTGTATAATATATCACAGGGTTACAAGAAAACCATGAGTAAGGTTCATAAATCGTAAAATTAAAAAAAATATACGAGTTTTCAAATATAAATTGTACATAATTAACACATCGCTTAGTGAGATAATTATTTTTTATTTCTTTTTCTCTGGAGAAAAATACTGAGCGACTACCGTAGTAGTTAGTATAACTCGGTAACAAAAGAATTACTGTAAGAGCTGTGAAATAATCCAATATATTATTATAAAAATTTAAATAACGTTTGCACTGTGGGATTGTTGTGAGGGTTATGCGAGAGGAACCAACCATTTGAATACCAAATATGTCAATCGTGAATAGAAACAGCCCGAGTCGTCGGCCGCCTGCCTGCAAAGCAATCTGCATTATGCATTCGCTTTCATACGCAAAGGTTTGCCAGAAATCTTATCACATCGGTTGTATTATTCTACCCACAAATCTGATGGCCATTTTATGAGTTTCTTCGTAATACTGTTCAATTCACAAATAATCTAAAATATGTATTTATTTATTTTTAATTTGAATATTAAAACTCGTTCACACCTCGAATGTATTAGTATTTTCGTCATATCTAAATAAACGAAAATATCTATTTAAATTCACGACATTTTAGTTATTTAACATTAGATGTTCTTATTAGCTGGCGTTGCCAATAATTTAATTCGGCCCAACGATTGTTTAGTGCCACTAGTGGCGGATAAAGCACACGAGAGGCCTCAAGCGCAATAAATTATGCAGGCCCTGTTTTTCGGATAACATGAAAACGTCAGAAAATTCCATGTCAAATAATAAAAATATGAACAAAAAATATGTGTTGCATAAAATAAGCTATTTTTGAGACCCCTAAGATTTGGAAGCCCCAAGCCCGCGCCTTTATAAGGTAATTCGCCACTGAGTGCCAGGATTCTTAAGCTTAGAATTGCCGCAAAACTCAACATGAAGGGTACCTAGGGTACACGGTAAAGACGAGCACATTGACAAAATGATATTTTGCAGGAGAGGAAAGAGTAGAATAAAGTCGTTTTTGTGTGGAAAATGAGTATTATATTACGTAGAAGAGTTTTTAAATTTATACGGTACCGGCGTAATATCAATAAGAGTTTAATGCATATATGAACACATGTGAATAAAAAAATGGTTTGAAAATTCAAACAAGGAACACGATCTCACGAACCTACAATTTGGCACACTGGTTAATTAACTGAGATTGCGGTGCAAAACAGGGATGTAAATTTCGGCGGGGCGATTATTAGTAAATAGCAGCGCGAAAATTAAACGAGTGACGTAATTGCGGGGGGCCATTATAGGGGCGTGTCGGTACGCACAAATTTACTTACATGTACCCCAACAAACAAGTTTAGCCGTCAGGAAAGCCACACACCGACAACAGAAATCAAAATTTTGACAAATAAAAAATTAAAATTATTACGTAAATAAATACTATATTTTACTCGAGCCAAATTGTGATAAAACCAAGATTTATTACAGTTGAAGAAGTAGATTTTTGGTGTGTTTGATATTATGATGGTATCTACAATAGATCGCAGTGTGATGTTTATTTATTTAAAACAACACGGGTTTAGGGTCATACGGGTGAAATTACAAAAATGGCTGTATTCAGTTAAATATAGCATATTCGTCATATAAAAATGAAAATTGTAAATAAAGCGTAGTAAATAGCAGCAGTATATAATGTACAAATAATAGCGTGAATGCCTTCTATAACAAAACCAGTAAGAACGGACATTTTTTGACATGACATATTATAACGAGTCCGATAAAAAATCTAAGGCGCTAAGGGAGAAGAGCCCCGAGCGACACTTAAATAGTAAATTCGATAAGTAATATAATTGGCCACAGGAGAATCTCGTCACGTCTGAGTCTGGCATTTTAATTATTAAAATCGTAGTCGGAGATTGAGTCAGTGAAAAAATTGTCGTCTGGTGACTGATTTTGTAAAACGACTCCACAGCCAATATAAAAACAATTTATTGATAACTTAGCAATACTCCTGTAGGCAAGTAGGTAATTTGCTTGTCAAATAAATACCATCCCAAATATCCCACACATACAACTCTTTGAAATATTAATGAAGTATTTTTTACCGATAGTGAACATGATTGAGATTACAGATGGAAAAATAATATTATTGTTTATTAGTGCAGAAATGCCAATATGGCGATTTCAATAATAGATAATAGACAACTGCCTACCACAAACTTTACAAATATGAGCCATAAAATTTCATTAAAAATATGTCGTGTGGCAAAATATTTCAATGACGGCTTTTATTTCAAATCAGAAATTATTTAATTTAATTTTGCAACATCTACATCAGTATCCGAAGAGTTAAACCGACGCATATTGTATTTTAGTAAATTGCTGGGCGGCGGTAATTAATCGCTGAACATCTCAAACGAAAACGTTAAATATTGCCAAAAAAGTGTTTTAAAAACTGGCCAAAAAATTCGGACAATTACAAAGAGGAGGGCGGTGTAAGAAAAAGCTTGAAAAGGAACTGCAAGTACGTTTGATAAAAAAAATATTCGCTTTAAATTACCTGATATACTGAGTATCAAAAAAAGTTCATGAAAATGTATTTTAAATAAAATTGTATTGAAATGAAAGATAACTTTAATGAAAACTAAATTTATTCATTATGACTAGGGAATCCAATCCCGGGATCCCGTCCATTTTTCCATACATTTCAATCCCGGGATTAGAATATATGATCCCGAAATTTCGGGATTGGTTTACTTATCAAACAGAAACGTGTTGGTTTTCAAGTCGAACGGATGTTAAACTCTTTCTCGCCATTAATTATTTTAAATTATATTGCGTATTTTTACATAATGTATGCATATTAAGGACGTTTAATAATTGTGGCACATATTTTTTTTACGAGTTGTTAAAAAATCCACTTGTTCACCTGTACGTCGCGAATAAATGAGATTAAGAGAGCTTTTTGGTAAGGTATTGACAGCCCACATCTGGTTATATCATGTAGAATAAATTGTTTAATTTATTTTTCACCAATATTATCAATTTGTATTTCTTAAAAAAAATGTACTGATCCCGGGATCAACATTTTGGCTCGGGATTGGATTCCCTAATTATGACGATCCTAATAATAATATTTATAGGAAGCGTGCGCCATAAAAAGAGAAATGAATTATTTAAAAAGTGCCTTCAAAGTAATTATTTCAGGTACTGTGAAAAACCAGGTAACTATTTAACCTAGACCGAGGTAATTTAATGAATGTTAATACCATCAAACGTTTCAAAGTATATACAGTGGAACCCCGATCTACCGTTCTCGCATTGTTCGTTTTCCCGCATGGTTCGTTCATTTTTCATAGTCCCGGCCAAACACCCATAAGAACAATGTAAAATAATCCCGCATTAACCGTTCCCCGATTTACCGTTTTCCTCGATCTATCGTTCAAATATTTTGGTCCCGTCAAAAATATTATCCCGATTGACCGTTTTCGTTGAATATTTCTCATAAATAATCTTACCTCGCATTTTGTTTCGCGTTTTTTTCAGTGGAGCCCCGATCTTCCGTTCTCACTATCTTCGTCTTTGTGCATAGATCGTTTATTTTTTACTCTACCAAGACCCCACCCCGTAATAGCAATGTTTAGTAATTCCACGTTTATCATTTCTCGATTTACCGATTTCTTCGATCTATCATCTAAATATTATCGTCCCGTCCCAGTTTACTATCTATCCCGATTGACCGTTTTTGTAGAATATTTTTTTTGCTCATAAATAATCTTACATTTCATCCGGTTGCGTAAATTTTTCTAACTCAAAAGTCAAAACTAAAATACCTAAATGAAGAAAACTAGAACTCTAGTTGAGAAACTGAAAATAATTAAAGAAATTGGAAAAAATTCGGGAGAAAAACGAGTCAACATAGCAAAGGAGTTAGTTGACTTAGAAATGTACGCGATTTTGAAGAGTGTTTGTTAAAATTTAAGTCCCAAACTGCAAATAGGCTACTTAGTTTGTATTAAACAAGTTAAAAATACATTTATTTGTTCTTTAATTAATAAATAAATGAGTTTTTTGAAAATTAAACATTTTTTTGTGTTATTTGAAGATTTCCCGCATTATCGGTTTCCCGCATTATTCGTTCATTTATTACGATCCCTTGAAAAACGTAGAATCGAGGTTCCACTGTACTAGTATTTCATGTCAAAAATCTGACAGTTGAACGCGATGAGAAAATAAAGTAATTTTGTAAATTTCTACCTATATTAATTAACCTTCTGAAACTAAATGGAATCTAGTAAGCAGGCTCTTAGTTTCCTCGCTATTTTTATCTCTTGAGTGGGTACAGAATCTTTGCAGATAAAATCTTTAAAATTGACGTATTCTATCACTGAATTACTGAAATTACATAAGTTGGAATCCCCTTACGAATACTGATATGGGCCGTATACTGCAACCGTATGGGCACAATTTATTCATTCCCATGTTTTTTTGCATTTAAAATTGTTGATCATAACCTTTAAAATGTCAGAATAAAGTTTTATCCGATTGAAGTTATTAAAAATTTGCTTTACATAAACAAGTAGATAAATATAATATTGATATAACTATTGTGATAATTCGCCGAGTATATCATGTTTATTCAGACTTTAATGCCTGCTTTATAACAAACAATTACCTTCTAATACCTAAAATGAAATGAAATATTTAAATTAATTAGTAGTGGGGTATCAAAAAAAAAATTTTTCGCCTAACCATCACTTGCATGAAGAGCAGGTTATGTTCCCATTTCTCTTAACAATAAAATAATAAATGCATATTATATAAAAAAATATATAGATATAAAATGTATTGCGATTCAATTGGGAAACGAAAATGTCAATAATCATGGCTCTATAGCGCTCTCCAGTGACTAACGGTTCTGGCCAGGACCATTATGAATAATTATGAACCAATGATTCCATAAAGCACACCAAACAGTGACTTTTTATGGATGTAAGGGCGTCTCTAATTGCGGCAATTTTGCTCATTGACACAGCCATTCAACCGAAAATGAGCCTAATTTTGTGACACAGCGTGCACAGTATGTTTTGCGAAAAGACAATGATTTTCAAAATAAATTTGCACAAGTTCTGGTGTAAGTTTATTTATAATGAAATAGCAAACCAAATTAAGCACGAATCAGCTGTCAAATTGGCTGTCATTGGAAAAAATATGGATGATTCGAAAATAAGACCTCTAAAATAACAACCATTATAAAAATATATTATATTTTTTTTCCTTTCTCTTTTGTTTCATTTAAAAAAAAATGGAAATGTAAAAGTTACTAGATAGAATCCAAGACTTTGGCTACATTTATAATTTTACTGTGGAAAGCCAAAAGGACGTAACCCACATTTTTTATCAAAACAGTATTTTTTGAATAATCGCAATGTATACAACTTGATACACGTTCTATCAAAAAGATATAAGCTGAATATGGAGAATTAGTATCTAAATTTAGCATTTAAGTTTGAAAAAGAAGGGTCTGAAAATTGCAACCAGGAAAAAGAACTTAGTGTGGGTTGCGTCCTTTTTCCTTTCCACAGTCGATACATGTTTTAAAAAGATACTTTTGACAATAAATTATGGATGAAATGGCGAGGGGCGGGTAAGGTAAACTTTTTCTCTAAAAGAAGATCTCTAAAAGAAGAAAATTATGAGCCTTCTGTTTGTAACAAGGAACTTAATCAGCCAAAATGCAACATATCTTGTTTAGTTAGTTTTTGAGTTATTAGGGATTCCAGTGCAGTTTTTGTTTCCAAATAAATATTGATATAATTGTGCAAGCATTTGAAAAACCAGTTGACATTTTGCAGCAGCAAACTTGTCATTAATGACATTTAATTAATCTTTGCTTGAAAATATATGATATGAAATATTTCCATCTTCGGTTTGTATTTTAAATTTTGTATTTCAAATATTCAAATATGCATTGCATTTAATCAAGTTTCAGAGCAGAATAGATCATAAGATTTTGCGCAGGGTCATCACTTCTACGCAGGGTTACAATTTCAGTAAAAAAATTTTTTGAAAAAAATCGCATAGCAAGTAAATTATATAAAAAAGGTAATGATACCATCCAAAAAAAACTGTTTCTTACCCAGTTGCTCAACTCCTTATTTTTTTCATAGAGAGTAGGGATAAAAAGGATAGGATTAGGGCATAGGGATAAGCTAATCACTTTCACTATGCCCCGTTATTTTAGGATTGAAAAAGTGGGAGGGATACGGGATCCCGGGATTGAAAAAAATACCAAACCCAAAATCTCAGAATAAGAAAAACGGTATGGGATTGGATGCTCTATTTAGGAGTGCTGATAAGTGTTTTACAGGAATTGAATACATGAACCAACAAAATATGTATTTGAATTGTTTCGCCTTTCGGCATCTTCAGGCATTCAAGTGCACGGATGAACTTGAACTGACGCTTAGTAAATGAATGTTTCGTGTTTATATAAGAAATAAATGAATCATTGATTTTAAAGCCATTACTGGCCAAAAGGTTTAGCCCATGGCAATGCCCACAGATTTGAATGTCGAGTAGTTTTAAGAATTATATTCATTTTTGTTTGTCGGAAAAGGTTTTATGATTATATTTATATAGGCAGTGCTTCCCAGATTCCCAATATTTTTTTTTAGGAAGCAAATGCTTATATATAGGGTATTAAAGTGGAGAGCCAGGCATGTGTAGCTGTTCATTTAAAATCGGAAGACTGGTCAATTGCACTCTGTTTATTTCTAAAATTTCCTGGAAATAAGAGTTTATGAGCGTCTATATTTGGAAATATGTGATGAAAAAATTACATACCCAATTTTGGTAATCAGTTTTCCGTGAACATGCAGGTAGCTTGTGATGAATCTTTTGTTGAGCTGAAATAAATCAAATTATTTAATTCAATCCATACTGTTGCAGAAAAAGGAAAAATAGATTCAATATTTTTTTTAGCTTTGTTTACCTCAACACTGGTCATGGCTGCCAACTCCGCATCGTCACTGCAGGCAGCCCTGGCGGCAAGTTTGTCGGGTTGCAGAAGTGTGGTAGTTCGACGTCCGCCTACTCGGCTCCAGACTTCCCGTCGCAGACTGTTTCCCTTTCCTCTCACTCCGTTTCCGCCGTTGGCACTCATCTGTCCTTCCGATATGCGCTGACGCTCTGCCAACCGTTTGCGCTCGCTCAATTCGTACTGGTGAATGAATTCATAATTAATATTGATCAGATTAATTCAAAACATTCAAACGACTTTATCTACGTATGAAAATTTGCTAACACAATATCTCTAACGGAAGAGGTCAGGATCAAGGGCGACAAACTAAAAACAGACATTTTTCTACAAGATCTAGAACCTTTATCGAGCTAAGTAAAACACCAAAGAAAGAGTACAGTACACCTTCGTTATCCACGGGGGCTTGCTCGGCCGACATGCTAAAGATACAAGAGACAAGTTTGTCCATATTAAAACAGAGAATTGACGTACAAACAGAAGTATTTGAATACACATTTTTTTATCTGTAAAAGGAAACAGATAATTCAAAGAAAAATAAAATTATTTATAAGCATATAATTTTAAAAGTATTTTAATATACGTGGGAAAATTAATGAGGTGAAAAAATAAAGTTTCATTCAACATTCATTTTTACTCGACGAAATTCATTCTGTTTTCATCGTCCATCTTGCAATCATTGCGAGGGTGTTTGTCAACAAGCACATCATTAAAAGCAATACTCTGCGAATGAGAAAACAACTGCAAAGACACAAAAAGCATACTGTGAAAGGACAAAATTCAATCACAGCATGCATCAAAGGTACACGGTTTACGACCTGTAATTAGGGGATGTCATTATGTGTCACAAGTATCAGTTGCATACAGCTGAGAGTGAGGTTTTATTATTAGCATAACTGCTACATACGCAAGGATTTTTTTATTTTGCAAAACTCTGTTAATTGAAATCTCGCATAGAAAATCTACAGATAACGACGGATCACTGTATAACAATTATTGAACATAGACTAAAACAAAAGATGTTTCCATGTACAATATGTTTGTGATGAATTTGAATCAGTTTTGTTAAAAAATATTACTATGTAAAAATATATAACTGGAAAAGTATATTATGCAATGACTTACGCTTCCATAATTCTGGTACTGCAGCATAAGTACAAGCACAAATGTTACTTATAAAATTTGGGCTCATTTGCAACGCTTTTAACCGATAGTTTTTTCAATCATAATTGATAAAGACCAGCGCTCAGAATGGAAGAAAAAAGAACCGGGATGTTTTGGAATGGACGACGGGGTTTCGAATAACACACTTCGTTTGTTTTACATGTTGGAAAATAAAAAAAAATGCTTTTATCACATTAAATTATAAAATGTTGAAGATTATGAAATGTTAATTTTTAGTGCATCTTCCAAAAAAGATCCACATTTAATGAGAGTGCGGTATGATCATTTTATTCTGTATTTTGGTGACACTTTTGCTACTGTAAGTTCGCATTTATCGCCAGATTTAAAAAAAAGGCAGCTTTTTTTTTTTTTTCAATAATTGTTATTAACATTATAATTGTCATCACATTTGGCAAGACTACTATTTCACTGACAGTAGATATAAGTGACTTTCGCTACGACCTTTCCTGCAGTGACATGATTATCGCCTACAATAAATTATTCTTGAAAGCCCTAGATATTAGATGAGCAAGGATAAGTGAGGAAAATTTCACCGTTTTCATTATGCCGTTCAAATCAATATAACAATATTAGATATAATTTATTGGAGAATGCATTTCGGCAAATAGCATTTCTTTTATTATTTCCACAATACATCGCAGATGAATTTGTAATAACTACAAAACAATAAACACATGCAATATTGATTGTGTTTTAACGACACTTTCTTCAAATAAATTGCAACGCACCCAATGAAATTGTTTTAGATACAGTGGAACCCCTAATTACACTACCCCGAATTACGCGCTGGCTTGAAATATTCCCCGCAAATACCCCAATTGCACGGTCGCATTCCATTGTCGTTACTACGAGACGGTCGTCTGTGCCACGCATACAGTCAAATGTTGGCTAGCGTCCGAGTATTCAACACGTGCCAGGCTATACACGTATAGCGGGTTACTGTCTATGTGTGGGATTTTGGCGCGCTTTGCATTTTATCACTTGGTAACTAAATATTTCATCAATATTTATTTTTTTGGAAAACTAAGGGAAATCTTAGTTTTGCATTTTTTGCGGAAAATACCAAATCCCTAATTTTGTATGAGATTTACACCCCCAATTACACTACCCCGAATTACACTGTATATGATCAAAATCCACGACAGAGAAAATTTTAAAAACAATAATATGGGAGTGTAACTGATGATGTAGAATTGGCCCACGGAATAAAATTTTCCACTCACGAGGAACATATAAACTGCTTATGAATTGAAAACAATTATTTTAATATAGCAGTTGACATAATATTAAGAAAAACTGGATTTTTTATGAACAATAATTACTATTTCTCTGTCCATTGAATACCTTTTTTTTAAATTATGGTAAAACATGTCCCTGTTACCTTTTTCCTATTTTCATCGAATAGTGCTATCAGACTTTCCCGGGCAGAATCAAATGGATTAGAAGACATCAGACTGCGCATGTAGAAGTAAACTGCATCCAACTTTCTTCTCTGAAAATTTCAATACAATTTTATAAATGCAACTCGTTACAATTGATTTTGTCAATTAAAACATACATAGATAGAACTCTAATTTAATTTTCTGTATTCAGTAATAATTAAAGAATTCGTGTAAACGTACCGCATAAACGGCTAATATGGCAAGTTGATTGTAAGGGCGACCATTTTTAGGATTGATCTGATGGGCTTTCGTGTACCAGTTCTTGCTTTTGGCATAGTTGGAGGTTTCATTGACCCGTTCCTTATACCTCGCCAGGTCTCCGAGGAAAATGTAAATCTTCTGAACCGATATCAAAGCCAGTCCTACGAAACCGAGGCCTTTGGAAGGCGGCACGAAGTTGGCATTCAAATGATCGTCTAGTTTAAATTTATAGGTGGTCTGGAGACACTCCAGCAAGCTTTCAAAGTAGTTATTTCCATCTTTGATTATGGAATTGATCAGTTCGCTGTATTGGCTTTTGTTTGCTTCGTCTTGCGCCATTCCTTTGCGTAGGGATTCTATAAAACTATAGTACAGCAACTTCCAAAAGTTGTGTTCCACATTCTCGGTTTGGCAAAATTTGAGATCTGTTTTGAGCAATATCTGCAATGACTGTTGCAGGAAAGGCCTGCAAAATAATAAAAATATATATATTCACAACATGAAGCTCGATAAAATTATTAAACGGCTTACCATTGACTTAATTATTTTGTCAATCTAATATATAAAAATGAATGTTTGTTTGTTCGTATTTTAAGTGTTGCCACACCGTTCATCCGATTGCAATAAAACTTTGACAAACATTTTGCTTGCACTTGCGCGAAGGTTATAGGCATAGTTAAAAAAGGCAAGATGAACTTACAATAGGTCTTACATATAAAAATCAATGTTTGTATGTCTGCCATACCGTTCATTTTTTTCAACGTATCGCTTGCACTTCCGCAAAGGTTATAGGCATAGTACAATTAACTTACAGTAGGTGGTGAGTGTGTTGTACCATAGACAATCGGCAAAAAGACAAATCGAGCGCATAAGAATCAGATGACCAACATGCAACGAGAATCCAAAGACAACGTTCACAAGCTACTCGATCTCGACGAACAATACATGTTGATTTGAATCTTGCTGCATTTCAATATGATGTTAACTAAATTTGGAAAATTCATACTTTTCACATGGACAGCTGTATGTGGCCTGCTCACGCATTGGAAAACCTTCTGATTTATTCGCATACGCGCCAGACAGAAGAAGGAAACATATTGTATATCCAAAAGCACTTCGATAAACACAATTAACAGCTTAACGACCGCACGTTTTTTTTATACAATTTCACCTGGTGAAATAAAATTTTGCGAAAAATTGTAATTTTACTAAATTCACTATAATTTGTAAACCAATTGAGATATCTTTTCCAAATTTAATTGTCTTAGCTTCCAGATACTTCGCCTATACGTATATGAGTCCGCCAGCCAGCAAACTTTGTTTTTCAAAGACTCAAATACGCATCCGCGGTCGTTAAACTGTTAAAACACAAGCACTTTCTTTCTTTGAGAACTCCATTTTTAATAAACATACCTGGTTTCCATCACTATATTCCAGTCTCTGAGCATGTCTCCATTTTTGAAAATCACTTGCAGCTGCGTGTCCGCCTTTTCCAATTCTTTAAGCAGGCTTTGATTGCGAGACGACTTGAAACTGTCTGAGTTGACATCATAGTAAGCCGGCCGTCCTCCTACTTGAGTGCAAGTGTTAGAAGACAAAGACTTGATATCAGACGATGGCAGACAAGCCAAGTGGTGGGGAGCAGGAGGTGACTCTCCCACTCTTACGCCGGCAGTGGCAGTCGCGTTACCTATCAAAATAGGTTTGTTGGGGTTGCGAGGGTCGAAGAGTGTACGCTGCTGAGTTCCGGCTTGGGAAACTATGCTGGTATTATGTGATGGACTGTTGGGTAAATAATTAAATTTTAGATTTATATATTATGCTGAATTGAAAGAAATTATTTTCGATAATAATTTAACATATTTATCGTATTTGTAAATGTATGTATAGAATACCCTCTAGTCTGATTATGGTGCATGGCCAAATCCATATTCTTAGTTCTATCGGGAGTCACTTCTTGCGGCAGAATGAGTATTCCTGGGGTCAAAGCTTTCCCTGGTGCGTTTCCTTCGTGCAACCTCTCCGTACTGCCGATACTTTCATTCCAATTAAGGCCTCGCTTTGAATCCTCATTATTCCTGGAAAAAAATAAACAATTATTCTTCCCATAAGCCTTCAAATTGTCAATTTTCCTATTCTCAAAAGTCTGAGTGCGTTTTGGTTAATGCAATTTATTCAAAAAAAAAAAATATTTTTTAGAATGGTTATTTAAAAGCTGTCTCGACTCGAATTCATTCAATCTAGTGATATGTTGGCCTTAAGAGTAAAAATGTTATCACTCATTGATAATTATAGTATTCTTCCAGTGACGAGGGAACAAAAATGATAGTCCATAGCAAATCAGAGTCAAAAAAGGAAAAACACTAACCTTTCATTAGAGGGTTGCATCTCCTCTCTCCAGTTAGTGGTTGGAGCAGGGTTAGCACCGAGATGTCGGTGGACGTCTGAATCACGGCGTCGCCTACGACGTGGAACTCCACCTCCTCCTGCCCCGCCAACACCAGAAGGCAGCACACTTCTGGCCGGAGACATTTCACCTCCCCCGCTTTCACAACTCGCGTGCCTGGATCCACGTGCTGACCAACTATCGCGGCGATTCTGTAAATATTACAATTTTCAATGAAGCTCTGATGAATAAAATAAAAAGTAACTATATTTTGTTTTCCATAATTCATCGAGGAATCCCAATCCATAATTCTTCAATTATCTTGATTTTCCAAAACAACGCGGAGAGTGTATATTTGGAATAAATAATTTTATTAAAAAAAGATTTCTAGATCTACAAAACTAAATTATATTTCTATGAATATCATCTTGGGAAGATACCATCTTGTGGTTGACAGTAATCGATCACCAACAACTCTCATGGGTTACTTCCCAAGATATTCATATAGCAGGATAATAACTTCCAGATAATAATTATTTATATAATAATTGTGATGTGACTTTTTCAGATGTACAATATATTGGACAATCCAATTACTGGATGAGCTTTGGAGAAGTGTTTCCACATAGCCTTCCACAAGGGTTATATATTATCAACGGATATTTTTGTTTTAAAATTACAGCAGAATTCTAAATGAGTTAAATTACATGATATTATGAAAAAAATATATATGTACGTATTCCACAAATTTTATTTTAAAACTGAACAGGTTTCACTCAAATAGAAGGTATTTTCACACAATATTGACTGTATTGAATCTAGATCAAATTTTGTGAAATCTGTGAATTAAGTGAAAATTAGCTCATAATTATAAATATGGCAGCCAATTTTAAATCAAATTTCTGATCTATCGAAAAAGTCATCTATTTATAAATAAAATTAACAAATGTATCATAATCATTATAATATCAACTCACCATTAAGAAAATCAATATTTTACTGATTTATTCCAAAATTCAATTCAATGCAAAATATTTTTTTCACAGAGCAAAGAATCAACAAGAAAAAAACAAAGCAATTGCATAAGCGACTTCTTATTATTTTGTGTATTCAGTTGTTTTGCATTGAAAATTCTAAATACAAACAGCTCAATAGAGAAAAATAAATATATCTATAAAAATAAAATAAAAATAATCACAGTTATGTACTCGTCAAATTGAGTATATACAAGATAAAACTGGATATATTTTTTTTTTTTTAGAAAAAATATTTTTCATTACAATGCTAACGGAGGAGAAGAGACATCGTAAAAACACCCGTGTTTTAACAATTCAAAAAAATCTGATATTTTTCATACTAAGACTTGAATCTAGATATAGAATCTTTTACCAACTAGACTACAGAGGGTGACTATAATAGATATGAAATGATAAACACACTCACTTGGTTGCGAGAATTTCTCGGAACGTTGGGCTGAGGCGGAGGCGGCGGCGGAAGTCGGAAGCCATCCTGATCAATTCTAGAACCTGCTCGTATAGGGGCAGAGTTCTGGCGATTGTGTGAATGAGGGGGGTGAGGATGCGGTGGTCTCTCTCTGCTGCAAGTTCTGCTGCCGGGGCCCCTTTCCCCACTACTGCCCCGCGAATAACTGAATCTAAAAAATAACTATTCGTTAAGAGACTTCAGCATTGTTTCACATGACCTGGAAATAATCTTTGATATTTTTTTGAATAATAAATTCCTCAGTCCTTTGTTATTATAAACGAGTCCAGTTAATCCCAGGCCGAGGACCATATTGTATTTTTACATGACATGCTCCTATACACGGACACATTTACAAATATAAATTATTAATCTTTTGTGTCGCCATAAGGACTGCATTGAAATTTTCCATATTATTTGAGTGCAGCTATGGAGGCATTTAAATGTTTCAACTTACATTATTTTTTAATAACACAGATAATATAAGTTGTTAATTTACATTTAAATTAATAATTAGTAGATAAAGAAATGTATTTAAAGTTTTATTGGAGTCTCAATTTTACTGAAATTTGACTCACTGTTAAAACAAAACACAATGGTATGCAAAGCATATTATCAGCTAATCCATCAGTGATGTTTTCGAAATTACAAAAATCTTGGGTGGAGTAAATCAATCAAATAACCTTTTTTTTTTCAATAACTATCATCAGGAGAATTATGAACAGAAGCAATTGTCGTTTGAAGATAAATGTTGCTTTAAAATATATTTCATGTCAGACTAACCTGTCGCGGCTATTTTCTCGGCTATATTGACTCCTCGGCCACTGATTTCTGCTGTTTGGCCTTTCAGGTTCATTATATTCATTCCTATGATGGCCTCTCCCGTCTCTATAAGCGTCTTTATCGACTCCGTAGTTTGAATTGATTTCTTTATTTTCTCGATAATGCTCTCTGAAATCTCTTCCTTGGCCCGCCGGACCATGACCGTGGCTATGAGGAGAACGGTCTGATCTTTGATTGATCATTTCGCTACTGGGCTCTCTTCTTTGACTTCCTCTGCTCGAACTCCTGATAACGTTTAAAGTATATTATTCTAAGGCCAAAACGGTAACTGAAAATACCTTTGAAGAAGCTTTCAATTGTATTATAAGTATTTTTTTTATAATACCGATAAAATAAAATTGAATATGTTGCAACGATACAGGTCACATTTTGGTTGTTAAGTTTCCAGTGAAATATCCTTTTGGAAACTTACACTTGACACCAATAATGTGTGCATTTATCATATTAACAAGATTCATAATATGGATTCAACAGGAAATTTGTATTTTTTAGTTTAGTATCAATTAAGTTTCATTATTGCCGATTACGAAAATCTATTAAATCATGCCTAGTACTGAGTATCACAGAAAATTTTAACTTAATTGAAAAGTGTGTGACTACAAACAGCAATGATTTGACTTTGTTTTATAGTCCCACAGAATAGGTGCCTTTCACCAATCAAGATTAAATATTTTGAATGTACAGTGGGGTCCTCTACTTACACGATTTCGTAGTTTTTGATGATGAAAATTTAAAAAAAAAATCAATCACGTCTCATATATGGATTTGTTTGTTTCGTATATCAATTTCTATGGCTTTTGTAACTGAATAATGTAAGAATGCTTTAATATGATGGATGCAATTGCCTCTTTATTTGTTTAACTTATTTATTATGAGAAAAGAGCTCCCATACGAACATTGCTGGATAAATATTTAAATAAATTAAATAAAAAACAAACTAATATATCATCTGTAGTGCCTGAGGATATTAAAATGATATAGTGTGAACAGACACGTGGAGAGTTAGTTACATTCACCGTTTGCTTCATTGTGTCTTTATTTTATATATGTAATGAAGAAAAATTATGTGGGAAAATGTATACTCTTAAAACCTAATAAATAAAATACACATCGAGGACGATATTATGAATATTCTTATTTACTTACACCGTGATTACAATTTACACATTAAATATTTATTTATATCGAAATTTAAGTATTCCTCGACTTGTCCGGTTTTTGAATTACATTGAATCCTTCGGAATACATCAACCACATAAGTAGAGGACTCATTGTACATCTACACTCGCTTTAGCCCGTTAGTGTACTGTTCCAAATATCATAAGCGTAAACTTATTGTAAAATTACCACCACCATTAAACCTATTGCACCCACTTCTTAATAATGTGTTTACTTAGATAACAATTAGAGTTCAACTTGTAGAAATTGAGTAGAATAGTTTATTTATAGTTAAGTAGAATCATGCGGCATAATCTTAATGATATATATATAATAATTAAACTAATTAAAAAGCCCATTTACGTGTTAATTTACTAATTTGTACTTATAATTGAAGGAGTCAAAAGCAAAGACAGTAATCTACCACGGACGCCATTTTGAAGAAAAAAAAAGGTATAAAACTGAAAAAAAGCATTACAAATTAATTTAATTTATTTGTGCTATATAACAGTAGAATATTGCGATTCACAATGAATTCGTCAAATGTGCTGTGCAAACATTTTATCATGAGATTTTTTGTATTCGAAGAAACAGAATGAAGCTGAATTTATTTCTAGGAAGGAAAACAGATTTTCTACAGAAATAACAGCTCACAAGCTGAATAATTTTTATCTCTTCAATTCTGCATCCATAGATTGAAAATTTTATTTAACCTTTGCTTCTAACCCAGTCAATTATATACTTTTTACAGTGTATAATGTATAGAGTTTATTAATGTACAACATTAAAAAATATAGATATTGTTTTTAGCAAATGTTAGTCATTATATTTTTTATAAATATTTAGAAGCTAAGAATGAAAATGCTACGTGTGTTTGCATTGACTGATTCATGGTTAAGTGTAATGTCAGCACATATTACATAAACAGCGAACATATTCATAAAACTAATCAAAACCAAAAGTCATGCAAAATATATGTTATTTATATTAATAGAATCGAATGAAAAAAATAAGTCTTCTTGATTTATTTATCACACTAAAGAAATGCCAATATACTAGAATGATAAGATGTGATGACCAAAATGATATTTAAGCGATGTGTTTATTTTAAACAAAACCATTATTTTCGGATGTTCACTAAAAAGTTGTCTATTTCTACGGCCTCAGTCAGTGCCCGACTAATAAATCTTCACTAGAGAAAACATGCCAGATGTGTTCGAGAATTTTGCAAAAAGAGAAAATCCGATACACGAAATCTTACCGATTTCCGGGGATTCTTTTACGGACACCTCCATTTCTATATTGTGGAAAACAAACATGAATTTAGATATGTTAATCACTGTTACTTTTTTATAAAGGAAGGCAAATATAATAAGCAGACATATTGTTAGCTCAGTTTGTGTTGATCTGTGTTGTATTACAATCAACGTGAACGGCAGTCCACTCATACTAGCATATAAACGAACAAATTAATTACAGATTCGTATAAAGTAAATTTCGCTAGAAATAATAAGTCTCAGATCAAAACTGAGCTGACAATATTTATATATATGTGAGCAGTAAGGAGATTAATTATTAGTAAGGACAAAGAGTGTAATTTATTCAATTTAGAATGAAAAATTCAATAAAAAGTAGTTATGAATAATTAATATGCATAAGCACCAAAGCTGTTAGGTGAACATTTTAAAGCACACACCGAAATTATTATGTGTATTCTATGTACAGCAGGGATTATATTAAAGAAAATGATGATTTTTCAGTAGATATTTATATATTAAAAATTTAATTAGTTAAATCGTTAAATTATTTGAAGATTACTTATGTTATGAAAACAAAAATAAACCATATCGTCGCCGATACTGCAAGAGTACTTATCTCGAATTCGGGTAAATTTGACAGGTGAGAAAAACGTTTGGTATTGCAATAATTAATAAATGCGTTTCGCGTTGAAAATAAATATATGTGTAAATACAAAAATGTGCCAATGATATAAGAGATCAAATAACGATCGATTAACGAATAAAATAAGTACTTTTACCAAAAAAATGAGTTACGTGTTCTTACAATATCGGCGACGATATATCAATACAAAAATTAGCTAGGGATATAACTCAACATTTTTAGTTTATGACTACATTGTCTGTAGAAATGTCTTCTCTTCATTACTCAATAAGAATATATATGTACTAATTTGGCTAATGTAATTTTATAATACCAAAGAGAAATGTTCAAACATTATCTAGCCCCAATGTTTTTTGTGATGATTCCTTATAGAACTTGTGTATTATAGATATGGCAATCTACATCCCATAAATAAATCTACATTCCATCATCAATATTTTGATGGAAATGCTTAAAACCTTACATAAAGTTAGATTGATTTTAAATCGTTCCTGATATGTGTATAAAACACAAACTTTATAGTATATTAATAAAAATACAATATTCCTTTGTACTTCATTACACTTAATTTAATATGTCAGGACCGGTTTCGCTCATTACGAGCATCGTCAACTGAAGTTCGATGTTGTCGATCCAGTTGACGATGCTCGTAATGAGCGAAAGCGGTCCTGACATATTAAATAAAGTGGAATGAAGTACAAAGGAATATTGTGTTTTTATTAAAATAATACCTTTCCACCAAGTATTGACAGTGAACACGCTAAAAGTGATTTATAGTATATATTTGTGTTTTCATTAGATTTAAGTATTGTAGAATCTTAAATAGATATTGATTCATTCTCTCCAGTATTATTTTGATAAGATCCATTAAAAAAAAAAGTTGATATCAGTTGACAATAAAAGTCTGTGTAGCTGACAAAAAGCTTGCAATTGGTTAAGAAAAAAAAATAATCAATTGGCAGACCTCTTGCGCCTTCTTCCACTGTTATGAGTCCTTCCTTGGGGTTGTTTATTATCTCCTTGCCTGGCAGGAGGAATGCCTTTATCACCTTCATGTCTTCCGTCCGGCATTCGATTACCACCCTGCCTTTGGTCTTGCCCCCTAACTTGTCTCTTGTCCGACTGGACCTGATTCGACTGCTTCTGCACGTTTTGTTCCATTACACTTATTTTTTCTAGTTCTTCATTCCAATTCTGAAAGTGATTATTTATTATTATTTTGTTGGTAATTTCATATTCTATCTTTCAACATGATTCTTTCCAAAAAAAAAAAACTATATTTCTAAATTATCAAATACATACCAAAATAGTGTCATCGTAGTCCACTGTGCCTGCAGCTGGCGGTGGGAGAGAAGTTATTTTTTCCAACAATTTATTTGGCTCGCACGGTTCAGAGTGCGTTGAAGAGTTCATCGGAGGTAAAGAATTCATTCCGGATGGGCCAAAAACACGAGTATCTGTGCTTTCTACGCTGTTCGCTCTGGAGTTCCACAAGTGATCAGTGCTCTGACTCATGGAATGGGGTGTCAATCTGTCATTGTAATCTTGACTCATATTATCCATCTGCTGTGGTCTAAAGTTTTTGAAGTAAGGTGCAAGATGAACTGTAATATAAAAATTGAAACTGATTTATTATCCAGTATTTAACCTTTTGAAAGCGGGGCGTAGACAAGTGATAAACTTAAGTGCTGCAATGAACCTAATGAGACTTATTTTGCTCGCCAGCAGGGTTGAGAAACAAATGCTTTCTCGCATCATATTCAAGGTGTTTACCTCCATAGACGAGAAGTGTGATTTGGGATAAATAATATCATAATGATGCAGAGTTCAAAAAATTGCTACGCTTTGCCTAGTCTATTTCAAAATCAATGAACATTTTATTTTTAAAAAGAAATAAAAAGAATTGCAGCTAATATTGGACGGGCAATATTTTCATATACTTCATATAAACACCCTGCAATCAAAATGTTAATAAAAAAATAAAAAGCACTTTTGAGATGGAGGACATAAATCAAAATAAAGAAGATATTTTTCTATAAGAGCCAAGTGAAATTTATGAAAGAGTACAAACCGTCATTCCTATTCGAGAGCCTGTTCATGGGAGGCATATTGTGATTTAGAGACTTCTCCGAATGTATGTTTTCATGACTTCCAATAAACCCAGGAGGACCATAAGAGCTGTGAGACAGACCATAGGCAGCATAGGGGGTGGAAGATCCAGAATCACCACCGGATTCAAGGCTGTGCATGTATGCGTTAATGGAACGCTTCGCCTTCTCCCGGTCTAAGTCTTCATCTCTAAGCCGTCCACGGCCTCTGGAGGGTAGGGTGTGAGACCATACAGATGGCGGATGCTGCGGGGGATGCTGTTGACCATAGTAGGACCCTTGGTAAGGTAAGCTTCCGTCAGAATCAAGGATTCCACTCTCAGCTAAGATTTTCTTTCTGAACCTAGGAGCCATGGCTTCCAGATTCATACCCAAAGGAGCAGTCGAATTTCTGCGGCCAGAGGGAGGTTTGCCCCCATTGGAATGATAGTTGAGTCTGGGAGCCGAAGAGTCCATGCTTCTTGTGTCTCGATTACGAGTAGAAGAGTGGTTATCGTTAATATTTTTTCGTGGCGGAGACACGTTTCTTGGTTCAGAATTTTGTCGGCCATCACCACCCGTGCGACGATGTCGATCGTCATCTCCATCACGACCCTGCCTTCGATTCCCTGAATATCTTTTGGATTTATTGTCGTGATTGTTTTGAGAGTCAGGTTGATTACTTCCGTGCTGACGTCCCATTTGAGAGTTGTCATCGAAACGGCCATCGCCCGGATTGCGGCCGGGCACTGGACTGTCGCCGCAGTCATCCCTTTCGCCACGATGTTTGTTGTTAAATTTGGGTGCATACATTTGCTGTTCTGGTTTCCTCTGCTTGAATGGTTTTTGGCCCTCGGGCTGAGAGATGTTTACGGCCTCCAGCCTCTCGGACAGGTCTTCCCCAAATCGAGTGGCATCCTTATTAGCTTGGTTGCCGCGATGCTTGACACGGCCGTGTCCTCTCCTGCCGGCATCTTGACCACCGCCACGGTATTCAGTTTTTCCGCTATCCATGTCTTCTGGACCAGTGGGGCTTTTCTTCAGTGGACCGCTTCCTCTTGAATAAAATTGCTGTTGCGGTTTACTTCTTCTCATTCCTCTGGGGTCATCATCCATATTGCTTCCTATTCCATAAAATGATAAAAATTATTCCTATCCAATTAGCGTTCATAAGCTCCTACCCATATTAAAACAGGGTTATTATTGCACAAATATAACTCCAAATTAAATACTTATTAGTTATACAGCCATCACTTCTTCGAGAACATTTTTTCGTACATTCGTTATCATTGGCACAATATGATTTATCTTTGTATCTTCTGAAGCTTTCTATTTAACATTTAAGTTTTAGTATAACAAAAGCGATCACATTTCTGATGCAAACACTTGAATTAAATCTAATAAACAACACAAAACATTCAAAATTTGCAGCTGTGCAACTGGATGACTAAAAAAAACTTAAATATGAGAAAAACTCACAAGTAAAATATTGCGAAATACATTCATAGGTTAATATGTATATTCAATGAAAACAGCAAATGATAAACAGAATGACGGCGTAGATAAGAATCAAAATTGAAGTATTGCTATGAAAATCTACTTTAATAACTAGATGGAAGAAGCATTGGAAAAATGTTAATAAACATTTTTAAAACTAATGGCAAATCACTAATGGAATATTCTAAACTATATTTATTAAGGCACGCATTTATTTGATAAATATTACGCGGTGAACAAACCGATTTATAAATCATATTATTATAAACAGATATATTGTTTTATGTCAAATGTTTATTTTAGTACTCATGACAGATTCGTTACATCGAGAAATATACCCACAATACAATCTAACAACACACAACATATAATTTACGTGATAACCTCGTTATTATATAGCGAATACTGATTACAAAAGTATTTTTTACGCAGAATTCGCCTGGGTCCGATTGAGGTTATGTTTTGAATTAAAATTTGCGATAACACAGGCGATCCAGAGATAGTGGCTATCACCTAATTGATTTCATTAAAGTTAACTCACCATCAACGATCTATATTGTAAAAAATCCACGGCAATAGTAATAAATTCTAATCTTTTCGTATTATGAAACTTCCATTCGCCATGTTGTGATTGATGCCGTTTATTCTTTGTCAAATTTTCAAGAAAGATGGTAGCCAACATAAAGACTACCGCTAGACTTGCAAGTTGTTTCTGGAAATAGATCCACTGACATTTTGTTTCCAAGTATAAAAATGATACTATTTATTTTATTTCACATAAAATAAGCGCATTATAGTAATATTTTCATTATCTAAATCCAATAGTCGTATTTTTGGTGCATAAACGTAATGTTCATATTTATACAATCTTTACATTATTAATGAGTACTTCAAATTTTTTTATATTAATCGACGTTGAACGGTTTATTTATCTGGCATGGAATTTTAATTGCGTTTATCTAAGAATCCTATCTAACTTTATCATCATGAATTATCTCATAAAAATCTACAGTAAAAAAACATTTATGACGGGGATTTTAATTTTTTTTTTCTGCATGCAAATTTGCGATTGCAAAAACCCAGGAATTTGCGGATTTCCCAAAACGAATAAAAATTGGGACTTTTTTTAGGTCTCTAGCAGATTACAGAAAAAGTTTCTGCATGCCTATTTCAAAAACTTCTGTAATAATATGAAATTGTTTTATTTCGCATTGATATTTTTTTACTTGCAAAATGTGTGTAGGCTAAAACAGGACTATTCGCACTGGACTCCAACTCCTGGTATGCCATTTTCTTTCCTAATGAAAAAAAAAAACTACTTAATTTTGCGGCTTAACTTTCATCCCCAATGTGGCCGACAGCCAAAAGATTTTCCCACCCTTGATCTACCTACACCGACTTTGTCTATGGCTAAATATTTTCTGTCACTGTCATTTTAAGCAAAATATAATAATATAAAAATATCCAGCAGTATCAGATTACTTAACTTTTATATTTGCATACCGAAGATCAAAATCGTTAAGTATGTTGACAGAATCGTGAAACTTTGTCACCATAATTAAAATTGCCAACTGTTCTTTCCTAACCAATAAAATAATATATAGTTAGAAAATGAGTAACATCTTATGGTATAATATTATATATTCTATGAAACATCACACTTATGTATTCTTCTCTTCTCTTCTCTTATTATTTCATGTATATCCTAAAACTTCCAATACCAATCCAACAGATACAATTTATTGTTAACGCCCTGCCAAAATTTATGATTTTTTGTCTAATGGGAACGAAAATCACCACTGTATTAAGTATGTTAGATTTTGTTTCTGCATACTTGCTTATCGTCTATGGTCTTTTTGAAATATTGTTTGTTTTTGTTTTAGAACTTCTCGTAAATCATAATGGATAAAATTCCTCTTGTAGACATAGATGACAATGGAGTGTTCAAATACATTTTAATAAAAGTGCACGAGTCAGATCCAAATGCTGCCGAAAAATTTGTGGAAATTGTGAGGGGATACCGACGGGCTTCATGGCATGCTGACATATTAAGCGAGGTATACAAAGTGTTTTTCATGCGTTAACATACTAAATATTCAATATGATTTTCTTAAATCAAATAACGTATACGGGGTAGATATGATTTATCCTGAGTCTATCATTTTTCTCCGTGAAGAAATATTTAATGGTGTTAAAAACAATGCTATTAATTAGACACTTATTACAGACTTAATTTTGCCAATAAATCACATCTTATTAAAGATAATACTGATAAATTATTCAGGAACCTTTAAAATATATACAGTGGAACCCCGATCTACTGTTCTCACTGCCTTCGTTTTTCTGCCTGGATCGTTTATTTTTTAATCAACCAAATCACATAACAATTTTATATAATTCCACATTAATCGTTCCCCGATTTACCTGACCTACTATCAATATCCCAAATATTATCCCGATTGGCTGTTTTTGTAGAATATTTTTTTTCGTTCATAAATACTTATGATGCTTATACCTCGCATCTCGTTGTGCGAACTTTTCGCACTCAAAAGTCGAAAAATAAAATGTCTAAACGAAGAAAACTAGAACTCTAGCTGGGAAACTGAAAACAATTTATGATGTTGGTAAAAATCTAAGAAAAAAACCAGTCGACATAGCAAAAATATTTGACATAGAAATGTACGTGATTTTAAAGGGTGTTAATTAAAATTTAAGTGCGAACTGCAAATAGGCTACTTAGTTTGTATTAAGCAAATTAAAAGTATATTTATTTATTCTTTAATAAAAAAAGTGAAACATGTGAATAAGTTTTTTGAAAATTAAACATTTTTTTGGTATTATTTGAAGATTTCCCGCATTATTCATTCATTTATTACGGTCCCTTGAAAAACGTAGAATCGAGGTTCCACTGTATATTATATTTCACATATTTTTAACATAAGTGCAATGCATTTTTATCTTATGATAAAATATATAGAATGATTTTTATTTATAAAATTCCACATTTCAGACTTTGTCAATTTGACGTTGTTATGCCTCAATATTTAATTTCTTTTTATTACAAATTTCAGGTAGAAAAAGATAATTCCTCATTCGAGTTTGAATGTGTAGGTGGCGGCAGAATATCTCATGATGAAGCAAATAAAAAAATTCACATATATGGCTACTCTCAACAATATGGTAAAGCTGATCATGAAATTACAGCTAAATTGATAAAAACAAAGTACAGCGACTATACTGTTAGCATTTCTGATGAAGGATATTAAGAACATGTGTATTGTAAATGGAATGTGTCACATCCATAATTATTGTATTAACATATTTTTTCACATACATAATATGATTTAATTAATAAATGAATTGATGTTTACTTCATTTTTTTAATGAGCCATAATTCCCACAATACAAAATGATAAATGAATAAAAAGAAAAGTATAGTTGGATAATTTATTATTCATAATTTGTGTACTCGATTAATGATATTCTCAACATAAAACTAGTCTTAAATATTTTCTCTCTTAATCAAAAGATCTCTAAATATTTGAAAATATAAAACAACTTTTGTCCCAATTCCACATTTATTTAATCTTTTGGCTGCCATAGAAAAAAGTACGTCTGTACCTAGCACTCCGGCAATAATTTGCAATTATTAATTTAATTATTTATTGATGAGATAACTCGTCTCTGGCGTGTTGAGCATGAACAATTTGACGAGATATCTTGCCTGTGGCAGCCATCCAGTTAATAAAGACCAGGACCGGCTTCACTCATCACGAGCACTATCAGTTGATAATGTTCATGATGAGCAAAAATGTCATGATCCTTATTGAAAACCAATGTACAATTTGTACAAAATAGTGTTTTATTCTTTAATGTATTGTCTTTTAACTAAGATTTGACAGTGAACACCTTAAGAGTGATCTCTCATCATGATTAAGAGAGTATTGAATGCTAGAAGAATTATATAAATAATTTGCAATAGCAAATACTAATATTTAATCAATATACTTAAATTTATATTTACATTGCTAAGCGTAGAATAATTGTGTGAAGTGTAGGCACTAGCGAATCAAACATCCATGCAATTGAGAGAACAGTACTCATAATGAAAGATTTTACATTAATAGGCAATAATTTATTTTTGATAAACTGGTATAATTGCATTGAGCGATGGTGTATCAACACAGTATACCACACCATTTTTCTGCATTTCAGTATTTAAAAATATTTGGCTCTAATAATAATTATACAATCTAAGGGGTACATCAGAGAACTGTAACAATTTAAACAAACTCCTTCGGCTGTGATAACTGCCTCAGTTGCTTGAGAACGGTGTCTAGAAGTTTCTTCCGGTCTCTTTCTGATTTTTTTAGTACAGAGAAAACTGACGAACGCCGATCTCCTTCATTAAATTTTTCCAATAGTGTCGCAGCTTCAGCCGGAGTCACGAGAGGGTAACGGCCCTCATCCAGACCCACGTCATGTAAATAACTCGCCCAGTCCCAGCTCATGACGAGATCTAGCAGTTGACGGAGTGAGGCGAAATAGACGAGCAGATCGCTGTCTTTTATGCCTGGTACGGGTTCACTGGCAGCAAACTGCTCACATTGAATGACATCCAAGTTTATTTGATGCAAAGCGCCCATAGAAATCTGTTTATTTTCGGGGCCGATAACAAGCTGGTACATGCACTTGGCCATGTGTTGGCAGGCAGCTTTGCACGCTTGTGCAGCTACTTCATTTGGTAGGGTGGTGAGTGAATCAAACATGTCTCGAAGGAAACTTATCATATCAGTGATGAAACTCGAGGCGTGGCCCATCGATTCCACAAGTAACCAATTATAATTTTCCAACTCGAAAAATTCATCCAGTTTACTCTTCAGCTTATCACATATCTGTTGCTCGGCATCATCTCGCGCAACTTGAAACATTGTTCCTAGAGTTTGTTCTGGAATAGTTTCGGCTCCCGTAATATTGCCAATAAATTGGTGTAAATATGTCGTGGCTCCTTCTAAATACTGCGTATCTATTATTATCTGCACAACTTGCAAAAGAGCCAACGACGGACGTCGAAACAGCGAAGACAGGCATCCAGAAAACGAGCAGGTCAACAGTAATGAAGCGCTCTGTCTCACGTGAGCTGCTCTCTGTGACGGAGACAAACCCAATCCGGTGGAAAACTTGAGACACGCATATATGAATTCTTTGACTTGTCGGTAAACTGCAGGAACCATCGATGAGAATGGAAATTTCTTGGGGTACGTTAGTGACTCGAGTCCTTCAGCATTAAATGGGAAGTTATTCAATACGTAGTCACACTCTTCTTGATTATTAACTTGAATAGGAAAGAAAAGATCGTTATCGAGTATTTCACGGAACACAGATACCCATCGCTGCATAAGAACTTCCGTGTAGTGTTCGGCCATTTCTTGCAGCAAGCCGTGCAGAGGACTGTCCGTAAGTCCGTAGTATTTTAATGTCGTATTGAATAAAACAATTTGATGTTTTATATTTAACATGAGCTGAGGGTCAGTAGCGAGTGAAGTATTTTTACGTAAAGTGGACGCGACTTTTCCGACAGCCATACCCCAAAGATCGACCAGCCACACTCTAGATACTAGATCGCCGCCGGTATTGAGCAGGTGATCTTCTACAATAAAGAAACCTAGTACGCTGTTTAAATAAGTGCGATAACTCTGAATACATTCATGCATGGCGGATTCAGGGATCAGTACTAATCTAGCCTGCTGTGTTCTTTGGCTCCTGTAATATTCAATGAATTCATGTCGAGCTCCGAGGACAGTATGAATATGGAGGCATCTATAGAGTGGACTAAAGTCCACTATATCTTGAATACAGCTCGTTTCTTCTGGTGGGCTATCTTTAGACCCGCCCGTTTGTTGTTTTTCTTTAAATTTTTTAATCACAGTTGCCAAATCTCTACCCATCATTTCTTGAGTTTGCTGTTGGGCTTTTAAACCTATCTGAGGACTATATTTACGGATATTTTCCAAAAAGTCTGTTAAATCAGCCATCGAAGCGTCACGGATGGTTTGTCTCAATTTCGGTACACTCAAGGAAATATCTGCACAAAACCTGAAGTTACTAACACGAGGCAGCAGTATGTGCTCTAATTGTTCGAGAGTTTTCAAAGCCGGGTAATATCTCTTAGCTTCGACTTGATTTTTTAATTTGGCGTAAGTCGTCATCAATGGTAAACAGACAGCCATCTTTTCAATAGCCGCTGCAACATTTCTTTCGACTTCACGTCCCCGAACGAGTTCATCACAATGCATAAAAAGCTCTGTGGCAACATCTTGCAGAGTGCTGTCAAGATCTTTGACTTCAGAATACAGTTCTTTGGCATGAGATCTGACACGCAGTAGATCTCTTATGGACTCTATGAAGCCTTGATAGTAAAAGTTGCACATTCTTTCTATTTCTTTGTCATGTTGCTTTATACGTTCCTCCAATTCTTCCATAAACCCAGCATGGCCGTCACTTTCATATATCGAACGAAAAGCTGGTCCCCAGTAATCATCAATCCCTTCAATTTCTTGAATAGTGGCAGTAGTCATTTTATGTTATGAATTTTTTGACTTATTTTTAAAGTAAACTGGCTTCCTTTTTGGGTATTTGGTTGGTATTGAGTATCAAACTTGGTTGTGGGTGTGGGTGGAACAGAACTGGTAAAATACAAAGATATTGTATAATTATTAATCACCATAATTTTCCATTGTATTAGATTTCTGAAAGAAAACAAAAAGCAATCGTTAGAATTAGTAGACTGTTTTAAGATTGAAACGATTCATAGGTGTTTTTTTTTCATATCTTCTCAATTCTCAGAGTATATATGGAAAACATTAGGTAAAATATTTAAACAGTAGGTAAATACAGTACTAAAATATTTCGAATCATAGCGATGTTTTAAGCTACATTGTGATTTTTTTTTTGGCCTGTTTTATCACATATTTACCACATTACAGATAGAAGTTACGCCCACATATGATATGAGGCCAAAAACAATATTACATTTATATGGCTTATGATTTTTGATCAATGTTTTATCTTCGAATCAAAAATGCGATGATATTATTTTTATTATGGTTAAATTGTATAATCTCAAAAAAAAATGTGACAGATTTTTATTGAACGAAAGTATGAAATATTTACCTCCAATCACAGATTGTGATCACTTAATTATGGTAATGCTGACACAATTATAGGAATAGAATATTGATTCCTTAAATAAAGCTTTGTCATGTCATTAACGTATAAATTAATGATAATATGTTTATGAAATGAAAATATTATAATGTAAGGATTGTAAAGAGAAGACAAACTATCTGTCAAATCAAGCAAAGACAATATAATATATTCATGTCATCTATGGTATTTAGTAATCAAACAAAATACTCCCAAAATTGTGTTTATCACCACTAGCGCCTTGAATAAAAGTTGAGCTTTTTTAATTTGAATCGTTCAAATTATGTAAATTCACACAGAAAAGTTGAGCTGTCAAAAAACGGACATATTATTATGGTTATTACTTATCTGTGCAATATTATTCAGTGAGTATTAAGTTAGCTTAGCGAGTAATTAGGAAAAAGATTAAACTGCGGAAATTCGTATTTTGTTGTAGTCAGTGGCGGTTCCTGACCTGAAATCTTGGGTGGGCTAGAGAAAAGCATATTTCCACTTCACTTTATACATTAATCTACAAGCAAATTAACAAATATTACGATACTACTGCAATGCATAAATTTTTATATAATAAAATCAATGCTAATGTAACTAAGAAATAATAGAATAATAACACGGAATCCTTAAATTCGTCTCTTTCAAAGTGAAATAACAAGTACCTACTAAAAGCAGTATAGAACTGTCACTTGCTGTCACTGAAAGTCAATACCTGTCACTTTCATACAATACAACGATATTGGTATTGTGTTTCAATGCATAAGTATGCGTAATGGGCTGAATCAGATCAGCCCCCAACGATCAACAGAAACTTGACAGATTGAAACACTATCCTTTGTGTTAATGACGTTTCCGTACATACAAATACAAAAAAAATCTAATCGTGCTTGATTGCGCCCCAGTGTAAATAAATATTGCATGATATTGTCTGTGGTTACGGGCATGAGGAATTTAGCCCCTGAGTGGTGTTGCCAGTGACGTGTTCCAGTTCCTGTTCCCTGTGAAGTATTTATAGGGTTATTGTTTTTTTTATGCCGGCTCACTTTAAAATTGTAATACAAAACACAATCGAGAATATGATTGTAGGTAGACGTAACATTGTCTTATATTGACAGAGGAAAATTAAAACAAAGATATTTTATTCATTTGGGAAAGGTAAGTTGCTGTTGATTTTTATTCAGCCATCTAATGTTTTGGGTGAAAAATGCAGGTCGGGCTTAGCCCACCTAGCCCAGTACCTAGAACCGCCACTGGTTGTAGTTTAAATGTTGAAAGAATTACTTGGTCGTGCATGTTCAAGCGCTTTTACGAAATATTTGTGAATTAATTAGACGAATAAGTTTGGGCTTTTTTAATAAGGTGCATTCTAAGCGTATAAGGTAGGTAGGTAATTAGTAAAAGAATTTCATCGAATTTTTAATGTTATATATAACTTGTGTTTAATCACATTTAAAGCCACGCTTTTGCATATAGTATTATATAAAGTCGTTCATTTCCGGTTTCGTTTAAAACAATAATTATTTTTCTTTTTACTAACATGCTAAGTTTAATTTTTCAGAAAAACAGCTGTTCAAATACTTAAATAAAAAAAAAAGTGATATGCATAGTTAATTTATTATACTTAAATATTTAATTACATACATATTTTTTCCATCCATTTTCGCTCACAATGTGGAGCATGTTGCCTCTTAATGGAGGTATCTCAACAGAACTTTTTTTCTACAAAAACTGTTTGTTATTTAATCGCTCAACCTCTCTTTCTACAGAGAGTAGTAGGGATAGAAGGATAATGGTATGCGTACACTTAATCCGTCATCGGACAAACTATGCTCGGCCAACAACGGCCAAACTCGTCCGATCGAAACAAACATATGTGAAGAAATAAGAGCGCGTACACTACTACAGACGGCATCGTACGATGACGGCCGTTTCTGACCGATCAATCGACGAATCTGAACACGTTAGGATTTGTCGGCCGTCTGCGGGCTATTTTTGGTGTATAGAGAAGTTTTATTGTACATATAGTGTAGTTTTCTGTGAAAATCTTGTTTTTATTTGAAAATGGACCAGTTTACTTAATGGGTATTTTTTTTAAAATTTCACATCTTTTTTACAACTAGTTAAATGTAGGGTTAATATCATTCACGATTTTCATTACAAAAGAACTGTTTGAAAGCTTCACGAATGTTATAAGCTTCTGTAGAACTTCTGTTTTTCCCTCTAGAATAAAAGTTACTTCTTTGATCAAAATTTCTTCTACGATCTGTGGAATAATTATATATTGGTTGTCATTCTCTGTCTATAACAATGTTGTGTAGTAAACATATACACTTTACTATAATTTCGGCGTTTTCTGTAGTAGTTCGATGCATTTGATCAAAACCCGTAATGCCTGACAACGGTACCAGTGAATGCAGATGAACGGCCGAGACTTTACGTCCGAATAGGTCCTACACGAAGTCGGCCGATGATTCGGTTTTGGTGTGCGTGTAGTATAAGGCTACGACAGGGTAGTGGTTAACTAATCACGCCCAGTTATTGAAGGATCGGAAGGGTGGGAGAGAATTTTTAGATATCACAGATACCCTACAAACAGAAATCGATAAATCAATCAAAAAAATGCTGTTGACACTGGGGCTCGAGCCGGTGAGATCTGGTACGGAAGTCAACAGTGCTGACCACTGAGTCATTTCACATTATCACAGTAAAAAATACGTAATATCAGTTGATATTTATTTGACCTGTCCATGTATTCATTTAGACAAGGTGCCTGACCAGTGTAAAAGGGCCCTTTTGTTGTTTTAGGACTAAGGGTCTTACGAAAACATTATGGTTATTATGAGCAGGCAAATGAATGAGAAGTTTTGGTTTAATTTATTGCTTTTGGGTCAATTTTTAACCAAAAATCATCAGTCGGCTTGGATCGGAATTCAAATTTGATTTTCAAAGTAAAAATAATCAACTCGCAGTTATGAAACTTGTAATTTTGAATGAATATAGCTTTATTTATGTGTAGCTTTAAAATTGCCTTACCTATAACTACCCTTATATGCTGATTCTTCCAAGTTCAAGTGTACAATTAACTATTATTTAAAATACACATTTATTTTAACCCGTTAGACTAGAAATTTTCTAAAAACTAATAAAGGAAAACTTAATATTCACTTTGTGAATCCTTAAGAGATGTTGGACCCTTTTTCAATGATGCAAACTCTAAAAAATATTTATTGACGTCGTAATAATGACAACACACTGGTGGGTAGCATGTGTGGTTAGTAGGTATGCGACACACCGGTGGGTCGTTAGCTTTAGAGTGGTTAAATAAAAACTATGGTGATTTTAGTTTTGTATAATTCTCATAATTGGTTTCTTTGATTTGAGTAAAAATAAAAGAAGATTCATTGAATTACAGCTTCAAATGTAGACACTATATATATTATAGAAAAATACTATACAATTTTGCGAATTGGCCAAAAATGGCCCACAGAGTTAAGACCTCACTCAAAAGATTTTCTTACCAATCTTAACTATATTTATATCCTTTGTTTCATAGCAAAAGCAATCAAATCGTATTAATTTGTACTGAGCTGATTTTTTGAATGTTTATTTTTTAACTAATTCACATTTTTATATTGATCAAGACTTGTTTCACACATCACAAACATTATCATTTTATTATTATAAAAAAAAGTTCCGATTATTTCAGGTCTGAAAGAAAACATTATTTTTATTTTTTTCTTGTTTTTTTTACAAACTCCTTTTTAGAATAATTTTACGAATTTTATGATATTGAAGCTTTTTTTGGGCTCCACAAAAACTGAATCCTTATTAAATAAGCCTTCGAATTTGACACACTTGTGAAAACCTGTAGTTTTTAAAAATAGTTTTGTATGCTACAACAAATTCAAATGGTTTTGACTTCATATTGTCAGGTGAATGAAAGAAAACTAGTATAGATGAACCGGTAGGCTCAAGTGCAATTGATTATAAAAATCTACTTGATTTTATCAGCGACTATAATTCAAAACAAAAATACAGTGATCGGCCATTGAATGATTTTCAAAACAAGGTATTACTGTTTTACTTTTGTTTACTAAAATATATTTAAGTGAATTTTCTTATCATGCTGCAACAAGTTGAAATTCAGGAACAGGCTCCATTCCACACTAGATATAAGAATCAACAGGATTCGCAAAGTGCTTCATCGCAGTATGGGAAGTCCTACATTAGTGTGAGCAAATGCCATCTTATGTTTAAAAAATCTTATTTTACAAGGATTTTTTATATGAATTTAAAGTGTTAGAAAAATTATTCCATTTAGATTGTCTTGGAGAAAGTGTTCCAGTGCTACCTAGGAGTGATATAGTTAAAATTATGAATATTGATGAGCAGAAATTTCTGTAGACATAACGCAAAGTGATGCAATCTAAATCAATATGTCAACATTAATTCATAAGATCTTCAGACTCCACTGCCTGGATTAATTTGTAGTAAAATGCTGACTGCTTAACTATTCCCATATGAGTCTACATTAGGAGCAGATGGTTTTGAAAAATCTTAGACAGATATCCAAGTTTAGGTATTTATTTATCTTTGAACTTATGTCAATATTCCACAGTATTTATTTTCTTATACATATGAAGCCATTTAGTTCACTAGATTACCCTTGTAGTGATTAACCACCAACTGTATTTTTGGAAAATCATGTATGTATCTATTTAAAACTGTCCCAAGTTTATTTTGTTATGTTAACAATATTGTCTACAATACATTCAAAGGTAGTATTTAAGCCATCAATTAAATCATTTATTAGAGTAAGAAATAAAACAACATCATTTGAAAACAACAACCAGTTTATTTTCAAAGCAGAAAACATATACTTAATTTATACAAACTATAGTACAAAAATTTACAATAATCACAATTATACACAAAAGCTGGAACAAAACATTTCTGAGCGACAAAATACGATACTCATCAAAACCGTCTTCAAATTTGAATTCATCAATTTTGTTGGTTAACATTAAAAATTCATCTAAAGTTTGGAACTACATGCCCTATCATCGCATAATTATATTTTAGTTCATCATAAACGATTGAACGGTGTACTGGTCGCATACTTTACACTGCAAACTTGAGTCTGATATACTATAATACAACATTCGTGTTTTGTCACATTATGAATACAACTACTTAAGCCTTTACTCCCAACAGCCAAACGAGAGAGCGACAGGTTATTTGTTTTTGAAGAGGCGCGTCCGCCATAATGTACATTATTAACCTGACAGTTTTATTCGAGTCGACAGTTCAATGCAAACATTATTAATAGTGAGATCAGATAAACTACCAAAAACTGCACGGCGCGAGGCTGCAGAGGTGTTCCTGCGACTTCCGAAGATGTTCTCTGGCAGTATCTTTACTGTTATTCTTTACAAATTTCTTAATCTAATTCAATCATCATTAAAATTGAAAAATAATTTTAACTCCACTATTTATTATCGACGGCTGTTTCTTTACACACATATAAAATAGACTAGATATCTTGACAGCCATTATCAAAACTAAAAAAATATACATATTTCAGTGATACTCGGGTACTTATTTCGATAGGATACAAAAAAAACTATATTAAAATCATCGTTGAGAAAGATATTTTGGCATAGGCTTTGCGTCAAAAGTTTTATTCATTATAGTCAATTTGGTTTTTGAAGAACGATGCACGATTTAACATTTAATTTATTGAACACAATCGGAGAACGTGATTACGCATCATTCTTCAAAAGATTTTTTTTGTGGAAGAGCTCGTTGAGCTATATTTTATCAAAGTACAATATGACTTCCTATATTTTCTTCAATAGACATTTGTCGATTTCACAAATGTTTTTACAGTTCGAAAGTTTAATACTTAATGGTTTTTTTAATATAATTATGCTTTAAGTAAAAACCAGTCAATGAAGTGTTTTAAATGTAAAACATCGAAAGCTTTATTGTATTCGCGTTAATCTCAATTAGTTCACAGAAGTGAACGTTTTCACTATTTAAATGGAAACCGGCAAAAATAAATTACCTTTAAAGTACTTATTAATAAATTATTCATTAATTATACTGGGATTACAATTCTAAGGTGAGAATGTAAAAATCGAGATGCGAGACGACACTTCAACAGTCGTTCAACATTTGATGATAACTGAAGTTGAACAGACAATATTCAAACAATTATATTAAAACTACTCAGACCTGATTGGGTTTTTGTGGATGACTTGTTCCATTTCTATATAATACTTGAATATTGTGAAACACTTAATAAAACTTATTTTTCAAAATCGAGTCTGAGTAGTGATAGTATGACAATAGAAGAAATAAGTGAAATGAAGTCTAGAGTGAACAAAACCTTTCTTTGTGCTGTATATAATGAATTATTATCGTATCGGTTATCATTAAATTCCATTGAAACTTTAAGCATAAAAAGTGCGACTCCATTGAAGAAACCGTGTCTATCTTAACATTATATTCTCATAAAAAAGGTATATTATATGAATTGTAAGAAAATACATCTAAAATGTATCTCAGAGACATAGAACACTCCATCTGAAGAAGAAAGTCTCAATAGATGATTCTAAAATATTATTAAAACGATATACTAGAGAGCATTTATATATTTTTCACTATATCCACAGAAATCAGTAATGAAAAATAGAGTCAATACGATGATAAACTTTCAGAAATACTGATCAAAGAATTGAATTTATTTCAAGAAATCAGGCACAGTGTCGGGTTGAACTAGAAATCTGCATTTTCTAAGATTACATAGTGTTGTACACGGGATTGGTACATCTATTTGCGGTGGGGTTTTTCAACCTCGCCAGAGGATGTGTTTTCCCATGCTGTATTTGTTTCTTAGTTTGCGCTTTGGCTACGACCGTGGCCACCACCTCCGCCGGAAAACCTACGGGTGTCATGGAAATCGTGTTCGGGGGAACGGGGGGACGTCGAGCGGCCGGTTGCAACCGCGCCGTCCCCAAAATTGAATTCCTAACAGTCGGGGCGGATTGTTTTCTTTGAGCTTTATTATCTATATCACGGTGCAGACTGGACTTCCGCAGGGGCACTGGAGGCTCGATGATTGTCTTTGTGCTGAACTGTTGACTTTTAGGTCGATCATATTTTCCCACTAAAACTTTCACAGAAAGGTCTTCCAGATAAGCGGCGTGTCCGAGAGGATCGGCGGTGGGCTCCGACTCCGGCTGCTTTTGCTTGTCAACGTGCAAACTCACCGGGGAAGATGGGAGACTCCGCCCTTTACCATTATTATTGTTCGCAGAACTGTTAAAACTTTGCAATGACATTTCATTGCCGGGAGCACTTTTATTGTCATTATTAATATTGGATTTAGCTTCAAACTCCATTTTAAGATTTTTCACTTTACCGGATAAAGTTCTAGTGACCGCTGCAGGATTTCCCGTTTTCAAAATATCAGTTTTACACTTATGGGAACTGAGAGGTTTCACTGTGACACCACAGTTGGTGAGCTTTGGAGAATATAGATTTCCCAATGATTGCGAAGAGGGAGGGGAAGGATGCCTCTCCAAAAAACTCATACAAGAAGCGGCCGGCGCACTGGCCGACAACTGAGAGTGGAGTCCTCCGTTTCGCTTACCGACGTCGCCCGCAACGTCGCTGCCACCAAAGTCTAATTCCTTTAATATGGCACTCATTTGATTACTTCTTTCTGGGTGGGACGCAGCGTCAAAAATGGTCCCATTGGAACCTTTTAAAGATTTATTAGAATTTATACTATCGAGTTGTTCGTGGTTTTCATTAATAATATCTAAGTCACAGAGAGGCGCTGAAATTTTGTGCACTAGAATAGGGTTGATTGCTTCTTCAATTCCGTTACATATGGTGGGATCAGAATCTGAGCAGACTCGTTTTGCGGAACTCTCTTCTAGTTTTTGCTTGGTGCGTTTGACAGTTCCCGTATTCCACGTTTCTTCGTAGGATCCGCAAGAAGAGTTTCGCGACGGTCTCGTGTCGTAGGATCCCCAGGATGAATGTCTGGAGACGCGTTCGCAGACGACTGCGCTGTCGCAGGAGCTGAAAGATCCCTGCCTGCTCGGCGGTCCTCCGCTCTCCGCCCGGGATCCTTCTCCTGATCCTTGCCGATTCTCTTCTTTTTCGAAGGCACGATCCACCAACTTCGAGAAGGGGTCTCCGCTCTGTCGCTGTTTAGGCCGCGAGTCCACTATTCCGCTGTCGCATTTGACTATTTCATTTAAATTTTTATCATCACCGAAGTCAGCCCCGTTAGAATGTATCTTATCATAAGAAGTGTTTTCCCCCGGATCCCATATTTCAGTTTTGCCTGCCGAGTCTTTGGACTGAATAATATTTCCCATAACGTCCAAATCGTTGGAGACTGTGCTATACTGAAAATTTATATCACCGATATCTGAACTCTTACTGCCTGACTTGTCCCGGGTATCACCGTAAGCATCTCCGAGAGTGAATTTTAAAGAGTCTATCTGATTGGCCAGGTTGAGTTTGAGATTTCTTTTCACACGCTGTGTTTCGTTTTCTACGGCAGCGGCTTGGGATTCGAGTTCATTGACGATGTGTTTCACGCTAGGGATTCCGTCTTCTCTCAACCTCATTATCTGGTTCTGCGATACGCTGTAGCTTCCGTTAGCGCACGGCATTAACTTATTTCTAGTTTCAGGACCTAAGTTTTCCAATGACACGGAGGTAGGAGGTAACAATCGGGAGGCGAGTCTGGTGTCCGGCGACCAAGATCTAGGTCGACCTCGGCAACGGCCGGATGACACCAAAAGGAAATGTGCGGGTTCCGTGAATCTATTTCTAGAATCAGTCTTCGAAACGAGTCCCGGTGATTTGAGATTAGTTTCAGACTTCGATCTCTGCAGCTTTTCTTTGTTCTTCATGGCATCCAAAATCCCTTGATACGTCTCCAGTTGACCCAGAAAGCTTGAATTAGGTTTTATACAACTTCTCTTCTCTTTTACATGTTTCATGGCTGTGTCGAAGCTCCAATCGAAAGCTTTCATAGCGTAGGCAATAACCACGGATGCCGATCGACTCACACCCATCTTACAATGGACTAGAACTTTCGAATTTTCTTTTCTCGCCCTCTCTATATACTTGAAGGTGTTGTCCCAATACCTCAGGAGGTCAGTTTTTTCATCATCGTAAACTCTAATGTTCAAGTAATCGAACATGCCCGGAAAAAAGTTGTCAATTTCTCTGGTAACATTCAGGATGTGATGGACCCTGAAAAATGAAAAAAAAAGCAATGTAAGTCAAGTGTGACCATAGGGTAGGTGGATGAATTGTGAAAATGATAATGATGTAAATTTGAATGATCATTTAATTTACAAAAGGTGAAAGAGTGCTCAAAAGAGAAAAATAATATTAAATCAACGATATGCCAATTTAAATTACCCATTCTTTTGCAGCTCTTCCAAGTTGCTGGCATTCCATTCAGATCCCAGGTAGACGTGATCGAATATCTCCGTAGGTGAATCCATCTGTCCCAAGATGGTGATCATCTCCTGGTCAATGAAAGGCTTGAACTCCCCGAGATCCATGTCCAGATCCTCTTCCAACCGTCCTCGGATTACTTTACTTGTGACCTCATCCAGGTCCACGCTCATCATGATCTCCTTCAGTGTTGACCTGATAACACTCTCTGTCTCTTCGCGTTCCCTGGGCCTGTAAAATTCGAGTTAAATAGTTTGATTAATTTTAGGGAAAAGATAAAAATTGCTCTTAAAAATAAATTTACAAAGATATAGTGTAGTAGAGTTAATCGAATCTTATGTCTGATTCAAAACTGACCTGCAAAGAAGAACAAACGAATATATTATGATATTTGTTCAATTAAAAGCATAAAAAGATAATATTAAGAGTAAAATCTCTACATGAGCACTATTTTAACTCAATGATGTATTTTTTCAAAATTTGTATTCACTCCATTAACTTATTAAAATATTTATATAATATGTCAAAAAACGACTCAGTTTTAAGGAAATATCTAAAAAGCTTGTGCCCATTTATTAAAATATACCAAAAATATAATTATTATAAACATATTTTATGTTTTAGAAATCAAAGGAAATAAAAACAATTACTATAAAACAATAAAGCAAGCATTGAAAAATAAAATGTGTACTATGTATTTAAATTTTGTACATTTCCATACGTGTTGTCACTAACAGTCAGTAACTGTCAGTCCCGATATCCCGGAAGAGTATTATCACAATTCAGATTTCGGGATCATAACATTGGACGGGATCCCGGGATCAGAGACCCTAGTGTCAATCGGCTCTTTTCTCATGTCTAGTCAGCTGAGTTACAATTGAATCGTAATAATGAATAATATTGTGAAAATTTTTGCCATATATATTAAAAGACAATTTTAATAGAATGGTAAAATAACAATTATTTGTAATCACTCACTTTGTTCGGACAGAATCCGGAGATGGTGGTCGCCGAGACTCGATGCTATCCATTGCGAACCATTCGTTGAGGCAGGACCTCTCGGATTCGATCTGCTCCTCATAGTAGCCGACCCAGTCGTGGCTGGCTCCGCCCTGGAAGAAGTTTTGCTCGCGAGCGCGACTGCTCACCCTGTGCAGCGTCTGAAGCGCCGACCTGAAACGAGCAATTATTGACAAGTTAATAAGAGAAGTATATTAATGGCAACTTGTAAAAGTTAAGAAAAGTAAAAGGTAAGAGTTACTGGATTCGGTTGACCGAGAACGATCGTAACCAAGGCAAACCAGTGTCAAAGGCAAGAGTTTTTCTGAAACATAATTTTCGAATTAGAAGGCATTTATTTTTCAGTATACGAAAATAGTCGTTGCTTATGATAAAGATGAGAGGGTGAAAGACGGTTTGCAATACAGACGTGACGGCTTCTCTCCTTGTAGGGCGCCACCGCCCAGGCCGGCCGCTCCAAAAATCCCGCCCATACCGACTGCCGCGGATAAACTCTTGTCCGCGTCACGTACAAAAACCACTCCGATAGAGAAATTATTCAATAAACGTGTTAATAGTACAGATGACTGACGGGCTGCAAGGGCTCGGCCAAATATAATATAATAGTATGGAATTGTTCATCAAAGTGAACAAACAAAGACGGAAAAATGCCCAGCGGGTCTACTGCTTCGTAACTTTGCTACCGCTCGCATTTCGGATAGTGATCATTATGTCGATTAAAATATCGTGTCGTCATTCAATGGCATAGATATACGACTATCAATATTTCCCGAGTTTGAGATTTGCAATGTACAGTTTGATAAAAAAAAAAAATACAACTACACTCAGTGGCGGATAAAGCACATTGGAGGCCATATGCGCAATACATTTTGAAAGACCTGTTTTTCGAATAACAGTGTTACAAAACTGAAATTAAAAATTAAGGATTTATATAATGTATGCTATTTTTGAGGGCCCTAAAATGCGGAGGACCCAAGCGCGCGCCTCTTGCGCTTATGTGGTAATCCGCCACTAACTACACTTCCAGATATAATAAGTAAACTTTGGTCAGAGAGTAAACAAGTCTACATTTTAAACATCGTAAGCGAATAAATTTACAAGCATAATTTAAAAATGTTTAGGATTGCTTACAATAAAAAGCATATGCGTGATAACTTCAAATGATATCACAAATACATATATATATAATATGCGGTATCAAAACAAACAACTAAATCATCACAGACAGCGAAGTGTCGCCACAAAAGGTTCCCGGCGGCACCGCGACTATCGCGATCCTTATTCGACCGACGAGGTGTATGAGCAACAGTTACTTCACTCAATACGAGCGTATCTCATAAATGGTAAAATCGCTTTATTTTGTTTACATATACACCCAAATCCATTATTTACGCAAAACATTGTCTAACCAAAATTTGACGCGTATAAAAAAACCTTACGTTCATAAATTGATTCCAAAAATCAAAATATCACACAAAAAAGTATCAAAAATGAAAAAGTAAAAAATTTGCTCTTGAAATTGGCGCATTTTTATTATATTATTTACATACATATTAACCATTTTTTTAAATTGAATACTAAAATACAATCAGAAACAGATATATTATCGATTGTGGAAAGGAAAAAGGACGTAACCCACACATATCAAATTTTACAGGAGGCATAAAAAACGTGATTAGTTGATTTTGGGCCATATGCAAATTATGAAATATGCACAACCTTGAAGTGCACGTAGACTTCTAAACTGGTATTAACTGATGACATAATCTAATATTAATTAAATATTTTTCTAAGAAAAACCGTTTTTTTTAGTCTTTTTTCTTAGTTTCAATTTTTACAAGCTCATCTGTTTTCAAACTTAAAAGCTAAATTTAGATACTAAATCGGCATTTTCAGCATACATCCTTTTGAAAGAACGTGTATCAAGCTGTTTTAAAAATACTGTGGGTTACGTTCTATTTGCTTTCCAAAGTCGATATGTATGCAAGCATAATTGTTTTAACTTTTTAATATATTATATCTCGTTAGCTATTTTTTTTAACAAATCGACTATTCTCACCACATTGGATCTGTTTTGTTGATCCGACGGTAAATTCATAATCGTTACAGTAACGGATGGACCTCTAGAGTGCATTTACTGCATACAATAAATATATGGACGAAACGTGCTATTTAACGAGTTCAATAAATGTATTTTAAGATTCAGTGCAGTCATTACATCACATGATTTTACGTGGGTTCACCAAAAAGAAATCGCGTTAAAAAAAGAAATCCGGCAAGCCAAAAAAACACGCGTAAAATCGAGCATAAAAAAATCGCGTAAAAAGAGGACTGGGTGTACCGCAACATAGCCACAAAAAAAATGTAAAACTACAATTTCGACAAATTCTGTGCCACTGTAAAGTCGTTCGCTGTCAATTATTGGTGGAAAGGCAGTGTATACAATAAATACTTTTTTTTACTAATTCTACATTATCTATAACAGTGAAGGGGAACCTGCGGCCTTTTGAGTTGATCAACATATTTACTTTGATCAAAAAATTATACGCAAACGTTTGGAGCGTAATCAACCCATTATATGCTTGACAGTCGAAAAAACGGGGGAGGGGGTGTCAACGTTTTCTTTACTGCGGCCTTATGCTGAATCAGATAAATGAATGTGGCCTTCACAAATGAAAATATTCCCCACCCCTGATTTATTATATAATAAATAATGTGGAATTATTACAAAAAAATGTTTTTAAACACATTTCGAGTATTTAAATTGTAGAACTGAGTCTTTATATTAAAATTTACTGTTCAATATACAATTAAATTAAATTATTTCACTAGTTATATGACAGATGTTCCGCCTGTTTGAGAAGCATCTTCTAATTTATTATACATCAACAAGCGTTTTCAGATTTTTTTAAAATTGATATACAAAGCGAGTAACGTGATAGGATGGCCAAGAGGGGGCTCGCGCGAGCCCTTTGTTAAAGTTTACTAAGGTCAGCGAGCCCCTTGTTAAAGTTTACAAAATGGATACTAAAAGATATGAGTTTTTTTTTAAATATATTAAGCGGTATATTTTTTACATAATAAAAGCACATTAAATAACATTCGATTGATTTCATAATTATTGCGAATCATCCAACAAGAGTGATAAAAACATCCATCCCTTATCTGAAAAACCACGAATATCTCTCAGGTCTAGCCGAGCCCCTTGTTAACATTTTGGCAGCCCTCCACTGCGTGATAGTTATTACATTTGTTTGTGCCGTCTGAAAATCTGTTTGTCCGTATCAGTACGGATAATTAACTTCTTTCCAAGAAGCGGTGTAAATTATACCAAATTTATTTGTAAAAATATACAATAAATTTAAATAATGATTCCTTATCACGTCATCGTTTCGTATCCACATTTAAAAAAAATGCGGTTTAGGTAAATTAAAACCGCAAGATAAACCGTTTTGCAGAGTATTCAATGATAACTTTGATAACGGGACAAGTTTTGCGAATTCTAAACAAAATAATGATGTTAAATAACAAACTGATAAAAGAAATCAAGGCTGACGCGCACGAGATTGAATATCACCAAACTAAAACAAAGAAAATAACTTTTTCATTCGTATCATATTTTATATTGAATGCGAAAATCAGGCTTTAGATTAAATTGAAATGTCTTTTCAAGCCCAATTTTTATTTCGTGTCCAGTCGAATTCTGAATAGTTTAATTCGATTAACATAGAATAATACATTTCACTGATTGAACTAACATTTACTTCATTAGTAGAATTTTATTATAAAAGGAAGTAAATAGCAATATATTGATTGAATTTAAGTCGTGTTTAATAAGTGTTATAATTGTAATATAAATTAGGATGCTACAGCAAATAACAAGATTTATTGTGTATCTCTTGAAGGACAGTATATATATATATGTAATATAAAATATAAAACAAGTGCTTGCTTAAATGGTAAAATTAAAATCAGTCGTACTTAAGCAAGCATTTGTGAATGTAAGTCTGTCTGAGGATGCCTCTGAAAGAGGCGGAACACGTGTCACAGTTTGTATCACAATACGTGGAATAATCTAAGTTATTTTATATTAAAACGAATTTCCACAAAGTTACCGCTGAATCCATCGAGAGTGTATGTAAGTTTATTCATAGTTCTGACGATGGCGTACGCCGAAATAGCTATCAATTCATTTAATAAAAAAAATGTGGAACTAAATACGTTGATATTTTTTACCTAATTAAATAGCAATAACTGTCAATTATTGATGGTAAAGCATAATACATACATATTTTAAAAAGTTAAAACCGGTTCCGTTTAATACGGACATCATAGCATCAGTTAATGATACTCGCAATGAGCGAAACCGGTCTGGATCTTGATCACAAATGTAGATAGCACAGAAAAAATTGCAGTAATATCAATGCAAATACATATCTCGATAGTATCGAGTCGGTACTAGCTTTAATTGATTTTGTATCGCCTAGGTTTTAAATGATAGTTATAAATATTGTAGCAGTTTCTCGTCGTACTATATTTGCATACATAAATCTGAAAGATTATGTTTTAAGTAGCGAGCTGGGGACTCGTTTATTATACCACAGAGATAAAATAAAGTACAGGTAATAATATGAACGTATTGAAAAGGTGAACGACGAGATGAAAATTGCGTCACCTCTAAATAAACATAGTTTCTATTGAATAAACAACACATTCAAGTCGAACGCTATAATGATAAAACTGTTTTAATTATAAATATATGAATATCTAATAGTTCAGAGTGGGCAAATATTCATTAAAACATTTAAATTATTACTACTGACAAGAAGTGCCTATGCTAAATAAATAGCATGGTCTTTGAAATTGCATGTGATGATCACATCGCATTGAAAATACAATTTCAAAGACATACAGAAATCCAACTGTTTATTACTTTCCCAATTGATAGAATGTCATTAACCTTTAAACGCCCAGCGGTCCCGTATTATGACTGATTATGGTACATTTCGATATCGGATTACACTGATTTATGATAATAGTATTCAAAATATGAATATTAGCTTACATAAATGATGAATTTGAGATACTGATCCATAATTTTATTTTCAGTTTCGATATATATTAATATTTTTGTAATATTGAGTAATATAAACATCTGCGTTACAAGGTCGACTCTTGGAATAGGCGTTGTGTTAGGCGGACCTTAATAAATCAGCTTTATCCACACCATACAACATATTTCAATGGGGATACAGATTTCTTTCCATACCTAGAAAATTCTCTATTTTTTTTTTGTAATTTCATGTTTTAAATTTTTTAAGTTTTGTCCTAATTTTTATCGTTTTAATTCTTTAACTTTAATGTATAATAATAAAAAATATGAAAAATTATAAATAAAAACAATCTTTTATTTTGCTAATGCTTTTTATTTTACCCACATAGGCTGACTAGTTTTAGAGATATCATTATTTTTATAAAAGCTACGGGTCGTGCAAATATTTCGCAAAAAGTCCACGGGCGTTTAAAGGTTAATATCAAACGAATACCTTGTAAAGCTTTGAAACGAAGTGATAATATTCTTATTTTTATATAAAAAGGATAAAAACATCAATTCATGATCATCCGTGCACTTTATGCATGAATATGCCGAAAGGCGAAACTCAGGTCATTCATTGGTGATAAAACGTATGGAAAAGAACGAAAATTAATGTTTTTGAAACGGATAATTAGTCGTGTGTTTTGATGTTTAAAAAGGTAAAATCTGTTTGTTATCGGTAGTTAAAAATATCCGATTCGTTCAGATTGTTTTATAAAGTTTTCTTGCATATAAAATAGTTTGATTTCAATAATTTAAAACACATGGAACGATGAGGAAAATTCCATCAAATTATTCTGTCCAAATATTTAGTCTGAAATGTCGAAAACGATGTCTTCAGGCCGCTGTGAATTCCACGCCTCGCGAGTGGACGAGATTGCAGGTGACCCAAATAATGCATTTTACCGACTGAGGAAACGCGTTCATTTATTATTACGAATAAAGTCATTAAATAATATGCAACATTCGACGCTTCACGGTTATTGCAGTAGTTTTGCGTTATATGTATTTTTATATCACATTTTCAATGAACCAAAAACGTGCAATTTTTATAACAATTAAATTTTGTAGTAACAGTTGGTATTGTATTGAAACTATATATCTATATATATAAAACAAAGTGGGGTTAGTTACACCACGTATATCTCGAGAATTAGAGCACGGATTTCAATGATATTTGATTTATAAAATTCTTATTTACCTAGAATAGCAGAATAAGCATTAAAACATCGGAAAAATATCACGGAAAATAAATTATGAAGAAAATTAATATCTTCATACAGAACAAAATTTTCAAATGAGGAATAGGTCAAATAATGACATGTTGTTTTATGCTCGGTTCAGGTAGATGACACTAGATGGCACTGTATTTATACGATAGACTTTTAAATAATTTTGAATTTAGAGTATAATCGATGATATGAAATGAAAACGAAAGAAAATCGAATACTATTGAAATGAGGTTATGTTTATAATTAGGTATGATACATTTTTTGACAACAATATTACGATGTTTGCACGAACGTTTGTATCGAATTGACAATTCAAATTTGATGTTCGATTGTTTCGATTTCATATCTGTCAAATCTCTGGTCTAAATATTGACATTACATTTAAATGTGTTTCGTGCATTAGGTGTGATTGTTTGTTTGTTATTTATTCAATGTTCTTAGATTAGTTTTATTTGGAATTAGAAACTGTACTCTTTTCACTTCAATTAATACTATACTATTTATATATAGAACGTCAAAAAAATATTTCGTGATATTTGACAGCAAAAGTACATTGTGAATTATATTACATAACGTTAGTAAGCCATTACTTTATGGTTATTTTTAAATGCATACTGCTACGTACGTAATTCCTGTGTCCACTGTCAATACTTGATGGAAAAGCATTCTATATTTAATTAAACGGTTTTTCTCTTATATAATGTCGAATGCGAAATTATTAACAAAGAAAGTTTCAATTGTATGTATGGTTAAATTTTATATTTTATAGTTAAATTTTAAATTTAGAGTATGGATTAGAATAAAAAAATCGATGATATGAAATGAAAACGAAAGAAAATCGGATAATATTGAAATGAGGTTATGTTTTCTGACTTGGAAATTCTTTCTGAATCTCCAAATCAGATACGCACATAATTTTCTATCATTATTTTGACATGCTTTCCATCGAATCCATGTGAACTGTGGAACAAGGTACAAGGATGACATGTCAGAAGACATTTTACATCAAATTCGTGTCAGTTCAGGGAATCCCGATCTCTAGATGAATGAAGAGATACATAACCAGGCTTTGCTTTAGATCGAAGACATGTGTTACCTCATGTGTGGCAGTTTGTTAGTCAAGTTAGGAATGCCAACGCCAGATCGTGGAATGAACGACGCTTTCAATCGAAAATTGGAACGTGAACGTGAATATTTTCGAGATGCATTGAACCAATCAGTTCAAACGAATTTACCACTGTTGAACCCACAATAGAGGGAAGTGTACGATACGTTAATGAATGCAATTTATGATGGAAATGGTGGCTTATTTTGCCTTGACGCGCCCGGTGGAACTGGGGAGATATTCCTCATGTCATTGATTATGGCTACTGTTCGTGCGAGATCCGAAATTGTTGTAGCAGTTTCTTCTTCTGGAATAGCGGCTACGTTGATAAAAGCATGCCGAACGGCTCAATCAGCGTTGAAATTTCCGTTAAACCTCCAAACGACTGAAAAACCGACATGCAATATTGCGAAACACTCAGCAATGGCCGAAGTTTTGGAAGCGAGTAAAATCATCAACTGGGATGAATGCACAATGGCACACAAACGCGCATTGGAAGCACTCAACCGAACTATGAAAGATCTGCGCAGTGACTCAAGATGTTTTGCAGGCGCAATGATTCTACTATCTGGCGATTTCTGCCAAACACTACCAGTCATTCCAAGATTGACCGTTGCCGATGAAATAAACGCTTGCCTCTGCTGACGACAAACATGCGAGTTGCATTGCTAAACGATCCATCTGCCGAAGATTTCTCCAAGCAATTGCTGACTATCGTCGGTAACGGCCGTGTTCCTGTTGACGAATCGAACGGATTGATTTCGATTCCGCCGAATTTTTGCAATTTCGTCTCAACGAAGGACGGCTTCATCAACAAAATGTTCCCAAACATCTAATCACAAAAATCACAATTGGTTGATTGAACGAGCAATTCTTGCGGCTAAAAACAAAGATGTGGATCATTTAAACTTCACAATTCAAAATCAAATCGTTGATCTACTGCATTCCTTTAAATCTATCGACTGTGCCACGTGAATTACATCATTTCAATGTAATTTAAATACTTTTCATTTTGAATTTTGCCCATTTATTGAACTTAATTCATTTTGAGTATTCATTCAAACTGAATTTAATTCATGCAATAAATTAACACAACATTTATTGATCCTGAGGCGGTACGAAGTTCGTCGGGCCAGCTAGTATACAATATTAACCACTTGAATACCAAGCAGACACAGGTGTCCGGAACATATGCAAGCGAACACGGATGTTTAAAATACATTTAAAAAATCAAATACTTGGTATTATAATAGAATATAAGCAATATTGTGATGAATATGTGTAGTGCTATCTATACTGAGTCAATATAGGTTTTTAAAATATCGAATTCTGAAAAATCGAATATGTTATCTTTATGTATATTTCTTGAATAAAGTTCAGTAAATACAAAAAAAAAACCGAATTCTGATTGTTTAAATACATAAAACATTTCGTATTAAAATGTTATAACACATGGAAGTTTCAAAGTTATTCGCACAATGATGCGTTCGTTCGATGATAATGAAAAATACTAGACAAAAAAGTTGAGACATTTTTTATTACCCAATTAGCATTCCCATGCCTGCTTCAGGTGGGTCAGCGGAATCCTTGGGAAAATTCAACGTGGATTTTCCTCGTGTTAACTGTTGCACAATTACACTGACTGACGTTTTATAGCGCGAACGCGTTCAAGCGCAACGCCAACGAACACTTCCGCCGATTAACACGCGCGGGATCCGACTAACGCGATTCTTGCTGCTCTAGCGTCGCTGCGTTTTCCTTGGAAAAACACACTTCGGAAAAACGATGATTATTCATATACAATATTCACAGATGTTTAACTGACACTTAACACATACATACATACATTCACTTTGAGTTGATAAACACTTGATGCAAGCGCTATATTAGATATTGTAATAAGTTTATAACAAAGGATAACAATACTATATTGGCGCCGTTAAAATTTGCTTTTTAAATAAATTAAGCGAATAATAAGTTTTTTTTTTAATGTCGATGAATATTTATCTTGTTTCAAGGTACAGTTTCACACGTAGATATTATGCGCAGTCCACTCTACCGCGATGGAATTAATAAGTCACGCAGTAGTTTTGCATACGAAATTAACTGGTGCACACAGATTCCGTCAGGGAGTAAACAAAAATCACATTCAAATCCGATGATTTATCTGGTGGCTGATAAAAAAAATTGAAGCACTCGATGCATATTTGATCTTGTCAAGTTTTACACGTGCAAACGTATTCGGGCCACATCGACGAAGGAGATAAATAAATAAATGCGAGATAATATTTAAAGAAAAAAAATCACTCCGCGCGCTGACTGTCCGCGGCTGCTTTTCGGTTCCAGACTCTGAATGAGTCGCGCGGTGGTTCCCGCCCGGTTTTAGATTCGCGATGGGACGGGATAGGGGAGCGAGATCGCATGGTGCGACGCTGGAGACGGTGCAGGTTCGCGGGTCAGCTTTAAGGGAGCGGGGTGATCGTGGCCTCCTCGACGTGGATTCGTTTCGCGACTGGCGGCCGAAGGCAGGCGGCGATCGCGCCAAGCAGAAACGCGCCGATGACGGGCCATATTAGGATAACGTATTGGCGCGTGGGACGCAGAGAACTATTGCGAAGCGAACGAAGGCGAGGAGGGAACTCGAAGAATGGCGACCGCCAGCTAGACCGCGAGCTCGCTGCCGCAATCTGATAACATCGACAGCGTTAATATTATTAAAAGTTTTTTTTTAAAAACGTTTTATTCACAATGAATGTTAATTCGCATATATTTATCATCAAATAGATATCTATCTGATGACGTATAATTTATACGAAAATATTATCATATCCTACATGTAACTAAACATATTATTTTCATTGTTACTTTATTTTAATGGACATAAAATACGCTTATTACACATTCAAAAAACTAAATCTTGGCGCAAAGTGATCGATTATTTCATTGCAATTCATTTTTGTACCAAATAATAGTTTACATCAATTAAGTAGCCATAATTGATATTTTCTGTGCAATTCATAATCTTTTTTAAGATTGTAATAAACGCAACATTTTGTTCGCGTACAGTTATCTAATATATAAAAATGAATGTTTGTTTGTTCGTACGTTATGCGTTGCCGCACCGCTCATCCGATTGCAATACAACTTTTTGCTTAAACTTCCGAGAAGATTATAGGCATAGTAAAATTAAATTACAGTAGGCCTTGTATTTAAAAATCAATGTCTGTATGTATGTCTGACATACTGTTCATTTTGACAACGTATGCTTGCACTTGCGCGAAGATTATAGTACAATTAACTTACAGTAGGTGGCGCGTGTGTCGTACCATAGACAACCGGCAGCAAATGTCAAACAGACAGAAAAAGAAAACATGCATTTCAATAAACACAATTCAAATACAAACACTTTCTTTCTTTGAGCGGCATTGCAACGGTTGCCGGGAACCGGCTAGTTTTTAATATTAATTAACTATTATTTCTCTACATTGCAGACAAATAATAAAAACTAAAAAAAATACTTAGTTACAATTAAAATGCGTTGAATGTTTGTGTTTGTTTTTAGCAGTAATTGATGAATTTTAACAATGGATTATGAAAAAACAAAACAATTGATGAATAAAAATCAAACGACGGAGATCACAAAGCCGCTTACACCTGAGTAAGGAAGGTTACGTGGTCGGCCGATTGAAGTCATTGTAATCGATTCTTCGGTGAAAAAGGCAATATCCGACGATCGAACGCGAGACGAAGCGATTAGTTTGAATGGACTTCCAGTGCGTTAGACAGAGACACCGTGCGATGCAAACTAACCTAAAGGTGTGTTATTTAATTACTAATAATGTCGTAAAAACCATTTACGCGTCTTGCAAAATGTTCGAAATGTCATATACTAGTGCCAACAGAAGAAGGCTGTTGGGAAATACCAGTGGGTACGTGCAAAGCAAATATTGTCTTTCGTTGAATAAATACGACATAACGACGCTAGAATGCTTATTAAAATTACAATCTCCAGCTAAATATATAGACAATGCCTTTTATACTTCAAAAAAGATCCTGGTTTTAACAACATTGAATAATTTTACAAAAACGAATGGAAAATAATATTTAAGTAACATTCTTATGGAATTACAGCAGAAATAATGTTTATAGAACCTGTATAAATGCTTCTTATAATTAATTATTGGTGAGAGAAAACAACAACAAAAAAAAAATACGTTTTTATAAATGAGTTTATTATTTTCGCAAGAAGCAACTACTGGAATTCCCATAAAACACGGCGAACTTTTTTAAGGTGTTCACTTTCAATACTTGGCGGAAAGGCATTATGTATATCAAAAAAGAAAAAAAACATGAAAAACCATTTCATGACAAACATTTTCATTTGACACCGAAACCGGCCGTGATCATATTGTCGCCCGCTGTGGCCTAGTTGGTTAGAGCTTGCTCTTCCGACCAGGCAAATCTGGGTTCGATTCCCAGTAAGGTCAATGTCAAATTGAGATTTTTCTATTTAAATTTGAGACGTAAGACATGGGTGTTTGCGATGTCAATTTATCTAAAGTGACTTACAATAAATTTTCTTATGATCCTTCAACATTATGACATTAGCTGTAATTCCAAATATTATATTTTCCAGCGAATCGGCGGTTTTCACAGATATTTAAAAATGCGAGACATTTTTTTAGGTCCTTCGAAAAGTTGCAAATTTGCAGATTTTACAATCAATCAAAGGGATTAGAGCTTTTTTTTAGATCCATCCATTCAAAAAGTTGCACCTGCCAGTCCGGGATTGGAGGACCTAGTCAGGACCGGTTTCAACTGATAATAAATAAAATGATCATAATAAATAAAAATGATCGTATTAAATAAAAATGAAATCAGTACAAATGAGTATTAAACTTTTTGAATAGTTGTTATATATAATACTAAGAACTTCATATAAGGTAAACTCCTTGCGCCGACTGCTTCAAGACTGACGAAGTGGCGAATGAACCACATTACGTACGCCTACTATTAAAGTACAATCGCAACAACGGCGCGCTATTATGAACATGAAAATGCGACTAAACGAGAAAGGAAAGTATTTTCCGAACAGACAACGTTTTTTTTTGTGACAGATACTGTTCTTATTCAGAGATCGAATACAAAATTGAACAGTTCGATAACAAAAGCATTATATTTAACATAATGTAAACCGACATTGTATAATATGCCATCTTAATATGATTATTATGATGCGGAAACAGCTTCCTTGCGTGTGCGTCACTACTATAGCGAACCAGGAAAACTATTTCAATATGAATCTCACGGGTTTTTTGTTCAGCCGCATCATGGAGTGTTGTATGATAATATACATATAATAATAAATAGATTGTAGCATATAATATGTATCTTAAATCCATTTAAAACTAACGCTATTTTTGGTTTGGACAAGCCATATTGCTGTGGGTCGCGAACGCACTTTTTTGGTGCGAAACGATTGCCGACACAATTTTCAAATTCGTTTGAATTCATTGTAATTGACGTTCGCTTGTCAGAATTTTGACAGCGATTGAAGGATTTGGAGAGAAAAAAAAACACTATATGCATATTAGTAGAGCTATGTTAATAATCAATATTTCTATCCTGTCGGCTCAGTGGGAAGCAGGTGACCCTGCTAAGCCATTATTAACAAATATGATTGCAACAAGCCCCATTTCAATAATAATTTGCATGACATAAACGTCATTGCCGACGGCATGATATATAATATCGACTGCGGAAAGGAAAAAAGAACGTAACCCACAGAATTTTCAAAACAGCTTTTTTGGATAATCACAGTAATATCAAAATTGATACACGTTCTATCAAAGTAAGATGTAAGCTGCAAATGCCGAATTAGTATCCAAATTTAGCTTTTAAGTTTAAAAAAAGATGAGCTTGTGAAAATTGAAACCAAGAAAAAAGACTGAAAAAAAAATCCTAGATAATTTCTTTGATTAATATTAGATTATGTCAATTTAACACCAGTTTAGAAGTCTCTGTACACTTCCAGGTTGTGTATAATTTATATTTTGCATATGGCCCAAAACCATAAAAACACATTTTTTGTGCCTTCTGTAAAATTTGTCATGTGTGGGTTACTTCTTTTCCCTTTCCACAGTCGATATATATATGTATAGTAGAGTATGTATGTTATGATACCTATTCAAAATTTTAACGGTAATATATTTACATCCCATTTAGGAAATTTGAATATTTTGAATGTTTTGATGGCAGAAAATATCAAATTCATGTTTATTTAATTTGAAAGCTCACAATAGATTCGACAACGAAACCATTTATCCATTTCCTACTACCGTTTCAGTCTACCGTATATATGACGTGAGATGGATTCACAACTTGTTCTGTAAAAATTTAACAGTTAAAATAATATGTTTTAATTAGCTACTACAAATGAAGTGCCATCTACAACTGCTGTGTGAAATAGATCATCCTATTAAAATATCATAAAAATATGACAGCTTTAGGTTGGTTGGCAACCTGTATTTTTTCGCATTACTTTTATGAAAACATTACTTGGCAGATCGAGATTCGCGTCGAACATAAATAGATGCAAACGCATTGGTTTGATGTTTGACAGGGGGCGTATCATAACATGTCGTTGAATCAACTTATTAAATATACCGAAACTGTCATTATCTAATAACGTTAACAATTTCGCACTGCATTGCGATGGCTGATAGTCGATTGACCGTTTGCCAGATAGGAAATATTTTTGAGAATGGATGTGATACAATTTATAATATATTAACATTACTCGTAATTTATTTACAAGCGAGTTTCATTTATTGTGAGAAATATTAAATTTTTGAACACAATGTTATACCCAAAGAATAAATCCACACTAATGGAAGTCATTAAGACCAACAGCAGTTGGAATAATAAGTCGAGCGATAACCGGAGGTAGGAATGAAAACATCGCTCGATGTTACGAAATTGTTTTTTATTGGAGATTAACACACTACCGTCAGCGCGCGCGTCAGACAAACATTTTTTTAAGTATCGTCGAGATTGAAAAGAATTATCTTTTCAATCTCGGACGGCGTGCTTTCAGATACGCCATTCTATGAATAACGTATTGCAACAAAAAACACAATTGAATTTAAACTAACTGCTGCTGGAATTACTTTACAGGCAGCAGACGGTGTCGCCACACGTCATGTCCCGATGACGTCCTAAAAAGTATGGAAAAATCTTACGCAAAATCGTTTCGGGTTTTCAAACACAGTGTTGCCATATCGGCCATAAACAATCAATCGATTGTACTTTATAAATTTTCAAATGTCTGCCAGTTGTCATCACAAAAGGGGTTGTGGGAGCTCGGGCTTATAAAATATCGTCAAATGTCAATATCATCAAAATGAACTTTTAAGATGTTCGCTATCAATTCTTGGCAGAAAGTACTCTTTTGTATTAATTCTTCAATATTTATTTTAGATTATGACTGGTTTCGCTGATCGATAACTACAGAACAGGGGAAAATTTATTTATAAACACATTTATAAATATATATGTTCCGTAATCAAAGCGCGTTATCGTGACTTAGTTATCAAGATATAATTCTACTTAGTTCTCATAATTGACAGAAGTGAGGTAAGTTAATAAAAAATAAAACAATTTAAACATAATATAACAAGCACACGACGATATGCATAAAGCACAAAGAAATATACCTATATTTCTTATGAATTGTCACTGTTCTATTTTTTCTGGTAACTATCACTTCACTCAAAAAGTCCCGGGCCTAACTAATAAAACAACAACTTCTTGGCAAAATTCAACTTTATTCATCAAGATACTCTTCTTCAAGAGTGATAAATTCAGTCCAGCGCTTCTCAAATGTTTTTATACCTTTTCGATAGAACGATCTGTCTTTGCTTTCAAAATAAGCTTAAATTTCGGCAATCACTTCTTCATTTGAGCCAAACCTCTTTTCCTAGAGATTTTTTTGAGGTCTGCAAACAGTCAGTAGTCACTGGAGGCCAGATCTGGGCTGTACGCCCACGCATCTGGGTGACAAAGCAATTCAAAGTGCAATTTGACCATCGTTTTCATCGACTTGTGACACGGTGCATTGTCTTGGTGAAACAGCACTTTTCTTTTGCACTTAAAGACGGTTTGTCTTTATTACTTCACTCAGTCGATCCATAACGCCATGTAATATTTACTATGAATGGATTAACTTTTCTCAAGGTAGTCAATAGGGCACCCAATTCCGGGATCCGGTTCAATTTTCTGATCCCGAAATCCCGGAATTTCGGGATTGAGAATTTTTTAGGAAATCCCGAAAATTGACACGAAATTGGAAAATTGTGAATTTCAAATTCGTCGGTGAGCTAAAAAAAAAACTAGTTTCTGTGACAATCTGGGGGAAAAGTATACCAAATTGAGCATTTCAAATTCCTCGGTGAGCTAATCCCGGGATTGGAAAAAGGCTCCGGGATTGGATACCATAGTAGTTAATGAACGTCCATGCGCATCCCAATATACGAAGAATTTTTTTTACATAGGACTGGTTCAGTATTTGATTTAGACATACTGTTTTTAAGGTGAGAAAATTGATTTTGTTTTGAAATAAAATCATGGATATCATAAACGTCACTGTGTTCATTGGTAAACAAATCATAAATTACTTAAATAAGATATTACATGACTGACAGAAATGATGACAAACATAGGACGCCTACTAGAACGCAAATATCATATCAATCGGAACGGAATAAAATAGCACTATGCTTAAAAATGGCGGCGCAATTGACATGTACTAAACAAAGATTGTTTTGTAACACTTATTATTGGCATCAAACCCCCCGAACAAACACCATAAAAGTTCGTCAAAAGTTGGCGGGCGAAGCTCGCGCGTCCGATATAAATAGTCACAGTGAGATTGTTTGACGTCAGGCATTTTATTCGATTCCCCCGTGCAAGCAGCAAGCGGCGTCCGTGAGTAGGGCGCAGAGCCAACAGAATGACCGGCATCACACAATATCAACGACTGTGTATTTCATTGTTTTGCCACTTACAATGTGTTATGAAAATAAATTGTGCGTCGCTGAAAATTTGTTCAACCAGAACTGACCTACAGAATGAATTATAAAATGTGTAAAAAAAAAACCAAGGAAATCGTCCGGGAAAATCTATTCGATATAGATTAAGCAATAACAGCGTTCTCACCAATTTAATTTGTTTAATTTCCGTATTTAAAAACAAATCTGTTATTATTCAATGGATTCGGCGATAACTTTAAAAAATATATTTTTAATATATTTAGTACTTATAAGGTAAGTATATTAAAGTTTTTCTGCACTAGTCCACTGGTTGCGTTACTATTTACTGTGACGCGTATTTTGCCTCTTTGAGAAGCGTCATCAAGCAAACTGTATCGTAAGATTCGTAAGGTTATTTATTTGTAAACTAAAAATTAAGTTTTAGAGTTTTTTCTCGAGTTGGAGACCGCTAGATTAAACTGGCTGCTGACTTATATATAAGCCACGATTTTACGTGTCTTAAATCTAAGTTAAGAATGCCATAGAATCAAAAGTATTGTTCATTGTATGCTACAATTTCACGCAAGATGGTCGCATGTAAAAAAAACAGATAATATTCGATTACTGGTTGCAGTTGGCGCACTTTATAAATGCAACGGAAGGCGGGTCGAGCCTTGTTTAGGCGGCAGAGCTGATCTCCGCCCATACAAGGAGTTGTGCGTCGCTCACCTTCACCCTGACAAGTAAATTATGTATGTCTTTAATTTTATCAGCACACATTCATTTTCATACCATAGCTTAGACGAAATTTCTAACATGCAATTCACAATATCAAAGAAAAAGATCTTAACTAATTGGAACCAAATACAGTCGAACTAGGTTATTAATATCACGGAAATAGCGAGATCTCGTATATAATGAGGAAACATTTGTTGAAAATGTTGACATGTTAGTTAATGGTTTTTTCCATTTTTGCTGTGACGTGATTTCAGAAGTATTTTTTCTTCTAAGTAAGGCTTTCCATCAGATAGGTACATATTATGAAACAAGTAACAAATGAAGGGATGCCGTTTGCGATGAAACGGATCGCGGTAAAGAGAACACGGCAGTTTTGTAACAGCTGAGACAGGACAAAAAGGGATTTGGTCCGAGTGGGTCCGCCATACGTCACGGGCATGAATTTATTGACCCTGATCCGAGATAAATGTTCATGGAATAAATGATTCGACATGTCGGATTGTTGATAAGTCGAGTGCGGTTACCGGCTGAACGGAAAGGAAACTAGTAAACTGAGAAAAGGGTATATTATATCGTTACTTAACTAAGCTACTACAAGATACTCTTTCTTGGATATACATTCACAGTTTAAAAAAAATGTTTTAGGAAAAGGTTTATAGAAATTTGATACTGAATACAGACGTACATTTTTGTGTCATAAGATGCTATAGTTATGCTATTATATTTCTTACATGAATGAAAAAGGGTTATAAAAAAAACAATAGCAGTAGTCATGCACACGATAAGCGGGCATTCTAAAACGTACCTAGATAATACGGGTTCTTGAAAAGTGAAGTGAGCCAAGAGGTATTCTACGTGTCTAAAAGTTAAGCGAGCTTAGTAAATATACACTGCAATAGTGTTTTCTCCCTAAAATGAAAATGTGCAACCTACGTGATTGTATTTAAAAGTCCAATAGAAAAGTTTTAGCATTTTGTTGTTTATATCACTTCTCACAAATGATAAAATGCTACATTAATAAAGTGAATAGGCTTAATGATTTTATCACTCAAAAAATACCAAATTTTAATGTTTGTAATTACTTTCAGTCACCACTCTAAATTTATTAATCTTGGATGACTTTTTAATTATATGTGTTAAACATTTTAATTTTGTGTTATTTTAGAATCACTTATAATGTAATTGGTAATTTCTTTTCAATGCCAATTGTTGTTAACAACTTTTCATTTTTGTATAAATAGCATTGTTAAATTATATTTCTTATCAGTTGACAATGCTCGCAATGAGCGAAACCGGTCCTGATATATTAAATAAAGTGGAATGAAGTACAAAGGAATATTGTGTTTTTATTAATGTAATGCCTTTCCACCAAGTATTGACAGTGAACACCCTAAAAGAAATATTGGTGTTTTGTCTTCGTTAAAGTTTATGTTCTCCGTTAGTCTCTCGCGAGTACTGACCATTGGCGGGTATATCATTGCAATACCGTGGAAATCAGACCAATGTTTTGATATTTTAAAAATACTCACCACATGGCTTGAACAGAAACAGGCTTGAAGATGTGCGGCCTCTGGCAGACGCTGACACTGAAGCCACTGCAATCAAACAACAAACAATTTAACATGTCACCTAGCCATATTGAGATTGTGTAGGTTGGCATATATAATAAAAAAGGTTGACGATTCTCATTAACAACATACTCTCAACTTATTCGGTCTGTTCCCCGAAATTCAATATTTTTTGTAATATAATACCCCTTACCAATGCTTCCCAAGACAAGAGGTTAACTCCGCGGAAATTTCAAAGGCTGCGCGGGTCAATCAAATACTAATTGAATAGCTGTCTTGGATTGCGCGTCAACCCGGAATGAGTGAGCAGTCGCGCAGCTTAGAGGGAACGTTGCCCCCTACCCAATAAAATCCACATGGTGTTGAAAATCATATTTTTAAATGTATTACATATAAATTTATTAAGATGATTTTTTACGAATTTCAAAAATACTAAAATAACTAAAACTTTAGCTAAAACAATTTTTTTCAGTAGAATCTAACAATACAACGATTCACAACTCCTCTACCGGTCGGGAAAACCTGGAATGAGAGGTGTGAGTAGAAAGTTTTATTTATATGTATAGGCTGTTAGTACGGAAAATCGATCGTTAAGAATTCAAATATTTCAATGTATGTTCAACGATAAGAAAATATTTGTTTTACAAAAAAACTAAATTCCGTAATCGATACGACAACAATGAATGTTCAGCAAGCGAAAATAACTGCACCATCGTGTCTATGGATGGCATTAAAGAGGTTAATCCTCGATAGGCGACCGATTACACCGACTGACATCGATGCCGTTTTATAAATTGGATTAGTGCACCGAGTTTCAGGTTTCACTTTCGATTGGGATTATCACTATCAATGGATTGCCAAATATTAAAATTATTTCAACAGAAATTCATATTTACATACAAACTGCGACACATGAACTCGATGCTTAAAAAAACGATTGAAATTCATTTAAAACTCTAGTATTTAGTCGGTAGCATTAAAACTTAGCTAACGATAACCTGTTATAATATATTTTGAAAATTGTACAATGAGAAAGCACACATTATAATTTTTTTGCTAAGCTACGAATAAATTAATGCCTTAACCATTAATTACAATAGATGAATTGTTGCCAAGTTGTTCTTAAATTACTATTGCGATAAAAAAGTTTTATTTTTCAAAAGGGGCGATGTCAAATAAAAAACAAAGCGATAAATTTTCATACGGCACTAATTGAGAGTGCTGAGTAAATAGTGTAGGGGAGCTTTCTAGAACGTCGACAACTTTTTACATAAAGAAGATAAACAGCCTTTTTGCACGCATCACTTTAAGTCCGTGTCTAATAAATCATACGACGGCGATTGTATTATTAAATGCTTAAAGAAGCGAGAAAAATGGAAAGTGCAACTAATTAAATCCGGCGAATATGACAGTCTATGCAGTCAAAATGTTGTCCAGTAATAGATTTGAAAATAAAAAATATTTTTTTAACTTGCCTTTCGTTTTGTCAAATACTCGAGGCAATTTTTTTTCTTAGTAAACAAGATGACTTGCTAATCTATAATATGTCATAGTTTTATCATTTCATTCAACAACTTCACTATTTTATGAGTAATTATTTTTGACCGAAAATATGTAATTGGTATTTACTCGCGTACGTATTATATTATTGGTTGTGATTTAACAAAAAAACAAAGCATAGAGCACACATTTTTAAGAAGTCAATATGTAATATCATATCTACAAATAGAGTTGTGTATTTTCAAAAAAAATACTCATATCGATGTCAAAAAAAACTTGATTCTGTAACCACCCCGATCGTATTTCTTCTAAACGTTAATTAAGGAAATAGCGGATTGAGAAAATTTGAGGAAGTTGTGCGAGGGCAAAAAAAAGTCTTCAATATTTTGACATTTTCGTAAATTCCAGGCTTTTTTAAATTGCAAATCTTAAAAAATCAAAAAAAGGTCGCACGTCGTTTCTTTTTGGGAATTCCGCAAATTCCTGGGATTTTGGATTTTAAATTCTACGAAGAGTTTAAAAAAAAAGGTCTTGCATCATTTCATTTAAAGAATTTCCGTAAATTTTGAATTTGAAATTCTGGGAAAAGCTTAAATAAAAAGTCTCGCGTATTTTCATTTTAGTAATTCCTCATGGTTTTATGTTGAATTTTCAATCCCGGGATCACAAAAAGGGTCCAGGATTGAGTGCCCCGGGTGCGCAGCGTGATACCATGTATGTTTTCATGCGTGTGCGACTGTGTGGCTACATTTAGCTAATCATGCGCAAACACCCAAAGCTGTCCAAGAGGTAGGAATTCGTACGCAATAAACTATTATCAAAATCATGTTGTTAAAAATGAATCAATTCAGAAAAAATACAATCCATATCGTTGAAACTGATGTAATTATATTTTCATGTTAATAAAGTTTATTGCGCCGAGAGAAGTGGACAAAAAGTTTTAGGACAGTTTGACAATAGTCAATCGGAAGCGGGTTTCAAAGTAAACATTCTACAAAATTAATCGCTCATGTCGTAATTAACAATGGCAATATAGTTTACGCTGTGAAAGTTGTGTAAAGGTATTTATTTGTTCACTTTCTTAGTCTGAAACCTTTCGAGCCAACGTTTTAAGCACCGCTAACTAATTAGGACACATATTTTAAATTTGAATCGTTCAAATTATGTACGTTTACACAAGTTTTGTCGCTAACGACCCGGGTTTCGCCTTTCGACAACTTCAGACGTTCAAGTGCACGGATGAACTTGAACTGACGCTTAGTAAATATGTATCGTGTTTATATAAGAAATAAATGTTATCACTAAGTTTAAAGTCATTGCTGGCGAAAAGGATTAACCCATGGGAATGCCTACATATTTGAATGGTGGATAATTTTAAAAATTATTTTTGTATTTTTGTTTGTCGGAAAAAAATATGATTATATTTACTCACATATATAAGAGTGGGGAATTCGGCAGATTTACCTGCTCATTCAAAATCGGTGAGCTTTTCAATTGTGCTCTGTTTCTAAAATTTCATGGAAAAATAGTTTATGGGCGTCCGTATTTGGGTGCAACATTTTAATCCCCTGTTCGGCATTGAACAAGTATTTTAAATTAACGTATACGTTGATTTCGTGAGAAAGCGGGGCTTAGTAATTTTGTGAATGATTTCACTCAGCATTTGGATTAAATCAAAGACAATTTATTTTGTTATTCATGAGAAATAAGTAAGGAAACTTTAAAAAATATCTAGTAATATAAATAATGTGAAGTGATCTCAATGTATATTATTTCGCTATTTAAAAAAGAGTATTGAGATAAAACATAACCGTTCGTTTACTATACTAATCGTTTCATCCGATAACATATGATATTATAATAATACAAGTATTGGTTAGTTGGCGATGAAAGTCTAGCAAGTAAATAAATAGCCGCCTGCTTAACGAACCAGTTACTGGTTACGAGTACTAGCAATGGTTTTCGCTACCACTTTGAAGCCGCAAGTCACCAGCAAATAAATGACTCTCACTCGATAATCCTATAAGTGAAAATGTCGTGAATGCGAAAGCTCCCGTTCGCAGAAGAGAAGTTGTGGGAACCTAAATGTGAAACTATTAATTTAAGACAGGTGCAAAAGATAAAACTGAACGATGTTTATGGCTAAGCACGTCGCGGCAATGCCGGCAACCCTACGTCCAGCAAAACGCGAATTACATATTCAAGAAAACTGAATTCTGCTCGTATTCAACCGGTCTGAATTTTAATACAGTTTCGGTCATAATTTCCATCAGATTGTTCTGAATTTATAGTACATGGTCATAATATATCGGTCAGTGTACAGAGGGCAGAATAAATGACTAATGGTCAGAATTTATAAAAAAATTAAAAAAAACTAACCTAACCAACAAAATAGTTATGAAAAATCTGACCGTATAATATTTTTATTCTGACCAAAAATTGAATTTTATTCAGACTAAAAGTTTATTTGAATTCTGACCGAAAATTGATTTAAACTCTGACCATTTAATTTGTTCATTTTATTTAATATGATAATAAAACGTAAAATAGTCATAACTTAACATAAGCAATATATTTCGACATGCTTAATAATATGAAGAAAAATGTTTTTGCGTGCAAACGAACGGTGGAGCCAAAGTAACGTTAATGTGGATAATATGTTCGAGTTGGGTTAAGTAAAATAATAAATATTGAATAAGCTATTAATAATTACCCGTCGCCGTCGAGCGTGATTGCGGTATCGCCCAAAACCCGGAGGACCAGCCCCACAGTGGTTCGGCGATTACAGTCGATCCCCAGCAAGCACGCCTCCTCGCCGGCCGAATTTCCTGCTGCATCACAAGACGCTCGAGAGACCACCACCAAGTAGCGAGTCCTCTGAGCGTGAACAGATTCAAGTTTTACCGCCTGCAATGAAAGACAAAGAATAAAGTTAGAAAGAAAAATAGCATAGTGATAAGGAACGGGAATTATTTTCTCTGATTTTATTGCATCGTAAATTTTACGATCAACAATCGCGTCGTTTGAAAGAAATCAATAAGAATCTTTTCAATATGACAAATCGAAGATATTTTATGACCGCATTAACAATAAATTATTGATTAAGGACACAAACAGTTTATATCATTGATTAAAGTAATCATTGAACAAGCATGTATGTAGGAACTTTATTTTTCACACTACCATGCGTCCGCGTGAAACGGTATGAGTCATGAAATTATTACACATAAAAAATATATCAATTATAAAAAATCAAAACAAACCGATCAATTGAACAAAATTGGCTATGAATATATTCAGAACTATGAAGTTAGCAAACCATAAATGATTTAATGAAGAAATTGATACAACGTCTAAAAGCAAGACATCACTTTCATGAGTCAAGAAAATAAACTAATTGGCCCAAAAACTATGTAATTTACAAATAAAAAAGTCGAAAGTTAACAGTGACTTTCTTAATTTGCAACGGTGAAACAAATAAAAAACGAAACCGCCAAACAGGGAGCCCTGTCTAATGATTCTAATGAACGTTCGACCGTGTCCATTATTTGTAACTTAAAAACTTTTTTACTTCTACTTGGCCATTCGATAGTAAAATAGAAGTTCAGTTGGGAATATATTTATATACACACTGTATTCTTAATGATTTAATTACTGAACTGTCACTATTTTATTTATTTAACAAATTTACTCGATTGTTGTCCGACACTTTGAATTGTTCTGAAGAGTTTTATTAAAATAGTTTCCATGTGTTAAATATGTACCACCGACAAGCAATAAGATTTTTGGAAGGATTTTATTCAACATATGTATATTCTAATGAAATATTAAACAGAAAATTTTCAGCATAAATTAATATAATGTAATGATACACTAATTAAATACATATCGTCGGTAATTCTCTACAACCTCGTATCTTAAAAAAGTACAAGTTTTCAGAAGAGACGTAAATGTACTTTTTCAATCGCTATAAATCACAACTGGAATAATTTTGTCTACAATATCTGTAAGTAAATTTATAAGGAAGGAATGACGTTTCATCTACGTCACTTTTTCCTTCATGCCAAACATAGCACATGACCATATTATTTGTCGATGTTTTTGTATTAGGGTAAATAAAATATGACATTGATTTTTTTTGGTATAAGAAAGAGTTAATGGGTTATGTTTGTATTGAAAATCTTTCATCATAAACACTCAAAACTGACATAAAATTGAATATTACCATACAATATTCCTATGCGTAAGTATAAAACAAATACTATACAACTATGGCTATACGAGGTAGCTGTCGTGTGACAGAATAAATTTAAATTCAATCTCATAATTATAAAAAAAGTTTTAAGAAATATTTTTAAACCATTACATCTAAAAGATTAAAAGTTAAAAAATACTGTTTCTTATCTAAAAAAAATCCTAATAAATATTGATTCAAGTGACAAGGATAATAAAGAAATCTATCCAGCAGTCGATAACAAAATTTGGACGTTAATTCCAAGATAAGTGAAAACGGAATAGGAAATGTTTATTACAAAATTAAGTTATTTGATAAAATCATATCAACTATTAAAAAAAGTACTTTGTTGAAAATTATTATGTTGAATCGATATTAGTCATCAGAATCATCAGAAGTCAATGAATGAAACAATGGAATGCTCTTTTATATTATATTTATATGTTTTAAAATTTTATTTCTTTTGTAAGAATTGATATGGTTTTTGAAAATGTCTTTTTCAGAATCTTCATAGCTGTCGATTTTGGTAAAGTACACATACTTATTACTTGGAAGCGGGAAAAACACAAAATTATCATTAAATTATTTACTTTATTAATGTAGAATTTTATACCACTTTGTTAAAAAATTCTCAAATTTTAATTATGTTTATAATTACCATCAGTCACTACTTAAAATTTATTAATCTTTGATGATTTTTAAATTATTTGTTATACGTGTTAAACATTTATACTTTGTGTAATTATAGAGTCATTTATACTGTAATTTGTAAAATCATTTCAATGTCAATTGTTGTTTACACCTTTTTTTGTATAAATATCACTGTTTAAATATTAATATTTTTCTCATCAGTTGACAATGCTCGCAATGAGCGAAACCGGTCCTGACAGATTAAATAAAGTGGAATAAAGTACAAAGGAATATTGTATTTTCATTAAAATAATGCCTTTCCACCAAGTATTGACAGTGAAAACCCTAAAAGTGATAAAGGCGTTATATTAAAAAAATAACATACTGTAGATTTAGTATAAAAGTGTTTTTTTTGTTGTTGAAAATTGTCGATGGTAAAATTATAACGATTTGAAATACCATTGTAATATGACAAATTGTTAATAATTATCTAATAAAGACGAACAATGACAGGGAAAGTGGTGACACAGATGACTTCCAAATATTTCCCATTGTTATTTTAATGTAAAAAAGTGATATTGTACAACTACTCATGAGTCAGAAGTTTTTGTCGTAAAAAGAAGACGCCACTTAAAGTACCGTTCGAAACGGCATTCTACGCTGGCTAATCACTCGTGACAGCGGAGGAAAAAATGTGAAAATATCTGCAAACAGACAATTATGCCGAGTACATTTTAATAACAACGAAACGATTTAATTCTCTTGGAGAATTGTACATCCTTTCGACTTTAAAATTTAATTTCAATGATAGAACAACATACGAGAAGGGCTACCAACGAAAGCGTTAACGATATTTAATATGACATTTATCGAATTCCATTAGATCAGATGTTATTTAACTTGGATGCAATAAAAATGTATTTATTAACTAATTTCCGCAATCGAATGATTTTAAAATAAAATTCCTCATATTTTGTCCAGTTTTCTAGCACGTACGCAACACCAAACCAAACAACGGTATTGAAATTATATAGAATATACTGTTAGTAAAATGTCTGAATAAAATGAATTCTACAGAAATTAAGTAATTTAATCTCATTTATTTTTAACCAATTATCTCAGTGTAAAGGTGGTTTTTATTTAATACAGTTTCAAGATTAGGATAAATGTATGTATATTATACTCACAAGTTAAAATACGATAAATTTGATATAACGATAACCGTATCTTTCAATTTACAAGTATAGTTAACTTCGGGGGAAATAATAAATTTTCACAAACAACCGCAGTAAATTATATTATTTAACGTTCTATAAATCATATGATCTAGGTTAATTAGGAAAAAAATATATAATAGGTATAATAGTTACGGGGAATATAGAGGTATATAGTTACGGGGTATAATGAACGGGGCGTATGGAAAGCGATTAGCTAACCACTAGTCCTTTTCTTGCCCTTTCCTTCTATTCCTACTCTCTTTGGAAAAAGAGAGGTTGAGCAACTGAGTAACAAACAGTTCTCGTAGAAACATTTCTGTTGAGATAAACTCCATTAGGAGTCCATATGCTCCATATTGGGAGCGGACATGGAAAAAAAATAGTTAAATTAAATTATTACGATTTTTTTTTAAATAATACTAATCCACCGAGAATCGACAGTGAACACCCCAAAAGTAATATAGTAATAAGAGTATAATTTTCGATATTTTTGGCAGCAACAATTTGGGTTCCTCAATCATCAATTTCGATAAGTATTTAAATTCAATGTATTATATAAATAGCTTCGCTTGAACCTAATTAAATTTAAGATTTCGACTGAAGGTGCTCGGTGAAATTTCAATATTAAATTTGAATCGTTCAAATTATGTACATTTTCACAGATTTTGTCACTAACGACCCGGGTTTCGCCTTTCGGCATCTCCAGGCGTTCAAGTACACGGATGAACTTGAACTGACTGGTCATAATTTTGAACGATTCAAATCTAATTAAATTTGTAAGTGAAACCGGCAATAAAAACTAGATTTCTTCCAACTTTCTATAAAAACTTTTTATAATGCGTGCAAATGAAGAAACTTACCAGGGAAATTAAATATACCAAATGGGCCCTCGAGAGGTGAAGTTAGCCCACTAGTAAAATCCTAAAACTTTTTTCTTGGACTTTCAAGTATCTACAATCACGTCTTTATTTGGTGTTTTGGTGGATCGCATATTTTTATTTTACGAGATAGCACTATTGCAGTGTGCATTAACTGAGGTTACTTCACTTTTACGATACTTTGAGACGTGTAGAATATTACAACGCGTCTAACATTTTTTTTCTAAAACATGACTTGGTTCACTTTACCTATGTATAACGGGCCCAAATGATGATCGATTTACCTAGCCATTCACTTGAATATCTGAAGATACCGAACGGCGAAACCTAGGTCGTTAGTGACAAAACGTGTGGGAGTGCTTAACATTTTAACGATTCAAATTTAATATTGAAATTCCACCAAGCAAATTCAGTTGAGATTTTAAATTAGATGTTAGTAATGTTATAAAATAGTTTTATGACCAATATAGACAGACATATTTTAATGTATTTATTTTTTAATAACATATATTACAGAAGGATTGTATTTTTCGGTCGAGCAAGGAAAATATTGGATTGCGTGAGAGTGTATAACATTGTTACAACAAATATCTGAATACGGAAAAAAATCGCGGAGTTTATGCGATAGAAATTAAACGACGTGAGATGTGGGTCAAATCGGACAAGGCATGCACTAGCCAAGACTATAACCGGCAGCAACTTTACGCGCAGCATGAAAGTGAACAAAACGCAAATAAAGTGCAGCGACCGGGCGAGAGTGGAAGAAAATCGATTATATCGGTTTACGCATGGAAAGTGAACTGTGACAAAATAGTTGCGATGAAAATTTTTAACGCTGTATCGATTCAAATAACGAGTGAATGACATAGTCGTTGCCTATATAATAATGCCATCTCATCTTAATATCAGTCCATAACACCGATAATCGTTGCCGATACAGAAAAAAGTAAATAGTAACAAAGACAAATGTAGAATTCTCATAGCTTCAGTATACTAGGATGTGGAAAAAAATATATTCACACGCTACAGTATTTCAAAAAGCATTTCGCACATCACACCATCAGTTAAATTTTATTAGTAAAAACACAATATTCCTTTGTACTTCATTCCACTTTATTAAATTGCGTTAAATTTTAAATTTTAAGTTAATTTTAAAAGTTAAAATTATATTTAAAAGTTAAAATTAAAAGTTAAATGTTAAGTTAAATTTTACTATAATATTGCGTTATACATGGATTCGGTGATAATTTTGTGGAAATTTTTAATACAATAACAAAAAAATTATGACTTTGTTATTTATTCCCCTGTTTATGATGTGTGAGACGTGTTTTCACTTTTGAGAAGCTTCAATAAACATCAATTGAATTTATTTCTGACATAATATTCTCTTTCAAAGACAAGTAACTATATACACAAGGAAGGGGTGGAGTGGCTTGAGCGAGCCCCTTGTTAATTTAAGAGAAACAAATATTTTTAGATCAAATTAGTATATAACTGTAATTTCTTACTTCTATGTTATCTACGAGAGGCTCAGTATACACAGTAGTACATTTTTAACCATTTGTATTGACGATAAATTGCGTATTGTTACACATTAAGTGTAGTAAGTAGCGATCGAATGTTTTTTTAAGTATTGTATATAATTTAATAGGTGTGATAAAAAAAATCACTCCTTCCCCAGAACACCAAGAATCGCTTTGAGATTAAGCGAGCCCCTTGCTAACGTATTGGCAGACCACCGCTGTATATACATAATATGTACGTATTAATAAAAACAATATCAATTATTTTTAATATTCACGTATTATAATGCAATTTGTTTACATGTCATTAAACAGTTGCAAGCGCACAAGAATAATACATTTGTTGATATGTAAATAAATTTTCACATTATTGAACTGTGAATAAAAGATACACAGAAAATGTTTATTTTCCTTCATATAAATATGAAAATTACACGTGCAAGATGACGTGCCACACACTTACCGAATTAAATAATCATTAATGTACAAGCTCCGTCGATTTGATGCAAGACGTTTTTTAATATATGAATATTTTATCATAATATGTGTACGTGTTTCACCGTCAAAACAACATTTAAAAAATATAGACAATCCCGCTATGAATATTTGTGGTCACTATTTACATAATTGATTCGTTAAATATTGTTTGGCCAATTTACCATAGTGTGTCGTTTACCTGACATTCACCAATAATGTTGTTGTTTATTTATATATCGACGACTGCAGTGAAAGTAATTTCCATAGATTGGGCGCCACATTACAAAATGACAATAAAACCGAATTCAGATATTACTTTGACGCAAACACAACGACGACAAATGACTTTCTGGACTAATTGATCGATTTACTTTCTATGAAGCCTGTCCGCAAGGAATTACGCTTCATTGCACGCATTTCCCTTGTTATATAATTCATTACCAAAGGTAAAACTATAAGAATGTGCCCAAAACAATATTGCACTTATCAATAATACACATTACATACTACGTATTGACATGGAATTATAAATAATAATTGGAATAAGCGACGTCCACACTAACTATATATAAGTTAAATGGTTATTTTAATCATAAATGCCTAATAAGAATAAAGTTGCTACAGGGTACATTGGCAATAAATGGTACAACTTTCGTTTGATGAGCATACGAATTGTCAATAAATAATTAAGCATTTCGATGGAATTTAAATGTACAACTTGAATACATAGTTCAAAGTTTGTACATTTGCATGCCTTTTGTCACTAACCGTGTTTCCGTCTTTTGTCGTCTTCGGACATTGAAGTTCACACATAAACCTGAACTGACGCTTTATTATTAGTTGTTATCAAATTAAATAAATATACAATAAAAAAACTACTTGTCGAATGTCTTCTAAACATTGAAATTACTGTAAGCTCACAGAACGCTTATAAGCCACTCATTGTTTATCAATCAGTGAAAAAAGATTAAATTCACAAGGAATTAATTCGATTATTTAAGTGATAACAGGTGTGTAAATTGTACAAAATATTATGTTTTACCGATTAGTGTAATAGTAGCAAACTTAAAACAGGTGTGTTCTTAATTTTAAGTTTTTATCATCGATAAGACGATATAATATGTAAATTCTCTATCTAATGAAATAAAGTATAAATTATAGCAGTGGCCGGTAAAGATAATATATACAAACATAATATGCATCAATGTAAACAACCACTGAAAGTCTTATCACGATTACTTCATTCAACTACCGTTTGATTCTTGTGGGTCACAAAACCAATAAAAATAAATACCGATAGCCACGAATGATCATTTATGTATCCAACTTTTTAGTAGCAATTTTATTTTTTCCACTTATTTCTACATTAATTCAAATTTTAATACAGTTGACAATATTGAATGCCTGATGAGTTCTTTTCATAGTTCGATACTTTTCCTATAATATAAAATAACTTAGATTTTTCCACGTATTTTGATACAAATTGTGACACGTGTTTCGCTTATTTCAGAAGCATCCTCAGACAGACTTACTTTGTACGAATGATTTTTATTTTACTATTCTGATATATTATAATAAAAATCAAATAAAAATGGGAGGCAAGGAGGGGATAATAGAAAAACAAACAAAGCATAATGGTAATACAAACGACGTTTACATTAAGAAATGATTAACCAATGAGTTTCATCAATTAGGACGGGTTAAACCGTTGGAAAATAAATTTAACAGTGGCGAACCACCTGTTTTATTCAAAACATGTACAAATTGTGTAATTAGGAAAAGATGTAGCTCAATCCTTATATCAATATTATTAGCTTTGAATATGTAACATCGGAAACAAAGCATTCGTACGAAGTCTGTGACTTTAAAATATACGATGTCCCAAAGACTAAACGGAGCAACGAGATATGAGAATTTTACCAGTGGTTTGTCATACCTTGTTATTATATCAGTCTTACGTGAGTTGGTCAGTTGATAATGCTACTGATGAGTGAAACTCACCCTGGTCTCAGTAAGTAGTCAGAACTTTGTATTAAAGCGTTGTAGATAATTTATACAAAGCCTTTCCAACAAGAATTGAAAGTAAATATAAAAAAAGTGAGATAAAATAAACGCTATTGAAATGTCAGCAATCATTTCAAACATAATATGTGACCCTTGGGTGAACAATCACGATGTGATAAGGAGACTGAGATGCAGCAGTGTTGATCGCGTCTCTTTGTGTGATCATGTAACATTGACCGATACGGACGGACACAGCGGCGGAACAACGGGCGCCAACATTTTTTATGTTGAGCAGGTTAAAAAAATTCAATAAACGACTGTTTTAAAATTTATATAAATATCGCTTATTTTTAATATGAAGTTTACTGTTTCTCTTCGCCGAGTAGTTACAATCATCACATACCTAATTTTTTTTTATTGTGCAGACGAAAAAGAGCGATAATGTAAGTTACAGTTAAAACTGCGTAGAAAAGATATATATATATATAAGACCTTATAATTATTTTTATCCATGTTCGCTCTTAATGGTATCTTAATTCGATTTACAGAAGTTTTTTTCTACGAGAACTGTTTGTTACTCAGTCACTTAACCTCATTTTTTTTCAAAGTGAGTAGCAGGGAAAGAAGGATAAGGCTTGAACAGGACTAGTGGTTAACTAATCGCCATTGCTACACGCAGTTATTAAATGATCAGAAGGGATGAGAGGAAATAATGTCAACTGACATAACAATCACCCAGTCTTCGATCACAACTTTGAATTGAATAATTCTCAAATTCATTGTGATTTTACCGGAAATCGAACCCAGACTTGCGTGATCGGTAGAGCAAGCTCTAACCAACTGGGCCACAGCAGGCGACAGTATAAATAGCACCGTAATATTGTATTCTGTTATCAGTTGATATTGCTCGTCATGAGCGAAACCGTTAATGATCATTATAATAAAAGTGTAATTAGTAAAAAATAGTGTTTTATTCTTTAAATATATCTAATGCCTTTCCACCAGGTATCGACAGTGAACAGATTAAAGATGATATAGATAAATAATTTATTTTTAATTTATATGTACATATATTTATTACGAAAAACTTATCGATATCTAATAGGATTTAAAATAACTGCACTTGTGGATTGGATGCTTTTCACTGGTACAATTTAAATTGATTTTGGATATTACTGAAAATATAACAAAATACATACTTAAAATTTGTTATCACAACCATCAGTGCATATAATATTTTATTTTAATTAAAAAAATAAACATTGTAGCCGAACAGATTTCTATGGGGAGCTACACTATAAGTTCAAATGATCTAAACGAAAGTTCATTTAATTCTAAACCTGGGAAACTTGATATTTCACAAGTTTCCATCGTCTCTTACTTCTAAACACTAGATAAAAATCAATATGATAATTTTCTAAATATATTTATTGAAGTCTTAAAGTACGAAACAAATATTATATAGAAACAGAAATTATATTACGTAACTACTTGTTTTAATCCATAAGTTCTCCGGTAGAGAAATCTTAATGCCACAACTGGTAGAGACAGACAGCGTGTCTCGGTAGGTCGCGCTTTATGAAGACAAATGAATCTCTTACCGAAAGCGGTGGGGCGTCAGACGGTCAAGGCGATCGAACCCCGAGGGACACAAAGGATAATTCGACTCACTTCCGAGAAACGAGAGGAGTTTGACCGCCGCGTTCGTTCAAGTAATTATATTATGATGATTTTAAGAACACACTTGCCCACGCGGATCTGACAAACAATTGATATGAAACCTGGCAGCCCGTACGAACGGCTTCGAGGAAAGAATATGATAAAACGTTACGCATTCCCGCTAAAATACCGCAACGAAAAGAATGCAACATACTTAAATAAAAAAATATATAATAAATACACAGTAGGAATGATTTTATAGGGATTCAATAAATATGGTGAAATAAACTACAATACAGAAGAAGCTAGCACAGATCACTTTTAGGGTGCTCACTGTCAATACTTGGTGGAAAGGCATTATTTTAAGAAAAACAAACTATTCCTTTGTACTTATTTACATTTTTATTTGGCTGATTCAGTTGATAATGCTTGCCATAAGCGAAACCGGTCCTGACCTTGATAAATAACAGTGGAAATAAGTACAAAGGAATTTTGTGTTTTCCCAGACATTAATGATGGCAGAGGTAGACATTTATATTTTTAATTGTAATTTAGCACACGAATAAACCGTTTTTTAATTCTCTCTGTTTCTATTTAGCCTTTTCTAAAAGATAACTCAATAGGAAGGAAAGCAAGCAATATGCTTCAAATAGGAAGTGGACATGGATTGAAAAAATCTATTTAATATTTTTAAAAAAGGGACGAATGTATGAAGGAAAAAAAAACTTACTTTGCTGGCGTGTATCATAAAATAATTTACCTGTGTAGATAACCGATAATTCGAGATAATTTCACTTAATAACCTCATAAAACAGTCTATAAAATCAAACGCATGAATGAAGGCTACTGGTAACTTGACAAAAAATACGTTTGAAAGGCTGAAAGACAAAGCGAAATAATATTTGTGTTTGAACGATAAAAAAATAACATTAAATATTTACACGTCAAAGGCAAATGACACCTGTTCGTGAACCATCTTTTGTTTTTAACACTTCTATGAGCGATGTCGCTGCATCTTGCATATATTTCATATTATTGGCATTGTAAACGTGCTATACAATAAAGATACTGCATTCGTTTAAAGCACGATGTAAAATTAATCGTACACTCGATACAATATGTGAATTGGTCTACAAAACAAATAACTACGAAATTTCCAATGCTAAATAATTGATAGAATAAAAGAAATTTAATATGTTAAGCTTTTAAATGAAGTATTGCATTGTGGAATGTATATTATGCATGATTTTCGACAAATGTTCACGCTGGTTTACAATGTTTACATTATCCGATAACTGGTTTAACTCGTACATTATGACTGTAATAACCACACAGTGGGAACTCCAATTACACTACTCCGAACTACGCGCTGGCTTGAAATATTCGCCGAAAATCCCATTGAACGGCCGCATTCCATTGTCGTTGCAACGAGACGGCCGTCTGTGCGGGGCATACAGTCAAATGTTGACTAGCGTCTGTGTATTCAACACGTGCCAGGACTGTTTGTGTGCTGAATTTTGCATTCTATCACTTAGTAACTAAATATTTCGTCCATATTTTTTTTTCTGCGATAAATTCCTAATTTTGTATGAGATTCACTCCCCCAATTACAAATACTCCAAATTACACGGTCCCGACTTAAGTGTAAATGGGGGTTTTACTGTAATATCAAATATAAAAAATCAAAAAGGTAATAAACGCATACATATTATTTTTTATTGTTAAATTTAAATTGTTCCTGTCATTTTTTTAGTCGTCTTTACGTGATGTTTTGCTCAAAAATACTAAAATAAAATATATTCTATAAAACCCATATAATATTTTCAATTAAAATTGAGTTATTCGAAAAGGAGAGTCTCCAAATTTAATTGCGCCTCGGGCCTCCCAACTGCTTAATCCGCCACTGAGTACAAAGAGCGTTAAGAAATTATTTCGTCAATATTAATACGTACACTCCATAAATCGGAAGACAATGATTGGGAAGCGTGTTGTGGGTCGATCGCCCAAAATGACGAGAGTGGGCAACATTTTCTCGGAAAATCATTACAGATTCAGTAAATCATAATTAGTCCGAAGAACACCAACGGCGCTGCCAAATATGTAAAACGATGTAAGGAGAATTGTTTGCGGTGCCATACGATTGAGAACACTGTGGGAACAATACCACAAATTGTTGGACATGGGTTTATTAGGGTTATTGCAAAATATTTTAGATGTCCATATCACCGTGTGATAATAACAATATGAATACCCAATCCATGTATTAAACACATTCGAACATGCAGAATAAGAACCAAAACAAATATGTACAGTGATCCCCAATTACGCTAAAGCCGGGGGCGCGTTATCAGCATTCGCGTTATTGGGATAATGAAGTTCATATAAAAATTAGGGTTACGTTTTCTTTGCGAAAGTTGCAAAACTGTCAAAACTAAGAATAAATAATAAAAAAAATATGGAAGAAATATTTAGTTACTAGGCAAATTCATAGTCGCCCACCAACGTTTGACTGTATGCACGACACAGACAGCCGCCCGGCTGTGTGTGTACAGCCACGCACGTGCTGAACGCAAGGCCCCACAGCAACGACAATGGAATGCGTCCACGCAGTAGAAAAAAAAAACCGTCTGAAATATTTATGGAATTCGCGTAATTGGGGGATGGATCACTGTATATAATTTTAAGCTATAAATCTAAATAAAAGTAAACATAACGTTTAAGAAGAAACATTGTAAATAAAATTTCTCTTGCACCTAAACTCTGCGGCAGGGTGCATTAAAAAATGAAAAATAGATAGATGAAAAAAAAACATATACTAATTCCACATTTCTTATAATAAGTTCAGTCCAAACAGGATTATTAGTCTAGGGATCATTAATACTTGGACCCATAAAACCAAATACTATTTGTAAGCTGATTACGATAATATTGTAGATAACATCATCTTTATCTCTACAACTTTTGAATTGTAATTTTAATTTTGTTATTGGTTGAAGAAAGTAGTTATTTTTATTTATATTTCGACAAGATTTCATTCTGTTTCAAAAAATCTGTAAAATAGACAGCTAACAGTTAATAATATTATAACGATTACCACAATCCTATATAAGATTGTGGTAATTATGTGAGAAATTTTATGCAATGAATATTTTTCGAGTATTTTATCTCAAAGCAAAAAGTATCAAAACTGGGATCCGGAATACCGATCAAATTAGTGATTCTGCAATCCCGGAATTATGTTGCTTTTGTGGTCTAGTGGAAAGAGATTTATCCAAGTGATCAGACGTAGCAAGTTTCAAATCACATAGTCATAAAGCTAAACATTTAATAATATTTTTATTAAATTCTTAATTGTAGATCATGAACATGGGTGACTGTGATAACCCTTCTCGAAAAGATCTCAAGCAACTGTTGCTTAGAAGAAAAAAATATGACCATGATCGTAAACTGAAATGTCAGATTTTATTTGTATTAAAATTAGGGATATATTATACACAAATGAAATATGACAATACTTTTGTTTAGTAGCATTACTTTTTCAGAATTTTTATGGATAAAAAAAAATAAAACTTTTTTATTGATATGCCAACATTTTACGATTATGAAAACTACCGAATTTATTTCCAGAGCCCTTCATTATTTGAAAATGAAGGCTTTTAGGAAATTGGTTAGGTAATAAATGGTACGTCAACACGAGAATAAAACGATCGTAAAATTGTCTATCAAGGTTGCACTTGGAATATTTTATCATTTTCCTTATACCGATTCAGGGAAAAATCTGCGACCACAATGCGTAGTCATGAATCTCAATATCAACTCATGATACCGTGTCTTTAAAAGCAATTATCTTTTTGAAAGTTTGGTTATTACATTACCATTGGATATTTTAAATGTTGAAGTGTAATTTGAAATAGTGTTGAATCTATGTTTATTTGCAATACTGTCGATCAGTGTTGAGCAACCTTTTTCGCGGCGGGCCAATACAGAAAATTCTAAAATCCATGCGAGAAATGTAAAAAGGAGGGCAGAAAGGTGTACATTTGTAAACTAGAGAATTTTTTTTAAATGAGTAATTTTTATAATAATTATTTTTTTAGGTAAATCTTTTGATATTTCTTCTACATATGTTGAAAATATGTTAACTATGTACAATTTTAATGGCCCACTCCCTTTACCGACACGGCGTGTTTGTATCCTTGATAAATGAATCTTATACAAAATGACTAAGACACATTACTGTAAAATAAGCTTAGTTTAAACAAATTCAAAATACTTAATATTATAATACTTCCCTACCCAAAAAATGTAATTTTGAAATAATCGGTTTTTTTATTCTCTTTACAATTCAATTGATAAGCTTGTGTGCCACAATTAGGAGACCGCGTGTTGCTCATCGCCGATGTATGTATCTATATACAAATGAATAAGCAATAGCTTGGCGGTTATCGAACACTGTCCTTTTGACATTGAATGCACAAAGGTCAAATAATAATGTTGTAATAATGGGAATATTTATTTACAAATCCGACTGGATAAAATTTTCCTATTACTTTATATTTATGATAATTTTTACATACGTACTGAATCAAGAGATTGACAAATATACACAAGCACGGATGTGTTGTTTGTTGCGCAACACGACAACGGGCGTTGGTTAAAAATTTAAATAATTATGAAAATTTTCCTCATAAGTTTGAAGACGAACACGAAAAGATGCAAGTGAATCTGTGGAGTCTAGATAAGTTGGGTGAGGTATATAAAAGTATTAAATCATGTTGATAAGATAGAAATTATGCGAAAAATAATTGACAAGTTATTTCATAATCAGGGTTGATGTCCTTATAGGACAGGCTATAATCCTCGCACGCATTCTTTAGCGTGCCAAGACAAATAATTGCATTGGAACAATACAATTGCAATGGAGTGAATAATGATGCACGAAAATGAGGAGGATTTCATTCGCATCACGTGCAGTCTGATAGCAAGCAGACGAAGGGATACGATACACTATAGTGAGGATTAGTTAAACTTTGCATCGGAATTTGATACAAAGGATTGCATTCAATTATAAATCGTTTATCACTCGTAGGAAGCATTTGATTACTGCAGGATGGATTCAAGCTGGCTTCCATCAACACCCGTCATTGACTAATTGGAAGGATTATGTACGAGAGTTGTTTAGTCCAACCCTGTTTGATTTGCGATAAAATCAAAAATACCAACAGTTGACAACTGGCGAAAGTGACGGATTAAGCATTTGAAAGGCCCCAATAAAATTAAGAGGCTCTGTTTTTCGAATTTCTAAAACAGAATTTATAATATCGTATAGGACCCAATAGCGCGTCTCGTGTGCTAATGGGGTAGTCCGCCACTAATTAGCAAGCACTTTATCGAGAAGTTATCATATAATCTCCGGTTATAATGAAAATGATGGTAATAAAACTGAAGAGTTTTGTAAAATTCCATTGTAAATATAGTCCACATAATAAATATGGCTATGTGCGATTTGGTATTACTTTCAAGCCCGGCTTATTCCAAAGTTGTTGAATCATGAAGCATGAATGTAATTTAGTAGATAAAAATAGATTTTGAAAGTATTTTTAGAAATCGGTCTCAAACATGTCTTGACAACATCCAAAATATCATTCCAAAGTACATGTAATGTAAGACTAAAAATACTTTTAAATGTAAAGTAAAACCCCCATTTACACTTAAGTCGGGACAGTGTAATTCGGGGTAGTGTAATTAGGGATGTGAATCTCATACAAAATTAGGGATTTGGTTTTTTCCGCAAAAAACATTAAAAATATATATATATATATTGACGAAATATTTAGTTACCAAGTGATAAAATGCAAAGGGCGCCAAAATCCCACACATAGACAGTCACCCGCTATACGTGTATAGCCTGACACTTGTTGAATACACAGACGTTAACCAACATTTGACTGTATACGTGGCACAGGCGACCGTCTCGTATTAACGACAATGAAATGCGACCGTTTGCGGGAATTTGCGGCGAATTTTTCAAGAAAGCGCGTAATTCGGGGTAGTGTAATTGGGGGTTCCACTGTACATTGTTATACAAAATGAAATTCAAGTTTCATTTTTTTTAACCATTAATACCTTCACACGACGTCTTTAAAACATGTATACGAACATCTCACGTTGCAAAAGTGAATTAACGTAATTGATTAATCAACTAACGAGTCCCTTTGACAGTACGAGTGGGTACCACCGATGACGATTGTACTATACAATTCGACCGTTTTAACGTCTCTATTGCCCAATAGGCGAAGTCGCGTCATATCGGGGCACAATAATAAATTGATGTGAGCGAATAGAAGAGATGTAGGCATCGTAAATTGAAAGTACTTAAAAAGTTAAAGAGCAGAGAAAACTCCGTGCACTCCAACTGGGCTCGGTGTGGCTCGTCTTATTTCATAATTGAGACATGTAGCTAATGCATTCACGGAGACAGTACAAACGTGAACTCAGCACGACACAATTAGCATGAAGCAAACACTCTCATAAAAATATGCTGACACATTTCTTCGTCTACTATCTATTGAACATTTTAAATTGAATAAAAGTCAGCACGTGCACGTGAATTTTGTTAACAGTTACGAAATACTATTTGCAATTAACCATACAAAAAATTTAAACACAAAGAAGAACCATCGCCTACTAGGGATTTTTGCTACGAAAAATAATAATTATAATCCACGTTATTATAGAGTCATTAAAAATGGCTCGTATTTTTCCGGTAAGAATTTATATTACATTGGTCAGAATTTGTATTAAATGGTCATAATATATCGGTCAGTGTAAATAGTCATAATGTAAATGAAATTTAAAAAAAACGTAACCTAACCTAACCAAAATGGTTATAAAATATTCTGACCGTATATTTTTATTCTGACCAAAAATTGATTTAAATTCAGACCATTTGATTTGTTCTCTTAAAAAATATATAGCAATTGTGTGTCCTACAAATATTTCAATATGTTATCAGATAAGTGGATATCGTGTTTTTTTAAAAATATTATTTAATAATTATTTTGAAACTTACAACAACCATGTTGGTGTAAGTTGCATAATAATGAATCAATTAGGAATTTTTTATACGATTGATGTTCAGATTACCTATTATCATATTATTGATCACTTTTAGGTGTTCACTGTCAATAATTTATTTATAAGTGGAAAAAATTACAAAGTAATATTGTATTTTTATTAATACCATATTATTATATTACAAGAAGCAAACCCTTCTTTTACATACAGAAGATACAGCAGTTTTACATACATAAATCGATAACAGGTACCCCAATGAGAAAAACAATAAGCCATTATTAATAATAAAAAAATCTGTACCAATAATACAATATCGTTGTAGTTTTGCTATAGAAGATGTCACACATTTGTGTATGCTTCTTTTACATAATATGCTGAGTGAAACCGATTTAGAGTGATAAATCATACAATAGAAACAATGAAGAGATACAAGGGTCATGTGTCGGCCACACAAGTCGGCGACCGACAGCTTTTACACCAGAACAGACCATACATGACTAAAATTTGGGACACAGTTTACAGTTGTATGGCCACTGTACTCGACTGATGTTGGCATGTAACACAATTGACAAATATAAGGTAAAAACAAAATTATCTCACACTTTCATATAATACAATTGACTAGATCATAGGTTCCCAACCTTTTTCGGACGGCGACCCCTTTTTATAAAGTCCAGTGTGACCCTGCGACCCCGATGCAATTGAAAAATGCATTTTTGTTTAATAAGGTAATTTTAATTGACTATAGTTTTAGTTTTGTTGTACAGTATTTACATTGAAATGTATTATTAAGGCTCGTATTTTTCTGGTCAGAATTTAAATAACACTGGTCAGAATTTTTATTAAATGGTCAAAATAAATAGTCATAATTCAAATGAAATTTAAAAAAAAAACCTAACCCAACCTACTAACCAAAATTGTTATTAAATATTCTGACCGTTTAATATTTTAATTCTGACCGAAAATTGATTTAAATTCTGACCATTTAATTTGTTTCCTATTATTAACTGCGCGCACACGCCCACGCTTTAATCTCCTAGTCTAGATTCTACCGCCCCGATTTTAATTTTACGCATTTTTTTTTAAATTGTTACTGTGAGTTTTTTTCTTTTCGAAAACGGGACATTGAAGCTACGTTCGGGGACACCGGGACACGGCGCCTAGAAACGGGACGTCTGGTGACATTACCAATAACCTCTTATTCCTTTATTTAAATGCAAATCATTAATGTCAACGGCCAAAAACCTCAATGTTAGACTATTATTAATACAATGCAGACCAACTAATATGTGTATACACCAGCGATCGGCAAAGTGTGGTCCGCGAGAAATCTGACATTATTTTATGAACTTGGTGCATTTTAAGACGCATTTGATCATTTTTATTTCAATATGTAATATTTAACACAGAAGTCCGGTCAGTGGTCCGTTAGATTAAAATTGTGAATTTAGTGGTCCGTGAGTCCAACAAGTTTGCCGACCGCTGGTATAAACGATAGTTTTTCGATAAAGCCATTCATAAAAACAAAGCTGAATTTGTGGGTGTTTAGTGTGTTAATTACACATTATTGTGTTAATTACATAGATATTTAACAATACAAATTATCTTACGAAATTTAATTAAACGATAAAATGTCTAACGTAAATCCAAATAAAAACAAAAGGCAATTTATTATTATCGTATTATACCTATTTATTGATTGACATACTATATATTAGGAAAAATATTTATTTTAGCTTTAGTGAAGAAATAAAAAAAATGAAGGTAGCTGTTTTACCTCGTGATAAATTGAAAAACGTCGCACCTTGACTTACTATGTAGTGTCAAAACTAAAAATAAGGTGATCTTCAAAAAAAAATGTGTCAAAAGACACTTCAGGTCAAGAACTGAAATCAAACGAAGGGTTATTTTCAGAATGCAAAATAACATTGACCATCGTTCATGTAAATACACTTTCTTTGCAGATCGGCACCTTGAAAACAGAACAGATTTTTTTACGAAACGTAAATAATACACAGAAACTGGAGTCGATCCAAAAAAAAACTACGCAACAAAATTATGTGGTCGAAAAAATAATTCCGATGTGATTTTATTTTAATATTCATTTCAGCGCTAGAAGGAGCAGTCAAAGGAAAACTATACATAGTGATAAATGCACAATAGATAACGCCAATCAACTAACTGTTCACCGCAAAACGATGTGGTTGCTAGAACGAACTTTCACTAGAATTAAATTTGTTTGATGTTAACGCTTATGTGAATTTTAATATTCGCATAATATCTAGGTCTAAGCTCTAACATTTACGATATCGATCTATTATGACTAATAAGGAAATGGCGTTCTGATTTGACATATAGCCGTTAACTAAAAGACAAGCTGTTGATTTACTTTCAAGGATGAATGCCTAATGTACACACAATAATGAAAGCGAACTATTGAATCGTAACAATTTTATAACAAAGAAAATTGGTATTATTCTAAATAGTAATGCAGTAAAATTATATCGACTGTGGAAAGGAAACTCCACACATAGCAAATTTTACAGGAGGGACAAAAAACGTGTTTTGATAATTTTGGGCCATATGCAAATAATGAAATATACACAACCTGGAAGTGGACGGAGACTTCTAAACTGGTGTTTAATTGACATAATCTAATATTATTTAAATAAATTGGTAAAAACACAATAATCCTTTGTACTTCATTCCACTTTATTTAATATGTCAGGACCGGTTTCGCTCATTCCGCGCATCGTCAACTCAGCACGTAATGAGCGAACCCGGTCCTGACATATTAAATAAAGTGGAATGAAGTACAAAGGATTATTGTGTTTTTACTAATATAATGCCTTTCCACCAAGTATTGACAGTGAACACCCTAAAAGTGAAAATAAATTGGGTCAAGTCCTTTTTCCTTTCCACAGTAGATTACGTAACATAGATTTTGTTGGATAAGTATCTCAAATACCAATTTCTTTTTTTCTTTTTCCCATGTCCGCTCCCAATGTGGAGCATATGGACGTGTTTCCACGAGAACTGCTTGTTACTCAGTTGTTCAACCTCTCTTTTTCCAAAGAGAGTAGGAATAGAAGGAAAGGGCTAGGACAAGACTAGTGGTTAGCTAATCGCTCTCGATACGCCCCGTTCATAGGATAGGATGGGTGGGAGGGGGGAATTCAAGACATCACATATATCCATGCCTTTGAACAGAAATTCATAAATCGATTGAAAAATCAATTTATAAAACTGCCCGTACTGGGATTCGAACCCGTAACCTCCGTAGCGGTAGCCAACGACGTTGACCACTCGACCACACAGGCGGTCAATAGTAGTTCTAAAAATAAGTACATTGATTCACGAAACCGTCAGAAGATATAGTATGTTTCGAATATAAATTAATCAAATTACAAAAAAAAAAATCTACAAAATATTGTCAGCAAAAACTTTTACTTTCGAATACTTCTGAAGCGGGCGTTGGAAAAAGTTTCTCGAGTGACCACTTCACTTGATCAGAGAGTCGACCGCGCACTATTGAAAATCGTTTTTGTGGTTCACGACGGTAGTTAAAACTTATTGGTGCATAACAGCCGGAACCTCTGATCATCGGTGACGACTTCACTGTCAATTTAAACCGCGACAAAACAATGATTTCTCTATTATCCATTCACTAAGAAGAAATTTCTAACTTCACAAAAAAAACTAACGCATAAAAATAATCTTGGTTCATAGGCAGGGCCGGCGCCACCATACCGGAGAAATAGGCAATCGTCTAGGGCGCATAAATGAACGAGTAAAATATTTATTAATTGAATTGGTATTTACTTGGTAGAACTATATTATAACACGGTGAAAAAATAACAATGTATTTTAGCTCTACAATTTTTTTTGATAGCTATTTCGACTTGACGCCCTCATCATGACTATGTCTAAACATGTATTTACTTATCTATATATGTATACATATATATCCCACTAAATACAAACCAGATTAACTTTCACTTCAGGAAATACTTAAAACTAAATTTGCAATTTTTTTTATTTAATTATCACAATATAAATTAGGATGTTAGAAAGGAAGAGTTTATGTATCATTACATAAACTCTGCACCTTTAATATGCCACTATATAAAATATTTTTTTTTTATAATTTAATAATATTAAATATCTATGCAGTGAACTTCAAGCAGTAGCTCGAAAACTTGAAATATCATTGCCATAGTGCAAAAAGATATTGAGCGAGAGCTAAAAAAAGGTCATATTTTTTTTAATTTTGGAAATTCCGCAAATTCCTGGGTTTTTGAAATTGGAAATCATGAAAGAGTTTAAAAAAAAAAGACTTTTTTTCAAGGATTTTAAAATCGCCGAGCAAAAATTTCTCAATCCCGAATCCCAAAATTCTACACGATTTTGTGGTGAATATTGCCTAGGGCGCCAAATAATCTCGGACCGGTACTGTTCGTAGGATATCAAAAGATTAGAACTAATGAGTATTTACTTTTCTGTAAGTCAGGTACTTATTTATATAACGGTTGTCATATTTCAGAGAATTTATGTTTAGAAAACCTTACCTAGGGTACGTAGGTAAGTGAGTGACATTGGGTTCAACAGCGGCTATTCAGGTATTTAGTAACATTTTTAAAACAATGTGCGATAAAAAAACAAATATCATACCATTTTGAGGGTCTCCTCCGGGCGCAGCAGGTAAAACATTGACTGCAGGTGTAATTGAATGTCGCTGGAGCCAGCAGGGGCGGGGGCGGGAGTGCGGCGCGCCCTCCCACCCGCCACTCCCGCCCCAATCCCAAGGCCGCCTCCGGATGACAGCACGTGCGCAGCACCCTTACTTGCGAAGTAGCATTCGCTGAGGCTGCAAATACAAAAAAAAAAACAATTTAAGCCAAGTAGTAGAGAATTTCAACTCCTCAAGTTAGAAAATTAACCATACGAACATTGAAAACCTTTAACCCTTTAGTTTGCCAAAAGCTGATAAATCGACGTTTGCTACTCTAGCAAGAAGTGCCAAAGCCGATCAGTTCTGTCATCATCATTGAAAAAAGGATCAGATAATTTTTCAACATTGTTTGTGTGTATTCAGGAATAGCAATAACTCTAGAATGACTAATGAATCTGAACCCCGGATCAAAAAAAGGGTCTGAGATTGGATGCCCTATCGCATTAGACCAGTGATTTCCAAAAATTAATGGTCCTGCGCCTCCCTTTGAAGAAAAAATATCTTCGCGCCTCCCCATTCTTCATTTAATACAGTAATAAAAACACGTTTTAAAGGGTAAAAAATATTTTGAGCTGTTCGCGCCTCCCAGCTTGGAAATCGCTGCATTTAGCGATTTAAGCAATCAATTGAGTTTAAAAAAAACACTGTTCAATTGAATTGTTGATTTATTTGTCACTGCAAATAAAGCAAACACATTTTAAGACAACGCGATAGTAAAATTAAGCATCGGTCAATATATTATGTTTGTTAGAATGCAATGCTGGTACAAACAATTACTTCCGAGACAATACGTTTTTATTCATGGAAATATAAATAACACCGATAAAAATTATCGCAAAAATACATATCAAGTACATGTATATAGCCCAGATATATATGCCCTTTTATATGCAAATATTATGTAATTCAGGCAAGGCCAACCCGCGGCCGCCTGCGGTTCATTTTAAGACTTTTTGCTGCACAATTGAAGTTTTCAAAATTATTATTCATACAATAAAAACACATTCTTAACTCCATTTAACGTGGAGGTAAAATCGGAGCTTCCAAATATACAAATGGAGCTAGAACTTTAATCAAGCAGAATTTAAGTGCTTGTTCATAAGGAATAAGCTTGAGTTTTATCAGAAATATATCCTCGAAAATAATTTTTAAAATTGAAACGACTGGCAACGCGAATAACAGCCGAGAAACCGTTATTTTCAAAATCAAATGAAGTAAAAAAAAAAGTGTCGCAACAGGTTGATCGATGAAAACACGACCAATCAACTAAGGCTTGTCGATTAAATTACCAGTTGATACGAAACGATTTGGGTTGGGCACCGCTGGTATAATTAAAGCTTCACGTAGGTAGATAACGAAAACATAATATGTATCCGAACCCCAATATTGCATATCAATCAATCTAATTGTAGACTTGTTAATTCAGTATATATTTTTATCATACAATACAATTATTTTTAGTACGTGCGAAAAGATTAACTGTGTAAATGTAGTGTAGGAATCTTATGTTATGTTACATAAAGTGTATTAGGCCTACAAGATAAATATCAACATATCACTATGAAGACTGCGTGCCAAAATTGAGCAAATGACAATACACACTGCACGTGGGCGTTATACGTTTGTAGAATCGCCACGTGTCCGGCTGACATCTCGAGGAAGTGAATTGGGCGAGGCTACGCCGGTTACCTCCGATGACGAAAATAATACGTATCACTCTATTCGCAGCGCGACGGCCGTTAATCGGAAACACGAAAATCTCTAATAAACACGCATAAGTTGCCAAAATTAACCAGGAAACTATGGATAATACAGTTCGCTATTCATAGACTGCTCGGTAACAGATGCTGTATCGTAATCACGATTTTTTGCATCACAACATATCGTTTTATTGTGTAAGTAACAGTGAATACTTATTTAATTTTTCATTTTTAAAGCTATTGCACTAATTGCAAAGATTTTTAATTTCACTTTGTTTTGAACTTATTTTCTATACCAATTTCGGGTGCATTATAATCAACATGGTGGTCAAGTAGAAATTTTCTCTCGTCATACACGTTATTTCTAAATCACGGGTTCGATATAACACGTTTAACGAGATCTGTCATATTCCTGTATAACAAGGATTAGAAAAAAAACATTGAATAAAAATATGACGTGTAAGATTTGATCATCTCTCCGGAACATCATTTTTTATGTGTATTCAAGAAGTAATTACAAAAGAGTTTTGCCCTTTAACCATGAAATAAAATATAAAGAGTAACATCCCAAAATATATAGCCGATTGTAAAACGAAATTGAAAAAAAATGATTGTTAGTAAGAGTTGTTCTTCACTTCGCAGCTATAAACCATAGCTCGGGTGATTTATTACATGTTATATACAATCACTAAGGATTTAGTGGATCTAGTTTCAGGATCTAGTTTTATTTAACTTGTATGAATAGCACTGTTTAATTTATTTTTCTTATCAGTTGATAATGCTCGCGAGGAGCGAAACCGGTCCTGATAAAATAAATTTTAAGTGGAAAAAGTACTAAAAATCTTTTATTATTTTTATTATAATGCCATTCCACCAAGTATTGACAGTGAACACCTTAAAAAAATCACTAAGGATTTCAATTCCAGTACCACGGTCAATTTGACGATACCGTAATTCTGAGATTTCGGGGTTCATATAAAAAAGTCAAATATGAAATTTACATATTTTTCGACTTACTGCAATATTTGTTAATGCACATACTATTTGTTATAATACCTAAATAATATTAAATATCTTACACCGTCTCACATTTTTTATTCATACAAAATTCAGTTGCATCCTATTTTAATAGGGTATCAACAACAGTATTCAATTGTCATTTAATTGACGATTGTTTGAAATGAAAATTAAATGATAAAAACTTCCCCTACGATAAACTGTCAAACATTATTGATTATTATGAAGTTTATTTGTGTAGAAGATTTTAGCATAAACAAGTTTATTGTATATCCTGTCATTAGAACTGGTATTAATAGGTATAGCGTAAACCCAGATTTGATTGGTCATATTTGGCCGTATCCTTGAACTAACCCGCACATGATTTCAGTGGAAACTTCGTGAATTCAAAACAAATAAGTCGGGCGTGAATTGTATATTTGGCATCGACAGAACGGGGATCGTCGGACGCTTTTGCGCGAGAAGTTTGTTGAACACAGAACACATGACGGAGTCGGATCTATTAAAAGCGTTCGCTCTGTTTATAGAAGGATTATTTTTATCCCGTGGCGCTAATCGAACGCACCACGCACCAAAAATGGAATTGCGAATAAATTAGGCATGTTTTTACCCTTAACGGCTTCGAATCAACACGTGAATAGTAGCGATGTTATGTAACACTTTCGACTTACAGATTCTTCCAAAAAAGTTGCGCTTTAAATGAATAAATATTTTAACAATAAATGGAACATACACAAAAATAGTACTGTGCATATGGACAAAAATTGACTGACACCAGTATTATCGATGAAACTGCAAATTATCAACATACAGTAAAACCCCCATTTACACATTTATTAAGTCGGGACCGTGTAATTCGGGGAAGTGTAATTGGGGGAGTGAATCTCATACAAAATTAGGGATTTGGTTTTTTCTGCGAAAAATGCAAAACTAAGACTTCTTTTAGTTTTTCAAAAAAAATTTGGACGAAATATTTAGTTACTAAGTGATAAAATGCAAAGCCCGCCAAAATCCAACACAGATAGTCGTCCGGCTATGCGTGTATAGCCTGGCGCGTGTTGAATAGACGCTAGCCAAAATTTGACTGTATGCACCGCACAGACGACCGTCTCGCAGCAACGACAATGGAATGCGACCGTTTAATTGAGGGATTTGCGGCGAATATTTCAAGCCAGCGCGTAATTCGGGGTAGTGTAATTGGGGTTTCCACTGTATTTTTGTAGAGGGCGTCCAAAATTTACCCGATGCAAGGATACAAATGAGCATTATATTATAATAAATCGATCATCTTCGATACACTTTTCCGAAAATAAAAAACATTACAGCCAAACATTCAACACCTTGGTGACGTGGCAATACTTAAAATAGAAAATATATAAACCAACGATAGAACAAATATTTACATTTAAATAATGCCTTTTATATTTAGATAGATAGTTATTTCTTGATTATCACACATCCGACTTTGGAGTAACATTTGAGATAAAAATCAAAATAGCCTAAAATGAATACAAAACATTATTTTGCGCGTATATAAGATTATATCGCATAAGTATGCATTTAAGAAAAACGTAATATTTAAGTTGAATTTATTTATAGTAATTTGAAGTCTTTTGAAATTTAATTATCTAGTTGAATTGATAATATTGCAGAAATATGTATGTATTTGTTTACACGAACTGTATTACTTCAGCAGTGATAATCAACAATATAAGATAAGGACATTGATAAATTTATGGAGAAATTATTTTAGGTCTCTGTCGTTTGTGTATGAAATTCATGCACTACATATTTAAAGCAGAACCGAGTGATTTGCAGACGTAATCTATACATATCGACGTATTTATTTATATTTATATATTTAAATCCGTACTTGGTTCATGTAAAAGCTTTTAATGCAAAAAAAATAAAGATAAAAGGCTGCAAGGCTGTGACCACGATAAAGCCTTAAAATAAGTGAGACATCCTTAGAGGGGGGTAATTGCGTCTGTACAATTAATAAACATAATGATGGCGGACCTTGGTGCATGATGGATCCATCTCTCAAGTCTCAATGCCGAATACATAATAAATATTATGAGCGGCAATTGGCAAATTGTCAAGCGCAAATTTAGTGCGCGGTCATCGAAAATTCTAAATTGTATCGGCGATTTAATGCTAGCATTAGTCCCCAATAAACAGACATCGACTTTGGCGCAGATAATATAAATTTTCCACTAGCACAAAATCAGCAATGTAAACAAACTGCTGTTATTTTAGACTTTTATGTAAACATTTTTAAATACCGAGAATGATAACGATTGACAAGCCATTAATTATTCTACGAACCGGAAAAGCAGGTATGATTTCTTACAACACAATGTATTATTACTAAAGATATTTTAGGTTGCCAGAGTAACCCGTCGTGTTATCCGTAATCAATATAATAATCAATTACCCGTGTAGATGTTGTATAGTATTAGTAAATACAACCATTACAATATTGTCAATTACTATCGCTAATATTAACATATTAGTCAGATTATATCAAACGAAATGTTGCATATCAGTTAACTTCAAGTACGAAGCAAATACTTGTATTGCTATAATCAATACATTCAGACGGAATAGTAAAAGTTACAGAACCAAAAGATATATAAGTTAAAATTTAATTAACTTATTTAAAAATGTCGCTTGATAAAAATTAAATTGCATAATTATTAAATGTACAATGTTGACATTGTGAAGACAGCAAAATAGAAGATGAATATAAATAATTGAATTTGTAGATTCAATTATTTATATTCATCTTCTATTTTGCAGAGAGTTATGTATTGAAATACTAAGGGAACAAATTAAATGGTCAGAATATTTTATAACCATTTTGGTTAGGTTAGTTTTTTATTTAATTTCATTTAAATTATGACTATTTATTATGACCATTTAATGTAAATTCTGACCGGAAAAATACAAGCCAAATACTAATAGTCCAGAAATATATCAACGTAAACATATCACTGAAACGGCAGAGGACTCAGGCACCGTATAATAAATATCTAAATAGTAAAGTAACTGTGACTACATAAACCGTTCATCTTACAATTACAACGTGCAGTGACACATTTGAATTTAAGATGGTAACTTAAGTAAGTTAATGCGGATGGATATCACCCACCTGTCGCGTGCGAGGAAGGGATGGCGACCCTTAGACGCACGCTGGGCCGGCGGCAACGATGCTGGCATCGCCTGCACGCCGCAGTACACTCCGATGGAAATCGTGGTTAGACTTTTAAACTACACTTTTAAGAGAGAAAAAAATAAGTACGCCAATCACCTCACATTAAGTAATCCACATTCATTTTAAATTTAACGAATTTATAAACCGAAATGATTTCACTCTTATTCACAGAATAAATTGTTATCACACAAAAAACAACTTCACTTTTGAATTATTAATTAATCAATTACAAATATCAAGCGTAAGTGTTGTTTCTTCACTACAAAACACAAAATAAACTGCACTTGACCGATATATATATATATATAAGTATATAAACAACTACTAAATCGTTCACATTTAAAGTAAGTAGTAACTCATTGAACAAACAAGTACATGTACGTATATTTATTAAACATCACTGTCTGTAATAGTTTTCACTAAAACAGTAGGTTTATTTTAGAATACGATAAATAATCACGAAAGTATGAATAAATTACTCGTAGACCCCGCATGGGCCATCCGTGACCGGTCGCGGTGGGCGAGCGCGCCGAACTGGGCAATTCTGAAACGCTGGTGAGGAACGACGACGTCGGCTCGGCGGTCGCGGCGACGCCTGCCCGGCCGCTTCGCAGGGCGTCGTGAATTATTGCGAGTGTGGCGGGCCGGAGTGGGGAAACGAAGCGACGTCATCGCAACCACTTGCCTGATAGACATCCATTACACATTTTTTTCGAAACTACCTTGACATATTGAACAAGGTGCGAAACGACGGCGAGACATTTTTGAGACGGATGAATGTCGGATTTAATTTAAATTGTCCTTTATAATTTGCAAATAAAACTAACAATATTGAATATATACATATCGACTGTGGAAAGAAAAAAGGACGTTACCCACACATGGTGTGTTTTGACATAAAAAACGTGTTTTGACGATTTTGGGCCATATGCAATTTATGAAATATACACAACCTTGAAGTGCACAGAGACATATTAACTGGTGTTCAATTCACGTAATCTAATATTAATTAAAGAAATTGTATAGGAAAAATCTTTTTTTTCAGTATTTTTTCTTGGTTTCAATTCTCACAAGGTCATCTTTTTTCAAACTTTAAAGCTAAATTTAGAAAATAATTCTGCGTTTGCAGCTTACATCTTTTTAATAGAACGAGTATCAAGTTTGATACATTGTGATTATCGAAAAAAAGCTGTTTTGAAAAAACTGTAGGTTACGTCCTTTTTCCTTCCCAAAGTAGATATACAATTATCTCAATTAATTAATTTACTTAACGAATTATTATTTATTTATTTAACACCATCTGGACTGAATTGAAATAACCATGGAAAAAGGTAAATTTTCAATAAAAAAATAATTATTCAATATTTATTACTTTTATTGTTATTATGCATATTTTTTCAGCCTACAAAAGAATAAAATTAAAAAATGTATGTGACATTCTATTCATAACAAAAATTGCAGTCAAATTAAAAACAACAAGCGAAGCAATTTTAAGGTCATCGCGCGACGTGAGAATTTATCCCTTTCATTTCCTTTGAATATGAGAATTATTTATAAATAATGTGCATTGTATTTTTTTAATGTAATTTTCAGTTAATATACCATTAAGGATAGACTTGATCAATATTTTTTGTGGGGTCTCGCCATCACAGAGACATCACTCAAACCCTACAAAACAAAGCTACAATTTAGTGAATTACGTTCATATTTAACGCAAGTAGGACAATTAATAATGGACCATTGATAGCGTTTAATGTGATATACATGTATCAGCATTTGACGAAAAATGGCGATATCAAATTACTGCAAATCGGCAAAGTAAATTAAAGAAATGCACGTCTTTAATGCAATAGTAGGTGGTCTCGATAATGCGACGTCATTCAATTATATTGTTTATTTAATAGTTATACCTAAAATATGTTCCTTTATTTGGGTATTAGTTAAAATATACCAGCATTGCACATTTCAAGCGATAGTAATTATCTGAAATAATAATTATTAAGAAATATGAGAATAGAGCCATTGTGATTTAGAAATTGATCATATCTTTGACGGCGGAATTAATAAGTTGGTTGAGAACTTGTATTGATTTTGTATAAATCAAAATATGTAATATAAGGAACCCTGAAACTATACAATTAAAAAATATTAGAACAATTTTAATATAACCGAATTCTAAATTATAATCATACTCAGCATTCGGCACCATAAATTTTATATATAAACACACATGAAAACTGTGCATTTTCAGGGATAATAGTATAACTGGAGAAAACGAATTATCGCCAATGTAGAATATGCAAATTACTTTTTATTTTTCATATCTAAAATATTTAAAAAGGGCCCAGCGATGAAAGCAATTTTAAGCCCACAGGCAATGGCGGTCTACGATGAAAAATGACGAAAGGAAGAGAAATCAAATGATTTGTTATCGTTTAATTATTTGTTAATGTTTGATTCTTTTTAATATCGCCATGCAAGAAAATAAAATATATTATTGATACCTCCTCACGCTAGAGTTAAAATATGTACATTAATTTAATAAAAACACAATATTCCTTTGTAGTTTATTTAACTTTATTTAATAGGTCAGGACCGTTAATGGGTTAATTTGTCAAAAATTTCCCAAATTGTAATTATGCTTGGAATTACTGTCAATCAGCCCTTGAAATTTATTAATCTTGGATGACTTTTTAATTATATGTTAGACGTGTTAAGCATTTTAATTTTGTGTTATTTTAGAATCTCCTATAATGTAATTGGTAATTTCTTTTCAATGTCAATTGTTGTTTACGCCTTATATTTTAAATTTATTTTTGTGTAAATAGCATTGTTAATTTTAATTTCTTATCAGTTGACAATGCTCGCAATGAGCGAAACCGGTCCTGACCTATTAAATAAAATGGAATAAAGTACAAAGAAATATTGTGTTTTTATTAATATAATGCCTTTCCAACAAGTATTGACAGTGAAAACCCTAAAAGTGATGTACATTTACATTTATTTGACTATGGACACAGGATTCAAAAGTCAACTTGGCATATTCCGATGCGTATTTAAATATGTGCGATGTTGTTTTTGGACTGTTTATTTCTTACGAAACTTTAATAAGCTCACAGCAAGACACTTCGAATAAATTCATTTATGTATTATATGTACCTATGCCCTCCTACCATGAAGGGGTATTTTATTTTTCAACGCGGACCTCGGACTACCTTAAGTTGGACAGCAGTGTCATAGATAAAATTAAAAATGGCTGTACATATTTTTTAGGTTAGGTTAAGATTAGATAGACCATAAACGACCGCTAAAACCGACCAGTATAATGTGGTCGATGTTCTTTAAAACAATAAATTTTCTAACATAAAACAAACCCACCAAGACTTCAAATATTTAATAATTCACTAAATAATTGTTGAAATTATTCATCAACTGTCGCGAATAATATGCGCATCGTTGTAGATTACAAGTAAAGTTACTGCACGTATGTTGTTTGTATAGACATGCACCTTACAGCCGAGCGATCCTCCAATGCTTGGGCTGAAATATTACAATAGCACGATCTTCGACGTCGCAGGCGAGCCGACAAGCTGTATGTATCCTTCACCTTTCGCCGCTTCAAAAGATCAAATAATAACGCTTCGGCGAGTCGTGAAACAATTATCGTACTTGCTAAAAACGAAAATGAGTATCATGCAACCGCAACTATTACTTCAAATTGGATTTTCGAAAGAGCAAATGGCATATTTCAAAATCAACGGTGTGTGCAAGCAAGTTGAGAGAGCACGACTCGATCGCGAAAGGCTGGCTTTCAAATTTACAAATGATTACAACTTTGCAGAAGAAATTACAATGACGACATTTTTGAATCATTACAAGATGCAGCGAGGGTAAGATTAAAAATGAATGTAGACATAATGCAAAAACTTTAAAAATAAATAGTAAATCTAATAAAAAAAAACGTATAAATATAAAACAATGATGAATGGCAATAAGATGATTTTTTATTGATGTATTGACAAACTACTGATGATATATTTGTAAGTGCCTTACAAATAAATTGTGACTGACATCATAAAAAAAAGTTGATTCGATGTCGGGATAGCCGAATGGAGATTGACGAAATTGACCAACACATTGTTTCTCAACCTTTTTGGGCCCGTAGCCCTTTTTGAGCCTCATATTTTTTCCGCGGTCTCCATACTTGTACAAATAAGTTTTTCGAGACTCGGGGATTGAAAGATTCTATAATATTTTTTAATTCTTTCAAAATTTTACCCAGGGAGTAACGGAATTGCCAAAATGAAAACACGCGAGAGTTTTTTTTTTAGCTATTCCCGGACATGTTCGTGGCCCCCCAAAACTGTACTGTGGCTGCCCTAAAATTATTTTTTCTCATTGGACACTTTGGAACATGCTGTGCCCCCCGGCTGAGAAACCGTTGTCCAACACAGTGCTTCCCAAATTGGGGGTCGCGGATTATTTTTTTCAGATTTAGGGAAATTTTTTGGACAGCACTGGTCTAACAAACCAAGCGAGGACTGGTTTGTAAGTCACCCGATCTCAATGTCTAGAGACGGTTAGAATAAAGAATGGATTTTATTTGATCTATATCTCTCATTATTATTGCATTATTTTTAAAATTGGATTAAGCGATTGGAAAGGTATACAAAATAACGTTAGGATCTCTTCATATCTTGGTATACAATTAAATTAAAATCTACCGAGGAATCCGTATTGTGCTACCAGTTGACCACAACAATCGTCTAACACATATTGAGAATGAGTTAAGTAAAAATGTTCAACTAAAAGAATATATATAGTAAACAAAAAACAGATTAATTTTGAATCGTTCAGATTATGTACATTCACACAGATTTTGTCACTAACTAACTTTGTGACAAAATCTGTGTGAATAATGTACATAATCTAAACGATTCGAATTTAATATTGAAATTCCACCAAGTAACATCAGTCGAAATCTTAAATTAAAAAACAGATTCTACAATATATTATAATATATGTATACGAGTGTGGAGTGTGAAGGAACTACGTCAATCCAACAACGGCTACATTAGCAGTGATCGTAAAGGTGGAACATACTGCCGACACCCGACGAACGCACTGCCGTCGCGTCGCGTTGGATGTGGGCAGTGCGTTCCTGTTCCATAGAATACAATGGCAAATATGTAGCTATGATCTCATCCAACACGCTTACGTGGCGTCGGGTGTCGGCAGTATGTTTCCACCTTAACGCTTCCAACCGTATGCACTTTTTGCGTCATGCACACGTTAGTAACCCACGTGATACAATGCGTACTTATTATATACTGGATCTATTATTAAATCACACCAATTCTTCCATTGACAGTCGTGTCTCAGTGCACCCACTGCTGCAAGAATCGATTAATTGTTTTCATTAATTTGATTCATCAAAACTATGAATGAAAGGAAAACCTACCAAAATCTAAGAAGCAATCAATAAGTTTTGTATTTGAATACTCTGAATGGTCAAATCATTTTTTAAATTCTAATAACTGCGAACGAATAGATAGATAAGAAGAGTATACTTAATATGATTTTAAAAGTAGTATTTATTAACCCGTAACATGCCATCCTAAATCACGTTCCCTGCCATAATGGCATCTCAGTTTCACTGTTTATTGACAGTATTTAAACATAAGTTAGAAGCTAAAAAATAATTTTAAAAATGTATAGATGTTAGAATACCTAAAATGATAAATACTTATTGACAATATTAAGAGAAATATTGAATGATTTAATGGCCCAACTATTTACGATTGCATCATGGGCATGGAGGTGTTAATAAGAAATTCATATATATTTTTTTTTAAATAAAGATTTTTTTTCTTCATTTTTTAATGCTTAGTTACTTTTCACTACTACCACAGCTATTACACCGACAGCAAAAAAATACAATATTAATATTGCACTTTCGACTCTTATTTGATTAAGTGTAAATATGAATAAATGCGAAGATAACGATTGGGGCATCTCCCGGACGCTTTTTGTGATCTCGGGATTTCGGGATTGACAATTTTTCCAATCCCGGGATCACAGGATTGAACATTCAACATAATATCGTGTATAAATTGGGATTCGGGATTGAGAAATTGTGGGAATTTTCAAACAATTTCGTGTCGATTTCAAAAGCCCAGGAATTTACAGATTTCCCAAACTGAACGCCGTGAGAGCTCTTTTTATTACCTCTTCCAGGATTTGCAAATTCAAAAACACAAGAATTTACGGAATTCCCAAAATAAATCAATATGTGTAACCTTCTTTTTTTTAGCCCTCGTTCAACTTTTTCTAATTATCTCAACCCCGAATCCAGGATTTCGGGATCGCAGAATCGGACGGAATTCTGGGATTGAAGGCCCTAATAACGATATATCATATAAATAGTTTATTATTGTGTTAAAAATCATCTGCACATTGGCACATCTCCAGTATTTTAGACACGATGATTTTTGTTTTCGTATATAACATAAAATATAAAAGGTGTCGTCTACAATACGTATATAAGGTCGCTGCAAGTGTGAATGCCTCCATCGGTTCAAGGTGTCTAGTATTGTTGTTCGATTCAACACTTTTGTGTCTATTTACATTTTATACACATTGAATCGGCGACAAGCGACAAACTAACTCAATGGCTATTGTAAAGCATGGCAAAGCGTCGTCTTCCTTCACGTGTTGGAATTGCTGTACAAAGCGAAGATTGATAGCATTATAATTTACCAAGATTCTTATTAACACGCTCGGCGCATACGCACTATGGACGGAATCAATCGGAAAATTCTAAGCATAAATAAATTCTCTCGGCGCAATTTATTTACGAATACAATATGTTATTGTCATCAGCTCGTATTACAGTAGAATCCGTTAATAAAGACGTTGCCAATCATTTTCAGCGACGTAAAGAGAAAATCTCAAGTTTGGTTTTCGTACAAATTATTATGAAAGTTAATACGCCTAAAGCAGCGATTTCCAACCTGGGATGCGCGAACAGTCCAAAATATTTATTTACCCTTTAAAACGTGTATTTATTTATCTTTATTACTATATGAAATAAAGGATGGGGAGGCGCGACGATTTTTTTTTCTTCAAAGGGAGGCGCAGTAACATTAAGGTTGGAAACCACTGGTCTATTGTGATAGGGCATCCAATCTCAGACCCTTTTTTTGATCTGGGATTCAAAATTATTTCGGGATCCCGGAATTGATCACTGGAAAAAAATAAGAATTGAGAGAATTCAAAATAATCTTTTTTTCGAATAAAGTTGTTAAATGTGAAATATTACGAAGCAAAATTTTATGGAAACTTAAATATTTAAAGCACTCACAGCCAATGAATGCTCCACGACAAGAGGTTAGCTGCGCGGAAAATTAAATTCAAAAGTTGCGCGGGCCAATCCAACAACTGCGCGGCATAATTTTTCATATTTGATTTGAAAAATAATGGTTTTTGCGTTTTGATTGACATAACAAATAATATTATCATTTGACAATTTCTAAATATTTTTTTACTTGTAAGTGAATCAAACAAAAAATAGAAATAACAGAACTAATTCTCTTTTTTACATAAAATAAAATCAAGCACAAATTAAGAAAATGAGTAGAATGAAGCAAGTACTCAGTCGCTTATAAATATTTTAACATATTTTATAAATTTATTTACGAAAATTCTAGCTTTTTACGTCGTTCCTTTAAGCTAATCCCACATTATATAATCATTAAGATCAATGTCTTGATATTATAAAATATAAGAATTTAATTCAAGTAGAATTATCTAAATGTTCGATTTCCAATTTATTTCGGTCAATTAGGGTTATAACATTTTTTTTTGGAAAAGTTGTATTGGAGTGCACGCCAACCTGAAATGAGTGCGCGGGGGCTTTTATACTGCTGCGCGGCCGCGAAATTCATAAAAAGATACCAAAATGAATACAACAGCATCGCGCTGCAAATTGTCATTTATCGCAAAAACCGTTCGCTGATCGGCTCATGCTGTAAACACTATCTTACGACATGGAATAAATAATACAAATATTTGTACATTTATTTAATGGCAGAATTATAAACGGCCATTTAGACATTTTTTGCAATAATAACAACATGCAAGAACAAAAGAACAATAGTGCTGTATTCTTTGAAAATGTTTTCGAATTCTGCTGAAGCGAAAATGTAAATATCAAGATGGCACGAGCCCCCTTGTAAACGACACCCTAAGCCGAAACTTGCTTACACATAAATCCGGTCATGAATAAATGAATGTGTTATAATAAAACTGTACAGGTGAATCAAAACCGGTGGATGAGGGAGCTTCTGAATCGATCAATGATCATAAATCAATTCAACGAAGGCTAGGGAAAAATAGTGAAATCTAAACCTTTGCAAATGTTTAAGAATTATATCTATATGTACTTAGAAAGAATTTTGCAAAGTTTAATGCGTAGGAAATCAAAGCAAAATTAGTTTCTGCGTGGTTAAACCGATGTTCGCTGGACCGTATGCGTCTGTTATAAAATATACATATTATTAAGTGACCCGTTAGAAAGCCACGGCTGCATTACTCCAAATTATAAATTATGTGTAGGTACTTAGTTACCTTACAGAAAATAGCGCTATGTGAAAACTAAACTTACACATTTTAAACAAAACATTCATTTGAAAAACTGCATAGAGTGACGATTCACTTCGCGTCGTGAATTACGAAATTGTCGAAACAGAACGAAGGAAAATAGTTATCAAGATTTCAAATCATCACTTAAATAAATTAAATTGGTTAGTTGTATTTCGCATTATACGTTTACATGTAACCTGTTGCCGGGCTACTTTTTTTCTATTTTTCTCGGCGAGTTTTAGCAACTTTTGCATGTTTTCCCGCTTGAAACGAATATAATTCAACATCTTACGAGCCGCAGAGCATAATTATTGCGATACAAAAATAGCAGGAAAAAATGGAAACGAAAATTACGTAACCACGTATTTGATTATTTGTGAAATGTATATTTCACATCGTTTTGACGACACTATCTGAAATTGATTGTGAATAAATATTCAAGTTTTTTGAAGAAGGATAAGTTTTGTAACAATGGAATCCATACAGTAAGTGCCACATTAATACTGTTAACGTATGTCCCCTTATCATAAGATAAACACGTTTTAAATATTCGATGTGAATTTAAATGGACAACAAAAAAGATATATTTATAATCTAGTTACTTTTAAGGTGGTGGTCACTCTCAATTCTTGATGGTAAGGAATTATATTAAAAAAATATAAAAAACTTTTCTTACTAATTCTACATTATTTATTATAGATCCAGAAGACCAGTTTCACTCATATATTATCAACTGATGAAATATAAAACGATACAGGATTATTTATATAAAATGAAACAATTTTATTTACAATGCAAAAATATCTAATATTTAATTAAGAAATTTTCAAAACGAGAACTCCTAATACCAACATTCCAAAAACTCTCTTCGGGTAGTGAGTGAATGTGGCATAATATGAAGTTAAACTTGGTGGTGATGTGTTATTATATAATGTTAAAAATCTCTACAATTCGAAGCAAAATGATCAAATGAGAAGATAAATAACTTCCTATCTTCATTGTATACATCGATTGCAACATTACTTAACAAGGGATTTCAAATTACAATGCCAGCAAAAAAAGTTTAAATAAATGAAATAAATACGTTTAAATTGTATGTCATAAAATTGTTCATTAAAAAATATAACACAAACGGGTGATTTTTATAAATAACTAGCCGGTTCCCGGCAAGCGTTTATTCAAGTGCATGTTTTCTTTTTCTGTCTGTTTGACTTTTGCTGCCGATTTTCTATGGTACGATACATGCAATCTAAGTTAATTGTACACTAACCTTCGCGCAAGTGCAAGCATACGTTCTCAAAATGAACTGTATGGCAGACATACAAACATTTATTTTTACACATAATACTTACTGTAAGTTATTTTTATTATGCCTATAAGCTTTCCGGAAGTGCAAGCAAAAAGTTTGTCAAAGCTTTATTGCAATCGGATGAGCGGTGTGGCAACGCATAAAATACGAACAAAAAAACATTCATTTTTATATATTAGACTAGTGTTTCCATATAATATTGTACATCATCACATCAATACTGGAACCAGTGTTTGTTTCAATAATATATATATATAATACTGAAGTATTGCAAAAACACAATGAAAACCAGGACACCGGTATTTTAATCCCTACACATAACTGATTCAATCGAGCACAATCTTGGTTTGTCTTTTTCGCGTTTCATTAACCGCGAGAAATATTTAAGCGATATATTTTAAACCAATTAATAAATCAAAAATAAACGCAAGATTAAGACAAGATATCACGCGTTTTTTTATTGAAATAATACAGCAGTATCTCACTACACCCACGGCGGTAGGTGCAAATGGCTCGCATGCCATGTTTCACTTCGCAGGACCATACAGGGACGAATTCACTTGAGCGAAAGTGACCTGGGTGATTACGTAGAGACAGCTGATGACGCACCAAACGGACGAATTACGATTGGAAAAACAAATTAAAAGAGCGGGGACAATACTCAATGTCATTGCTCAATACTTTCATATGATATATTTACATTATTCATTTTTTTAAATGTGCTCAGTATCATAATGTCGTTTGGCATACAATATTTTAACCAAAACTTATGTTTGACGTATTCATATGTCGGGTCGTGGCGCAGCGGTCGATACCTATTTTACGGGTTCGAGTCCCAGCACGAACAGTATTTTTTCAATTGATGGCATGGGTGTCTTGTATTGTTTAAATTTTCCATCCGCCTTTCCAATCCTTACATAGCAGGGCGTAGCGAGAGCGATTTGCTAACCACTGGTCATGCCCTAGCCGTATTCTTTTTGCTCTACTACTATCTTCAGAAAAGAGAGATTGAGCAACTGAGTGATAAAAAGTTTTCGTAAAAAAAAATCTGTTGAGATACTTACTATTTTTTTTTCCATGTCCGCTCCCAATATGGAGCATATGGACTCCTAATGGAGTTTATCTCAACAGAAATGTTTCTACGAGAACTGCTTGTTACTCAGTTGCTCAACCTCTCTTTTTCCAAAGAGAGTAGGAATAGAAGGAAAGGGCAAGGACAGGACTAGTGGTTAGCTAATCGCTCTCCATACCGTTCATAGGATAGAATGGGTGGGAGGGGGGAATTCAAGACATCACATACATCCATACCTTTGAACAGAAATTCATAAATCGATTGAAAAATCAATTTATAAAACTGCCCGTACCGGGATTCGAACCCGTGTCCTCCGTAGCGGTAGCCAACGATGTTGACCACTCGACCACACAGGCTGAGATAATTTTTACCTATGTCTTATCGGTGGTGAATGAATACCAAACGACGATATGTGCATTCTGAGTAAGGATGCAAATCCGATATAAAATGAAAATCAAAATGAAATAATGACATGGTACGCTATGAAAAAAGAGACAAATCAGCAATTTTCTGAATAGTTTTTTCAGAGTTATCAAAGTATGTATGTACTATCATTTCAATAATTTAACATTGAAACAAAATAATTTAAATGTATTCAATAATCTGTAAGAGGCTACTGTGACAAATTAAGAAATTGACCGGCCTTGTAAGATTATTAGTTTTTTTTTTTCAATAAGATAATTACAGTAAAACCAGAACGGGTTTTAATTGATTTTTTTCGTGTGTTTTCAACCGATAAAAGTATTACTAAAACAATTTAGTAATTGACGAGAGTATTGTTTAATATATAAAATTGAAACATGCATTTCACAGACAGATACCATTATTCCAATAGTTAACAGTAAGTAAAACTATTTATGTTATCAGTTTAAACAATAATACATGTCCTTTCCACAGGTGTACTCACAGTAGACAACACATAACATGTGGACTATATCAGCTAACAGGAAGGAAGCCAGATAACACTGGATCGCCAAATACAAAACAAAAAATGTAGCTGTGTTTAATATCTCGTTTTTGTTGCTTAACGGTGTTTTTGCATGGGTATATTACATAGCAGTAAAGCGGCGAGTTACGAGGCAGTACAGGATTTTTTTCAGCAATACACACATATATCCACAAATAACACCATGGTACCTATATAAAATTGAATTACGTGAATATAATAATGTTGTATATATTAAAAATATAATTAAAAAAACATGGTTACATTTTGCAATGAAAATGATAACGAATTTTATTTTGGGAACAAATTAAATTTTCAGAATTAAAATCAGTTTTTGGTCAGAATAAAGATATGAAAATAAGAATATAAATTCAGACTGGAAAAATACGAGCCTTTTATTTTATTCACTTCACACACAGGCATTCGAATAATTAGAAAATAGTTTTAATTTGATCGAAATTATTTGCGAGCACTTACAAATATAATATATTCTCAATAACAAAACATACTTCTAGAAATTTTCATTAATCAAAGTAAATAAATAACACAAAGTGTTTATGTGAAATATTTTTCTTTTAATTTGAAGAATTCCTGTGAATTAAGTAAATAATCAATACTGAACTCTTCCTTTAAAAAAGCTTTGAAGAATCGGTGGCCAATTTAATTTTGTATTGTTCTTTTCTTTTAGCTGGATAACCAATCTGTGCCGTTAGAATCGTACGTTCATTGAAGAGGCATACATGATGTGTGACTAATACGTAACACAACAAAGGTATGAGTAGAAACCTTTGTCTAACAAACAGAGCACCCACGTTATCGCTTGTAACGATTTAATCGGCGATAAATGCAGGCATTTTCATTTTAAGCCAGAATTTTCCACACATGATTCAGTGACGCACGTGAAAATTTTCAAAAGCCAACAAAAACCAGTAAATCGAGATGGGGAGAGTGGTGTGACGGGGTGTGCGTGCGGACCAGCAGTGGCGCCAGCACTTAGCCGGAAAAAAGTCGACGCGACGTGTATACTTATAGACTTACAGCCGGACTAGGATTGAAATCAGCATAGTTATGCCGATAAAATTAAGTTTGCGAGAAAAACAAATCCCATGGTGGAGTCTTCCTGGTAAATATTGTATACGTGTAACTTGAGTAACTTGCAAGAGTCGCTGTTACTGTGTACAAGTGGCTGGAAAGGCAAAATTATTCAAACGATCAGCAAATTTTCTGATTGTGTCATTCGCAATGCCATTCACCCTGCTTGGTTGTGTTTTGTGTTATACATATAAACAAAGTAAACTAAAACGTATTTATTTAAGATCTAACATAATGTGCCACAGCAAAAAAAAATGTATTTGAGTAAATTCATAATATATTGCTGATGTTTCCAGATAGAATTAAAAAATACTAAACTGCGAGAATAATAATCAGTAGCAAGTTAATTTTCAATTTTTTAACGCAATACAATCTCACTAATATCAGATTTGTTTAAATCACAGATCAGACTAATAATAAAATTTGCAAAAATGATCGAAGAATACCAACATGCAATTGAAATAACTAAACAATAATATTGAATACAATCAATACAGTAAATAAAAATCGTTTAATTTAAATTAACATTTCAGTTTCAGAAAACACATTTTTTTTCGTTATAAACAGAAAATATTCCCATAAAATAATCTTGAAAAAGGTTCCGTATTGGAACTTGCACATCTTTTTATTCCCATTTCAATATACATTATGAAATTGAAATTGGGATAACAACAATCAACAACTATCAAGCGTCAGAAGTGTATGATGGATTAATTTCATGTCTGAACCTGTCGACGTAAGAAGTGGTTTTTTTTTATCAACATTTTTACATTCAACGGAACACGTCATCTGAGAAATTTCGGGAAAAATGAATCGAGTGTTAGATAATAATAGTATAGCCAAAAAACGAAACATTCTTTTAAAGTAAAGTAAGACCATATTATTAAACATCTTAATGGTGTATATAAAGTTTTTTAGTTTGGCGAAATATTTGCAAAAGCCTAATACATCACAAAGAGACATCACAATCATACAATCATGTCCGAAATTTTATAATAATTAAAATCCAAATTTGATATTGAACCTGCTTAACCCAAGCTCACCTGATTGATAGGGAAAAACTCTTGCCAACTAGACCACGGACGACGACATATTATTTTTCCCCAAGCATACACGCAAAGGAAAAAGATAATTGCGAAAGTATTATATTTCCTTCTACTGGATTACTCCTGTGTATCGTTTACAAAAGTTTATGCATAAATTTTGCAGCATAGTATGTTGAAAATTCTACTTAGCGATACCTTACATTTAGAGTAGGGGAGAATAGGTCTAAACACAATTTCACCTTTATCGAACGATTACTTTTAAAAATAAATATTCAATTAAAAAAGGTCGATTTATTTATTTCGCATAAGTAAATAGATAGTCGATTTCACCACATCTTTTATGGCAGGGTTTCCCAAACTATGTTCCGCGGAGCCAGAGATGTTCCGAAAAAAATTGGAATGGTTTTATACGCCGCAACAGTTTTAAAAAAAACTTTTCCGGAGTGTTCCATCCAGAAAATGTTTGGGAAACCCTGTTCTATGGATACAATATGTATTTTTTTTAATTGACTGATTTTTTAAAATTTTAACAAACGCATTTGAATAAAGATTTTAAATAAAAGTGATGAAAATTTCGGGTGTTATTTGGATGCAAATAAGTAAATAAGTCCGAAAATATTTGGGGAACAACTCCTTTTTGAATTCGGAATGATGTCAGTGTTTATTGAATTTGAATCATTCAAAATATGTGCATTCACACAAGTTTTGTCACTAACGACCCGGGTTTCAACATAATTCATAATTTGAACGATTCAAATTTAATATTGAAATCCCACCAAGCACCGTCAGTGAAATCTTAAAGTTTAATTGAATATTTAATATAAATTATTTGTGATAACATGTGCATAAGAATTGAATTTGTAAAAGTTTAACACACGTCACTATCAGCGTGTTTGAAGCGAAAATGCCGTAAAGGCAGCCCGAGTACCCTACTTTGGCAATTTTCCTGGCACAGTACATCCGGGGAGAAGGAAGTCCCCTCGAGCGGGGCGCCCTGCCACAAGTGCGGGGGTAGTAAAATGGCGTGGGCGAGCGGGTGCAGGATGGAGATCGGAAGGCCGTTGCCCCGACGGTGGATCGATGGCGGGCGCCCGCACTCACCCCCTTCGCGAACGCCAGCGCCTACGCGAAGGACGCAGATGCTACCCCCTTACACATTCGGATGCCTTCAATGGCCTTGGAATAAGGGAGGATTCGAAGTATATCCGAATAATGCCGATGCTGTCGCATAATACTACACAGCGGTAGTGTTTTTTTTTTGGATATATTCCAAAATATTTGGACATAGTACAATGATTAACATAATATACACATTTTTAATGAACGTTTATCATTTGAAGCATGAATAATAAAAACTACTAAGAATTTCCGATAAATTAATTATTTGATGGTAATTGAGAAATTTAAGAATTATTAAAATTTCAGATGTGATTAATAAGATTTCTTATGAAATAATGAGTGCCAACAGATTGTATTTTTTTCAATACTCAAATATCATAAAATAAAAATAATAAAACATTTTTAGTACTTTTCCCACATAAAATGTATTGGATCAGGACCGGTTTCGCTCATGGTGAGCATTGTCAACTGATAAGAAAAACATTGAAACAGTGATATTTATACAAAAGTTAAGTAAGAAAAACAAGGTATGACAAACAATTGGTATTACAACTAAGCAAATAAATTGAACCAAAATACAAGAAAAATAAACTATAAATAAAAAGTTGAAGACCTCTTAGCAATGCAAACTATTACGTCAAAAATCAATTAAGTATGAATTATCATTAACAAAGTAAAAGCCCAAAAATTAGAGTATATAATAAATAAATAAATCTTAATGTTTGTCAACCACAATTAGATGTGGAAATTCCAGTAGAGTTCAATCCAGCGAAATTGATTCTTGCGAAAAGATTAAATTATTAAGATTAAAAAGATATGGCCTTTAATCTTTTCGCAGAAATCAATATCGTTGGATTGAACTCTAAATGCGTAAATATTTTTTTTCCAGTTCTTTCGAAAAAAAAATGTATTTATTGATGAATTGAAAAGGGTATTTATTTTAGATAGAGCTGCATTATAGTTGGGAAAATAGTTATGTAAGTTTATACTTAAGCTGGTTGAAGGTTACTGTAAAATGCACTGTTAGATAGACCAACATTTATTTTCAATAAAATCCATAATATATTTTTTTAACCATGTCCGCTGCCAATCTGTCACATAAGGACTTATTGTTACTCAGTTGCTCGACCACCCAATTTCGAAAAGAGCAGATGAAGAAGGAAAGATCTAGGAAAAGGACAATGGTTAGATAATAGCTCTCGTATCGTCCCGTTTGTCAGCTACGATGAGAGAGAATGTTAGATATCTACACTTACGCATCAATCGATCGATAAATCAATTAATGAAACTGTCCGTAATATGATTAAAGAGTTTGAACACCGCTACCGAAACCAACAGCGTTACCCACTAGTCCACGGACCCGAATAATAACGTCAGTGAAAGCTGCGTTGACAATGAACGGTGTAGTGTGCTTGGTGTTTGGGTCGATATGTTATTTATATAGGAACAATAAAAATGTAACTTAGGAAACGATAATATTTAATATGAGGCAACAACAGCCTGCAACTTACGACAACATCAATACCACAAGACATGAACAGCTCGGTGAAATTAATATAAAAGAAAACTGTTATGAAATAATATTATTATCGTTCGATATATTTATATGTTTTACTCACTTTTAATGTATGAATTCAGTTTGAATTACTAAATAAACTGCAATGTTAAATTGTATGTTGTAAAAGTGTCACAGTTAAACGTATATACGAGGTAGTATGCCATTATAGACTTTTTCATAGTATTTAATGTGACGCACGAGTTAATTACGATAATAAAAAAAATACTTCATTTCGGTTGAATTGTTTTTATTAACAATTATATTTCCATGATTTTTATTAAATACTAGCCGGTTTCCGGCAAGCGCTGTCTGTTTGACGTTTGCTACCGATTGTCTATGGTACGACACACGCGTCACCCACTGTAATTTAATTGTACTATAACCTGCGCGCAATTGCAAGCATACGTTGTCAAAATGAACTGTATAGCAGATATACAAACATTCATTTTTATATATAAGACCTACTGTAAGTTAATTTTACTATGCCTATAACCTTCCCGGAAGTGCAAGCAAAAAGTTTGTCAAAGTTTTGATGAGCGGTGTTGCAACGCATATTTTATTTATTAGAAATGATTGCAAATTGTAGTTCAATATTTAAATGAAAAAATGTACATAACATGTACCTGAAAATGGTTAATATTTAAGGCGTGCATTTAACTTTAATAATATTCACGTAGTGAATGCTTTGATTATTAATCTTAGTTTAATAGTATAAGAGCGTATATGAAGACAATGAGAGAGGGTGCTAGTGTGAAAGCATTCATTCACTTCCAAGAAATAGCTTTTCGACGATACGATAACAATGTATACATATTCTTACTGCAACTTACCGTCTCACGATACAGATAAATAATCGCCGGAAAAAATGTTTGCCAGGATAATACGTATCATAGTTATTGGAAATACCTCGACGACCTTCGACGCCCGCAGAAGTTAATACCTAATTCAATGCAGTGAGATCGTTGACCAGTGATCGGTCCGCAGCTAAAATACCAATGCATTTATTTAATAACACTAATAAGCAGAACGACGGATCTGGAATAACTAACTATAAATAAATCTGCAATAGTTCACCGAAATATTATGCAAGACGTGCGTTTATTCCTAGAATATAGGGCTTGTGTATCTGTCTGTCAAAGTAATCTATTCAATAACGTGGTACGGTTATTGAATATAACTTAAAACCATTTTTTTTATAAATTAAAGAAGGGTAAATTTATTTTCATACATAATCATGACAAGTAACTTTTGTGATGTTTGAATTTCTTTTAGGAATATTATCATTTCACTCTCTTGAAGCTCGAAGATAGTTTTCAAGTTTAAAGCATTTTTCCCTTCTTCTTCGGGGCCGAGTTAATTATCCTGAAATTCTCATGAATATTAACTTACATGCTCCCAATTTATTCTTATGTGGACGAAACTATCACAAAAAACTCTTGTTTTTAAAAACTTGTTCCTCGCGTGGGGACGTATGAGTCGCCAGATCCAAGGGCCGTTCGACTGATCAACTCATTGCCTAGAGAAGTGGACATTTTTAGTGACAGTATTTGTGAACTGTTTAAGTTTTACTATTTTATTTCTTGATTTTGTATGTTGATTTTGATGTAGTACGTAATGTTTTTTTTAAATATTTTTTCTCATTATATTTGTCAAGTGCATGGTGAATTGACGTCAGCTGTAATGGTATGTACTGCACTTTTAATTTTTAAGTAATAAATAAATAACATAATTTATAAAAGTTCCAGGCAAATAGAAACACCAAAAATATATTCTGAACAACAAATGCCTGTGGGGAAAATGGGAGATTATGGTTAGAGGGGAGATTAAAAAATCCTAGGCAGGAAAGAAAATACTACCGCTAAAATACAGGCAAAGAAATTCTTTATCATATCCGTATGCTATAATGAATTTATAGGCCTTCGAGTACTCGGTGTGTTATGCGGGTACTATTCGGAAGCGAAGCGCAAATAATATGCAAAAAGCCCGCATACGCAAATTGAATAACTATAATAAAAATAAAAAGTTCACGTTACCGAGGGCAATTAAATAGGAATCGACTGTCTTTACATTGTAACATCAACACTTAATAAAGTATGAAAATTTCCACACAAAAGTTTTACTAATAAAACACTGAAAATAAGACAAAACTTGTACTTTAAATGATTACACTGTAAAAGATATATTTCATAATTTTAAAAAAATGTATGCGCTTGTTGAATCACGCTATCGACTAAATTAAGATACAATAGTATCTCACAATTGATATAACGCATGAATCACGAAAATTTTGATTAGATAATGACTATTAAAATAAATTATTTAAAAATGACTGCAATAGAATATGATCAATCATCTTTATAATGCAGTGTGTAAGAGATAGTGACTGATATAATTTGCATCGACTTCCAGAAGTGAATAATTGTTTCTTACAACTTAGTCACTTGTTATTCATTCTGTCTATGCATATTATATTTGATTTACTATTATTACAAATCGATCATTCAAGGACAAAAGGAAAGGGTGCGCGATCGACTGGACAAAAGATAAGTCTGTCTGGTCACATGAAGGTCGCTTCAAAGGCTTTTGAATTTAATACTATATCCCATGTATATGGGTCTACCCAACAGGCAAACACGCTATTCAATTGAACAATTTAACTTTGACTATTACAAATATCTATAAAGAGCTATCTATTGACGACGAGTGAATGGGTTTCTGTTGTGAGAAATCTTAAAAAATACAGAAAATTTCTTGTTTTGGTAGATTTAAAATTAACAATAGAGTAACTGATTATTCGTGGAATAAATACTACTTCTTTTGAAGTGAATGAAGTCTTGAAATCCTGGAATTAAGTAATTTAAATCATACAGAATTTGGCATAAAAAAATATACTTTTTGCAAGATAATATTTTTAAAGAAAACAGATACAGATAAAGACAAAGGTTTTTGTGTTAGGCATTCTTATAAATAAATATATATTTGTTGTAATAGAATATAAGACAAATGAACCAAAATAATTAAAAATATATATAATGAATTATTATCAGATATTTTACATAAAAATATTTTTTCAAAAATGCTCAATATATCTCAAAATTTAAATATCGCATAACCCCGGTCAATGAATAAGTGAATTAAAAAATATATATTGAGATTGTAAGCACTATTTCCAATCTTCATTTATTGCGGCCATTATTATAGGCGAAACGACTAGTCAGCAAATTATTTTAATTTGGCAAAATCGCATAATATATGATTTTAAAAATAAATTGATGAACTTTGAAACTTCGATGAATTAGCGCCGAATCTATCGAATACACTAAAATAAATAAAATTTGACTGAAAAAATATATCTGTAATAAAACAAACAATTCCTTAATTATTTATTGTTGTATAATAATATAATTGTTCTGTAATACAGAATTTCGAAAAAAAACTGCAAATAAAGAGAAACTTGCCGTTTTCATAAACAGCGTCAGGAAAAGTGAAGACGACGTCAAGTCGTCTATTTCGAGACTCAGTGAGAAAACGAGATGGCGTCGTGAGAAGGCCAATGGCCAAGGATAAAGGGGTTAGTTGGAGAAATGAGAGAGGGATATATGAAATGATAGCGGACGTACATATACGACGTCTTTACCGTATAGTTTAGAAATTTTCAAGCGTGGCGGCGGTGAGTATTTCCACCTGTTCCGTAAATAAATGTATCTAATATTTTAGCGAACGCAATTTGACAATCAGATGCAAATTCAAATCGCGCAAATATTCAACACTAGTAAGCGCACATATACGAATACACGGAATTCGAAGATTTACTTCTATATGAAAACATAACTGAACATAATTAAAATCATACAATGGAAGTATGAAAAAATAAACAAGATTTCTTCAAATAAAATGCCACATAAATTACTAGTCTGTTTTTATATGATTATTAAGTATTTGTTTCTTACTGGGCGAACGAAGGGGGGGCAGTAAAACAGTAACAATATTAATTACGTGCGTTTAAATGGGCAGTGGGAAGTTCCTCGTATTAAGTATAAGCAAAATTTACTTAATATCTTTATTGATTGTAAAGAATTCTTTCCTCGAATGGCAAGGCAAATAATCCCAATCTTAATTTTTCAATTAGAATTACAAATAAATAAAAAGTGATGTCTTCCCAAATAAATAAAAATTACTATGTAGACTTTTTCAAGGACATACACGTGTCGAATCATACATAAAATATAAATAATTATTAGTAATCTTGTGTAATTAGTCACATTGAGAGCGGACATGGATTAAAAAAAAAATCTTCATAATTAAGCACAAGATTTCGTTGGAGTTTTGCATTAATTAAAGACGTGCAAAGATATTGAAAGCGAATATATATCTCACAATATAAATAGTACAAAACGATTGTCAGTCGATAAATCAGGTTGATGTATTGAATCGACAACACACGTATTATGAAAACAGTGGGAACTTCACAGGCTGACCTTAGGCGGAAGTGCCGAAAAGTATTTGATATCGCCTTGAAGGCTTTCCCGTCACCTTAATCTTATGAGCGCAGTGCATTGTTCCTATTGCAAGAAAATAGAACAAGGACCATTATGTTCCGATAGAGAAGCGGGTCACAGCTTCCATGTGGCGGGAAAACTGGGCCAAAGTCACCGAGGGCCGAGGATCAGAAAGAAAATTAAGGCCCCGAAATGTAACATTAAACGTATGTTGTAAAAACAATGAACCTCGCACATAATAAACCTAAATTTCTGAGTCTAAGCAGAATCGATTTACAATAATTAAATTTGAATTTGTTGAAAATGATTATAAGGATATTTTTACCAGGCTCGATAACCGAATTCGGAGTGGTAACGGGGAGATAGACTTACTACACGAGAATACTACTGAAAGCTTTACATTCGTTCAAATAACTTTAGTTGGGTCTTCTTATATTAAAACTTGGATAAATTACTATACCAAAGTGGCCAAAAAAACAGAACCATGATTTATTACAGCGAACAAGAGAATCAAGTACTGTAATCTCTGCACGAAAAGAACGAAGCCTAGTAAAGTTAGCAATAGGGGAGGTATTCCCTAAAGTGCTTTGCTCGTTTGCATCACAAATTACAAGGGAAATAATTTTTCACGCATTAAACGAACTCCGAGGGTGGTATAACGTTTCAAGGTTAAATATAACGAATACAAAGGGAAGGCGAGAAACAATATTTCACCGTGTGAAATTTTGTTAAATTATTTTACAAAAAATACGCCGTCGATTGTTTTTTTTAAATGTCCTTCTAGTGACATTCCGTACGTATGATTCTAATATACATATTTTACCAAAATAAGTCACTTAATTAATCACGCAAAATTACAAAAGAGGGGTACGTAGCAATGAGGGGTTGCCTCAGAAGTGCACAACTGTTACCCCTCCTCTCTGTAACTGAGTGATCAGTGAACGGTTGCGAATCATGAGGGTATGCATAACATAATCCTTTCGCGGAGAGCAATTACAACAACATAAAAGAAAAAATATTATATTCATTATAACAAAGTAACGAATTTTTATATTGCAGACACAGGTGAATATCGATTAGGCTTGTTAATATGCATACAGATGAATAAACGCATCATTTTTATAGGAAATGATTTTAAATGTATTTGAAAAGAAGCCGGAATAGTATTCGTGTAAAATTTAACTGTCCCAGATGATTGAGTACACGCATTGGCAATGAATTACGTTTTAAAACAATATTGTTGAAGTCGTATAACTGATGATTTAAAAGTATTGAATTATGATTATAAGGTGAATAGAAGCAATTAATTTAATTTAAAAAAAAAATGAGACCTAAAATTACTATCAATTGAATTGGCAAGACTTAACTTTAGGGTGTTCACCGTCAATATGCATCAATATGCGTCAATAATGCTCGCCATGAGCGAAACTGGTCCTGATCGTCCAAAATTAAACGTTGAAATTAGTACAAAGGAATATTGTGTTTCTTTAACCACTCTAAAGCTAACGACCCACCGGTGTGTCGCATACCTACTAACCACACACGCTACCCACCAGTGTATTGTCATTATTACGATGTCAATAAATATTTTTTAGAGTTTGCATCATTGAAAAAGTGTCCGACATCTCACAGGACTCGCAAAATGAATATTAAGTTTTCCTTTATTAGTTTTTAGAAAACAGGACAAAAAACGTTATGTTTTTCTAGCTGTTAACGGGTTAATGGTAAGATTTCATTATAATAAGATCAAAAAATATCAATGTATTTTAGTTATACTACTAGATATTTCTAACGAGGGCGTACAGCCGAAATAACAACTAACAACAATATGCACAAAAAATAAACAATTATAACTGAAAAAGATTATTATTTTTTGACCTTATAAGAAAATGATTAGTTGAATGTTTTAATTAAAAATGAAGAACACTGCAATACGATTCAAGCTCCGGATAAGAATTGAAGGCTATGTAGATATATACATCAGATTAAAATGATCATACACTGAATGTCATCCAATTTGAATTGAATAGGTCACGACTTGTGAGATGTATGGAGCTTCAATCAAGCTAATAAATATCTATCAGTCAGACAATTGGACGTTTAATATAAACGGTCGAGATGTAAGTGCATCTCAAGGCAAAAACGATCTCTTGTTTATGGGTTCGAGAATAATTTCTCTGCTATCGATTAGCGCGCGCACGACTCAAATCAGAAGCCCCGGAGAAGTAAATTAATTAAACTGTTTTACAAATCATCAAAGATTTAACAATTCTAAAGTAAAAGGAAAGGTTTCGATGAAAAAAAAACAGATTTTTATTTTAAATATGTACGTAATAGAAGAGCCGGTATAACATTAACGATGCTAAAAACTAAAATAAACACAAAAAGAAACCAGACAATTGAAGTGTTTACTTTCAAAACCGGCTAAAACAACATTCGGTAGTTATGGAAAAAAATGTAATATGTGTTTGTACATTTTAACAGGTACGCAAGTAAAATTTTGTCAGGAAACGTATCCGCCAACGCGGACTGGCTCATTCATTTTTAACTTTAACACTCGAGTACCGAAACGTGTGATCGAGGAGCGATGGGAGTACAAAGTGACCCCATACCAATTTGCATTGCATTGATTGAGGTAACATTGTAGATTACAATAAATATCAGCTAGATATAGCGATTGAAGTACAAAATGACCCCAGACAAATGTATGTAATATTTGCATCGCATTGATTGAGGTAACATTCTAGAGTACAATACATACCAGCTAGATATTATTAGTATTTAGCGAATAGTTGAAATAAGAAGAATTTTTAAATTCGAATGTACCGCATAGAAACGCGAAGGTTAAGACGGATAGAAATTCACACGTAGGTTAATTTTGAAACCAACATAAACAATCTAAGTTTTTGTGTATTTTTAACTAAAACTTTGACCATAATATATGTGAAATATATGTCTCTTTATATATATAGAATTGTACTAAAATCGTTTTAGTAGGTTCTGAAAGTTAGCTCTTCAGTCATACAATCTTAACAAACGAATAATATTTACAACTCACGGAATGTTTAAATATACAAAATCTAATACAAGAAGTATATAAGTCGTTTCTCTCTGCCACAAATGCTGTTACAAATGAATAACGAAATTTTAGGTCAGAAATTTGACGTTAAAATCTTCAACCGTGTCGGAAGAGATATTGAACATCATGTTCTTCGGTCCGCCACAAAAACAAATTTATAAAGATATATTGTATTTAACGTTTGCCATGTATTTGTTTCTGTTTAAATTAAAAAAACGGTATTGAAACAAGCACTGCTTTCATTTAGAAAATAAGCGACTATCCTGACGTAAAAGATAGAACACCGCTAGGAACGGTTTACAACAAAGCGGTCAAAAACGGATAACAATGGAGCACAATGGGTAACAGCTCCGAGTTCAGCGATACGCGACAATCGCGACCATCATCGTCCAAACACCATTTTTTAGGTCGTGTTTTTTCATTCTTCTTTACGCTGTACAAATAAACACAAGAGTATTATTAATTCATTCCCGTGGCAAAGTGGTAACCGCTTTAGAACATTATTCAGCAATTAGTGGTTACTTTCCCTAAATACAGTATATACTCGTACGCATTTTAAAAGATGTTAAATAATATTCTACCATATCCTTATATCGCCATACTTTTTACGTGTGAGGGGATGAAAACAAAATTAATGCAAAAAACAGTGTCATAGAAATTTTCGTAAATATTACTTTTCGATCATCAATTAGGAGTTGAGAGAACGTACAAAAGCCTTAATAATTAACGGTTTTACGAGATTGTGAGTATAAGAGTATAAATGAATGATACATAGTAATTTACGAATGAAAATAAATTAGCCATAACCGTAATTTCTTACCACAACTAGTAATTTCTTATATCAGAGAAAGAATCTTAAACTTCTTACTTTTCATTGAATATGTTTTCACTGAAGATGATAAATGCATAATTTTCAACGGTAATTTTGAAGTAATTCACATTTAGAATCAATTTGAAGGTGTTCACTGGCAGTATTTAGTGGACCGTTCCTGATATATTTATTATAAATAATGTGGGATTAGCACAGTGTTTTATTTTTGAATGCAACTTAACTATACTTCGTGGATACCATTGCCGATTTTAATTGATTTAAAAAATATGTACCATCATTAACGGTTAATTCATTTAGAGTAATTCTTTGTCAAAAAAATCTATCAACTTGTAACTAAGAATTATGATGTGTTCCTTTCCTCCTCTCGAATGAAAACCAAAAAATGTTCAATCAGGTCGAATTCTCTTTTCATTCGAATGACAAACTTGTCACTCGTTGTTAAATAATACCTTATATCGAATCAAGTTAAAATAATATAGTATTAATTATGTCCGCAGAAATGCGGTATATTTACAACAGAATAATTAATACACAGGCTTTAGCGTTAACTGGTTGAAAATCAGACGCTAAAAGTTCCTTTTAAGAGTTATTATGTGATAAACTACCGATATTAAGAAAAGGTAGCTGTTACCTCAGTTAGTTGACGTTTCTCTTTGCTTCTCGATTGCATAAGAACAGGTAGCAAGGAATTGAAACATCGCAAACATTTGGATACAAATTAATACATTAAAAAATATCTTTTCTTATTCATGTCCATTCTAAATGCGGAGAATATGGCTTCTTAGTACAGGTATCTCAACAGAGTATTTTTTACGAGAACTGCTTGTTAGTCAGTTGCTCAAGCAACCTCCTTTTTAAAAATGAGTAAAGATAAAAAGATAGGGCAGGTGCAGGACTAATGGTAAACTAATCGCTCTCGCTTCGCCCTGTTAATTTTAGGATTTGAAGAGTGGAAGGGATAGATATCACAAATCGATCCAGTTCTAATCATACCTAGTTCGTGAGATCACGCGAAAAAATGCGTATATTCATTTGAAACATTAAAAATGACGAGAAAAAAGGTGCCGGAACGCCGTTCCATCGCGTTACATTGAAAAAGGGCACTGCTTTTTCAATTCACGAATAACTAACTTTTGGTCGTGAAACGAAGTCGCAAGACCACCAAGGAACGGCTACCATAAAAATAAAGTCATATTGAACACTGAATAAACATTCTCGACTCGATAAAAATGAATATCAGTAACGTTTGACTTTTGATTATTCCATAACGTGTTATTTATTCAAAAATCAGGAGGAAGTTTGGATTGAATCAATTTATCAAAATATATTAATTTTATTTCACGAGAGCGATGACGAATTTTCGTGTCGGGTTCTCTTCATGTGACAAGTGGTGGGTATTTGCTCTCATGAATATGATAATACTGACAATAGAATAATAATTATTGTGTACTCGTATGACAGTCGACTAGTGAAAGTTAGTCCGTGGGACAGATACTGGATGAATGAAAAATGGCTTGAATGATATTCGGACCGTGACAAGCATTGGCTACTATTATCGTTTCTTATGATTAGAAATACTACTCGTCGTGACGAGAGACTCGATATGCTAATTAGATTCTAAAAATAAATAAAAGTATAGAAATATTTTCACCATCGGGTGTCTCAATATTCAGGACCGGAAAAACACTTACAAAAGCCAAGTGATCTATCTATACACGTTAATGTGCAGGCTTTGTTTGTCTCTGCGTATTTACGATATTGTTTTGTTACTTTTAAAACGTATGTAAATATATAAACAATAGTATCATCGATAAATAATGATTTGAATGTATTGAAATCGATAATTACTTAAAATTAGTATCCAATAAAAATAATGCAAAAATAGACTGCACCTTTAGCGCTATAAAACATCAAAATTAAAAAAGGATTATAAACTATGGTTTTAAAGTCTCTAGACATCCGATTCCAAGCCCTTTTTGTGATCCCGGGATTTCGGGATTGATAATTCAACATAAAATCGTGTATCAATCGAGTCGTATAGTATTAAAAGTAGAACTGTCCCATATATGATGTATGGAACAGTTCTATTTTTGATACTACTCTTAATCCCGGGATTTCAGGATCGCAGAATTGAACGGGATCCCGAGATTTGAGACCCTACTAGTGACGTTTAAAAACTTCCACATTAAGGCGTTTCTTTTTTTGGATTTCAGTCTACATCAATATTTTTTTCAATACAAAAAATTTCATTGCAGGTATTTAAGTATTGAATAAAATTGTATTTCCATTTACTTATCTTATCAGTGATATCGTTCTTGTCTTTATTATATTTACATAAAAGATATACTGCCGCTGACAACACGTCAACATGGCTAAGAATTGCAAACATTAAATAATATAATACATTTATTTGCGAAAATAATGTAGAAATAATAATAACGATAAGATAATCATTATTATGTTTTAAAACATAATAAAAATTTCTCGTTTTAAAATTTACTTTACACAAAGATGTTGAGCAACCACGTGTACAATTTACTTTTGACTAATAAACTTTATACCATGATCCATATCTCTATTTTTTTAATTAAATTTGAGTAGCACGAATTTGTCAGAACTTTTAAAGAAATTTAATGTACCAAACAAGAATATAATACACACATTTTAAAATTTGAACATTTTAATATAAAAGACCAGTTATAAAAAAATAACTTATTCTCACTACATTTGATTTTCAAAACCTACGAGACTAGACAAAATCTATGGAGTGTATTTGAGTGAACTCAAATAAGAAATTTTCTTTGACAAATTGATTACCAGACTGTTAAATATAACATAATATGCTTTAATAAATTAGCGCCACAAAAAAAAAACCAAGGTACACACTGATTAACTTTGTTATTCAACTCGTTATGTAACTAACAGTGGAAAAAATAAAGTTGTCAATTTTATTTTGATTGATATTAAAAATAAGTTACAGCCAAATCCATTTCAATTATTTCAGCACTTATGCATATATTGTTGCGATCATTCGGATAGCAATAAATTATTCATTTACTACAAAATTAAATTCACAAAAATATTATTAAATAGCCTTTCGAATCACATCGGAGTTTATGCTATGTAGACATGCCCACCGGACATCGATTGGTTACTTCCCGTAGACTTTCATCTTCACTTAATTTTTTATCAGCTTTCATTTCAAACATTATATTCTCAAGCTAATTGTTCTACAGCTACAGTTTGAAAAAAAACAAAAGAACCAACAAATCAAAGAAGAAATATTTAAATAAAGTAACACATTAAAAAGGCACTCACCTATCTAAGTCTGCGATCATAATGCAACTTATGCATTTCAACGAATTCGATATCAATAAATAATACAACGTCAACACATTTTCACATTTGTTTATAATATCTAATGTAATATTTAAAATTCGGGCGTGTTATAATTTTTGCAGTTTGGACGAAAGGACTTGCGAAGAACACAAAATACTATAACATCAGATTTAATCAAGCAAAGTTTCAAAGTAGTCTTTTAATTTAATACATGTATAAAATCTTAAATAACTTATTATTTTGAACGATTATTTCACTTCATTATAACCTTAATTCAAGTTTTTTACACTCACTGGATACTTCACTTAATAAAAACATTACAAAAAAAACACAAAATTTCACCCGAAAAATAATTTATATTAAGTCAAAGAGACGTATTTTGATTGAAAATTTTGCAGAAAACGCAGAAACATATTCACCACTGGTTAAACGGAATTAAAATGTAAATGATATCCACATCGTGAATTTATTCGCTGCGTTGCATTAAATTAAAAAGTTATACTGCATTATTAAAAAAGGTGGCGTGTTGCACAATGCCGAAAGTGTCCAACGGACTGACAAGTTACACGAGAATACACACGTTGGTAATGCACACTTAGAAATTCATAACACCACGTAATAAGGCGCTACTTTGACTTCTGATTCGGCAATCAAATTAGGAACGCCGTTCTCATATTAATTACTATCGTAATTTGTGCATAAAGCCGTTATCACGAAAGATAAACATATTAGATTATCCAGCTGTACTTGAACAATCAAATTTTAAATGCATATGTGTTTATAAGTATGTATAAGATAATGCATATTATATTTTGATGCTTTTACTTCTTAGTGACATCGTCTTAAAATTATACCATTATACGGCGCACGAAGTATCCATCGAAAAAATTTAATATTACCCAGTAACCTTCTCATTACCCGCACGTACTAATCTCGTTCCATTGTGATTTATGGACAGTGGCGAAATGCCGTATTCTCTGATAACGTTTAATACACGAACATTAATCTATACTGGGAAATAATTAAACAATTAAGCGAACGGTATGATAAGTATTATTTCAGTCAATAATCGAATACATACAAGATTAAACTGATTAAGTTATATATTATAGATAGTAGGTATAACGTCGCTTTTACTTGAAAGAAACGAAATGCTGTCGCTGAGATTTAAGCATTTTTTTCTATAACTTGTCAAAAAGAATATAAACTTCAACGAGTATTACGGTGAAATATAAGTATCAATTTCAAAGTTAAACAAATTTAATTTTTAAGTTAAAAAAATTTTTTTTGAGTAAATAATCCATGAATTATTAATTTATCCTGTTCTATTAATTTTCAAATGTTTCCCAAGACAAATGATAATCGGTTGAAAAAACATTTTTTATTTTTTCCATTTTGTTAAAAAAAATATTTACTGCTTAGGCACGCCACGCAATCGAGAAATAGTATTTGAGTATTTTTGGCACGCGGAACCAAAAAGGTTCGCCATCCCTGCACTAGGGCGACACTCTGCAAGGTATTGTAATATATTTAAAAGCATTAACAATGATTTCCACAAGACACACCGAGGAAACAAAACAAACGCCACGATAGACATAACATAACACTCGCGACGTCATTTGTAATAAAAGTGAAAACTTTCGCGCATGCATTTCCTACGCGCACGTGTTAGATAGCAGAGCCGCAGCTAGGGTAACCGGCCATGTTGTCTGTCGAGAATGGTGACACTTTTGGGCGCACTGTGCGTCTTGCTATAACTTTTGATGACGGTATATTACAAAAGATAGTCAAGAAAATGAAAGATAATTACGAGAAACCTTTTGAAAATTTTGCCTTTTTTTATTATTGATGCCTGGATACCTCTCATCATATTTCAAATCCATTTAAATTTGACTGTCACTTTTAGGGTGTGACCTGACAACTCACCATCAAAAATATTGAAAGATAAAGCAACTTTTTTGGTACTAATTTTACATATTCGAATATATATATAAGACCATGACCGGTTTAGCTCCCCGTGAGCATATCAACTGATAAACAACAGAAACATTTCTAAATAGTTACACATACATTTCTCGTCAATGAAACTTAAATAAATATATCTTATGTTTTACGAACTTATCTGAATTTAACGCGTACGTTTGGTGGTTATCTGTTGGTTGGGAGTATTTTTCCAGGAGCTAAAATAAAACGTGATACTAATTTGTTTGTATATTTATGTCTTATTACAAAGTAATTTTATGAAGATTATTATTATTTTACAGCTGAGTGGTCGAGTCGTCAACGTCGTTGGCTTCTATTACGAGTTCGAATCCCAGTACGGACAGTTTTTATAAAAATGATTTTACGGATTTCCATCCAAATGTATGGATGTATATGCTGTCTTTGATTTCCTCCCACCCATACTATTTAAAAAAAAAACGGGGTGTAGGAATAAGCTAATCCTATCCTTATATCACTACTCTCTTTGAAAAAAAATAGAGGTAGAGCAACTTAGTTACAAGCAGTTCTCGTAAAACACTCCATTAGGAGTCCATACTGTCCACATTGCGAGCATACGTGTTTTAAAAAAAAACTATTTTGAGAGAGTTCAAACATTATTACCTTGAATGTACTTCATAATTAAAGTATTTTTTGACACATAAAGACTATTCTGTACGCATAAAGACACTAAGTGTTGTAGACACAATCAGTACCGCGTATTCAATTCGCTTAACACTTCCAATGCGTATGGGTGGTCTTTTCGAGTAGTGCACGAGTTAGTTTCTAAGTCGAATTTCCAGACACGACGAGAAAGTCGTTCCGGGCTGCGCGACCGTTGGTTCCTTGCACTCATCGGTCGATGTCGGCCAGACGATGACAGACAAGATGCATTTGCATACAATAGCGTCGTAAATCGGAGGGTATGCACCACCGCACCCCGCACACTGCACGTGCTAGGTCAGGTACGTCCGACTTGCGACCCGTGATCAAGCTCCATACGATGCATACAGTCTTATCGTGACCGACGTTCCCTCTAAGCTGCGCGCGCACGCGCGCTGCCGCGTAGCAGTTGGGAAGCCCCCGCGCACTCATTCCGGGTTGGCGCGCACTACAAGACAGTTATTCATGACTATTTAATTTTTTCACACCGAATTGAAAGATCACAAAAAACGAACAGATAAAAAAAAATATTTATAGAAATATATCATACAAAATATTAAAATGTTTTTCAAGAAGTCCAATGCCGTTTCAAAGTATTGTATTATAAGGTACTGTTTCGTCGCCCGGACATATCAGTTGAAAATGATATTCATGAGCAAACCCGATCCTGAACATACTGAATAAATGCGGCCGCTGTGGAATAGTTGGTTAGAGCTTGCTCTACCGATCAGGTGGGTCTGGGTTCGATTCCCAGTAAGATCAATGTCAAATTGATTTTTTTCAATTTTAATTTGAGATCTAAGACATGGGTGTTTGTGAAGTTAATTCTCCTTGAGTTAATCTCATGTGACTTATAAAAATTCTCATCGAGTATATCTCGTATGATCTTTCAACATCAAAATATTTGACGCATTGGCGTAAGCTGTAATGTCAATATTTTATTTAAAATTAAAAAAAAAAACAAAAATGTGGAATTAATACAATAGTGTTTTATTTGTTTGAACAAAATGCCTTTTCACCAAGTATTGACATTGACACATTTAAAAAGTTCAAATGGCGAAAGCCGAAACTCATAAACTAATACTCATAATCAACTAATAAATATAAAAAAAACTGTAGAACTAAATACGTTGCTATTATAATGGAGTTCTACCTAGTAAATGCCAAGTCAATCAATACATTAAAACAGTGACTAAAGTCTTCTATTCATATCTCAGATTTCGCATAAATATCTCAGATAAGAACACTTCATCATTATTTTTCTATATAATTCTTGCACAATACCATGTTTCGAATAAAATTTTAATATAAGAAGAAAAAGGAAGAAATGCGCATAACGGTGTTTTTTCTGTCAAAGATCTTAAGGCCAAAGTAAGAATATTTTTTTAAAAATTTAGTCCAGGCAGTTATTTTAGTATACTATACTAAATAGGTTAAGAAACATGGATGTTCAGTTCAAGCACTATGCAGAAAGTAATTTGAGGAAACGTCATTTGAGTCAGCTAACCTCAGGTTTTGCACTAACTTTTGAGTATTCAATCATAGAATCGATGTATAACAATATACATATGAAAACTATATGCAGCTATCTGCTCGTCTAAGCAGTATACAACTCTGTAGAAACCTTTGCGAATAATCAATTAAAACAACTTTCTAAACATGTCTGGTTTTAGAGCATAATATATCCCATGTATTAAGTGTATCGTAATCAAAAACAATAATCAGCCACAGTCGTGTGCAACCCAGAAATGTGAGCTCGTATCGTATACCATGTAGGTATCCGATGGAACTGTCGTATCTACAATCAACGTACATACATATCAATCCGCTGCATTTAAAACACATAACAAATCGATTCATTTTAGAAATGACCCCATTTCTCCCACAGTACCTATCCCCTCGCTCCCCACTCTGCGTGCGACACTATTCGGCACACACACACACGTTCACTCCAAAAAAGGCAAAAGATTTGCGCGTTTCCGTCTCGGCGGGCAGAAAGCAAGTCGGCCTCACTGTGTCACGAATTTGTATTGTCCGCGGACTTCGCAGCTCGAGTCTGAATACCGCTTCGAGTCGGATCTTGAACAATTGCGAGTGGTATTTGAAGTGTCATATGGAAAATGCTACTACAGCTATGACCAACGAGCCGTAGAGTACACATTTAATTAATGTGAGAGAAAGACGTGGAAACGAATGATAATATTATTTATTTTTCTTAGTAATTACTCGCGGCGTCAATGTAACCATCAAAAATCCATTATACATAGCGTGGTTTTATAGTACGTTGCATTCGATGACGGCAGTCAAATTTCATGATCAAATTCAACAACTGCAAATGTGCGAAAATTGTGGTTATTTATTGAGCCTGTATAATTTGTTTACACTCCCCCAACGATGCACTCGAACGTATGGCGATACTCAAAGGCGAAACCCGGGTCGTTACTCGTTAGTGACAAAACTTTTGGCAGAGTATTTAATTATTTTACCAAGAATATCAAACAGAATACTGGTTATATCTCGCAATGTTGCCTTAATTATATATATAATACAAATAATTGTGTGAATTTTCATATAAAGATTCAAGAAATATGCCGTAAGGAAAAGTAAGTTTATTTTTTTTTAAATACTACAATCGAAATTAAAATTAAGTAGAATACAAATAAAATTAGTACAATTATATTTAGTGAAAACATAAGGGTTGGTTTTTTTTATAAAAACAATAAATTACGAATCAATAAAGCGTAGATAGTCAGCATTGCAATCGAATTGAAAGTCCAGAAAAATCTTTCATTGACCATACCAAAAATGCCATTTTAGAAAATAAATTATACCTAAAAACAGGTTAACGTTTCCTTCGGCATGCGAAACACCGACACCCATTGGGTATTTTTACCTTAAGCAATATTACCGTGGCAAAACTCAATAATATTGCCAACCAGTGTATTAATCATTAGTTGATTTTATTGATTTGTGAGTGAAAGAGCTTTATTATTTTTCAAACTAGGCCAGACGAAACAGCCAACGTAATATTTATAAAACAAAGCTCGGTAGCGTACTTTTAAATCGTTTAAAGAAAAGTAAAAAGATATTGATATAATCACCCTTCTGCGAAGTAGGGAATTTATTATATATATAAAAAAAAACTAAAACTAAATTGTCGATCTAATGATGGCTTTATAGTAATGGAATTTTGAAGAGCTTTGTTTAGTAGGATTTAATTTTCTATTTTTACAATAACGTTAAAGGTCAATTTTAGGGTGTTCACTGTCAATAATGTAGTAATGTAGTTTCACTTTGTTAAAAATTTCCCAAATTTTAATTGGGTTTATAATTGGCATCATTTGCCACTTATAATTATTAGTCTTTGATGATTTTTTAATTATATGTTATACGATGTTAAGCATTTTAATTTTGTGTAATTATAATTTGTATAAATAGCACTTTATATATATATTTCTTGTCAGTTGATAATGCTCGCAATGAGTGAAACCGGTCCTGACGTAATTAATAAAGTGGAATGAATTACAAAGGAATATTGTTTTTATTAACGTTAAAGGTATTAAAACTAGAGCTGTAAAGAGTGTTGGCTTATGTAATGAATGGGAAAACCTCTTTGAAGATAACTTCATATCGCAAGAAAACAAGAATCGAAATAGAATCTTGAAAAATTACTGAAAAATCTAAATTTTCGATTTTGTCAATCGACTTGAGTGTTTTAGTAACGGCCGAAGATTTATTTAACTATCGCCGTATGGTTCTTACGATTAAGTTAACATGAATACGCCTTTTTCATAAATGTTACTCAACAATAATCAACGAGTGGAATGAACCTAGTAATTGGTCAATTAACTTGAACATCTAATACGCACGGTGAAAATGTTTAAATGGCCAACGAACTGACTATTCCAGCGATGTTTGCATGCGGGGGCGGTTTGTTTTCCACGGCGTAGCCATGGCAGCGAAACGTTCGACAAAGCGAGCAACGATAAAACAGCTTTGTGGAAAGCGACGGCAAGGAATAGGAAACGCAAACGGCGCCTAACTTCACCAAGAGAAAAGACCAACATGCAAGTTTGCATTTTGCACAAGTACTCTATAACAAATTTGATTATCATGGCAGTATTGAGTTAGCGGTAATTAAAAATAAAAAGATCCTGCGACATCGTACAGTCAAATATTTCTACTCGCTTCACAAAGAGCATTTATTGAAATCGTTTCACATTTCCTAATCAATAACTTCTTCTTCAAAGATATAAATCATTTGATGAATCTTACATTCTGTCAACAGTTCTGGTGAGCATCGATATTATTTATTTAACATATACTTACCTTAGTTGAATTCGTCAGAATAGGTGAATTATACAATAACTAAAAAGTGAACAGTACCAAAATATCAATTTTTATCTAGGTTTCACAATAAGATTTTTAATGATGATTTCAATGTAAACATGCGTATTTCAAATAAATCTAAAAAATATATATTTTTCTGTACCAAATTCATACAGTATAAAAACCAATGTTAAATGCTGTTTTATTTGGTATCGTAGGAATGTTATCAAATAGGATCCTTAATTGTGGGGCTATAATGCACAACGTACTAGTTTAAAAATAAGCGATATTGAGTTAGGTATGCAGATAGGGTAATTCAAGCCTGAGAAATCGACTGGTCATATCAGTTTTAATATAAAATGTCTAAAACACTGTTGTTTTCAAATTGAGATTCAAATTTGTATGCAAAAGTTTTGTTTGTGTTATTCGTTTTAGTATTTGACTCTACTGAAAAAATCGATCTTTGAACATAGTGCGCTTTGCATTATAGCATCACAATGTTGTGGATGTTGTGTATGAGTTGACAATTGCTCGCAATGAGCGAAACCGGTTCTGACCTTTTTAAATAAAGTGGAATAAAGTGCAAGGGAATATTGTGTTTTTATTAATATAATAATGCCTTTCCAGGTTCCACCATGTATTGACAGTGAACACCCTAAAAGTGATATATAATAAGAAAGAATGAAATTCGAAGATCGTACTACTTTTAGAGACATTAAAAACAAAACCATCTAAAATAAAATCATTTAAAAAAAGTATGTTAAGTGTATAAAAACGATTATTTTATATATGAGCCGAGCGGCGTTTGATCGGCGACTTTTAAAACAACATTACCCCAATTCTCATGATATTCACCACAAAATGTAAACGCACACGAGAAACAATGACTGGTTACGACGATGAACGTAACGAAAATTACAAAACAAATTGCGCGCCGAGATCGGTTGGAAACTGCACGACCATCGTTCCACACGCCTGGCCCAATATCAATATTATAAAGAACACCTCGGTGCGAACTAGGGATTCTGAAGTCTCGGGGTTTTCAAAGTCCCGGGACTTTGACTTTATCACGTCTCGAGTCACATTCCGGGACTCGAGACTTATTTCCCCTGCAATAAAATTATAATTTTATTAAAATTAAATATGTGCGTGTATTTATGGATGTATGTACATATTTATGGATTACACACACTAGGCGCCTTTTGAAACTACGCACTAGTAAAAATCGCGTTTTTTTAATACAATGTTTAATAATTATTATTTTTCTGGATTATTAATGTAATGAATGTGTGCAATGCGTACGGTTAATTTTTACTAAGAAGGGGTGATAACGGTACATGTAATGAAAAAATATCAAAGAAACCGCCGTCAGGAGTAAATTTATGGCCGTAACTTCACAATACAGCTTTTAGACCTTTTTTGTCCTATTGAGACATTGGTACCTTTGTGAAATAGTGAAAAAACATTTGTACATAAAACAACATCAGGTATGAACATTTAATTTTAATATTTTGTTACATGGTATTTAAAACTTTTACGAAATTATAAATCCCAAACATCTGGTTTTCTATCAGATCCCTTTATATATGCATACTTTAAACCCCGGGTAAGTGTCACGTCCCAACCATGTTGTGTCCGTTTTTCTTGGGGCTCCCCTCTAATATCTGCTTTCATTCAATACAAATCAGTCCTTTTAAGGGTTTCTTAAACAAAAGGATTGTTTTTTTCAAAATTAAAATGTACATGTTATTAGCACATTATAAATCACAGTCACAATTCCCGGGATAAAAAAAACTCGACAAGTCCCGGGACGTCTCGACACAGAATCCCTAATGCGAACTGACATTGCGACCACGGCGAGCCGAAAATACAATGCAGAGAACGGCTGGCGAAAAAACACACGCCTAATTTCCGCGTTCGTGCAGGCTGCCATATAAGGATGCAATTCTATTATGACACAGTTCCTGGACTGGCGCTTACACTCCACGTCTTTGTAACATTTATAATGTATGCCAAATTAAACAACAACCAAAAAAAAACAATGCTGCTAAATATGTATCCGCAAAGACTAAATATTACATGCCATAACTGTAGCAGGTTGCAAAAACATGTAATCTCTTTTGATCAATAAAACTGCCTTCTTCACGATATGAAGGAAGGACACCAAAAAAGGGAAACAAAGTTCTTTCAACAAAAATGCTTAAAAAACTAGTGTTTCGAAATAAATGATTTCTACAGCTACAATGCAAATTCAACTAAAAAAATGTTATTCATAGCAGTTATCGTGTTACTTAGAATGTAATTGAAAAAAAATCGTTATAGTAATAAATGTGTACTTCGGGAATATGTATATGCCATTTACTAACTTCTACCTATAAGTGCCTTCAATCCCGAAACCCCTTGCTATTTTGGGATTGAGAAAATTTGAGAAAGTTGCGTGAGAGCTTAAAAAAAATTGTTTGATTTAGTCAGTTCCGTAAATTCCTGAATTTTCGACATTGCAAAGCTTAATTAAAAGAGCTCAAAAAAGTTAATTTTGGAAATTCTGAAAATTCCTGGGATTTTGGGTTTGAAATTTTGGGAAGAGCTAAAAAAATTGTCTTGAGTATTTCATTTTGGGAATTCCGAAAATTTTGTGGTTTTTGATATCAGCAAAAATTTGTTTGATAAATCCCAGGAAGTCGCCGAGAAAAAAATTGGCAATCCTGAATTTATACACGATTTTATGTCGATTGGAAAAATTGTCAATCCTGAAATTCCGAAAAAGGATCCGGGCTCGAATGCCCTACTGCCTATTATCTAACTGTCATATATTCGTGCCACACGCAATATTTTATTGTCGATCAATATTGACAGCAATTTAGTGACTGTATCGACAATAGTAGTCCACTATAATTTTCAAAAGAATCCTCTTTTTAACAAGGCACAATACTCTTAATTTTAATAAAGGGTTGCTATTTTTCAATACGTCGGTCGAAATGTGCAAAATTTGTTATATGCAATAATATTCCTAGCTCCTAAGAGTCCTAGCCAGTGGCGGATCCAGAAATTGTCCCTGGAGGGGTCATTCAATTTGAAAATAAGCATGATACATAAATAAAACATTCAAAAATAGATGAAAGCCTTTTTGTATGCGATTTTTTTTTGCGCGATTTTGAAATTACGCGATTTTTTTGGACGGCACCGTAAAAAAATGTTTTTTGCGCTAATTTGAGGAACAATTTTTTTTTCATACATTTTTGATACTTTTTTGCGCGATATTTTGATTTTTGGAACCGATTTATCAAATCATATGAAAGTGAGGTTTTTTTACGCGCCACCTTCCTCCAATGTATCGCGTAAAAACAGATTGGGTGTATATAAAAATATTCAATACATAATTAAGTAAGTATGTATTCTATAAAACATAGTAAACTAAACAATTAAAGAGCCCATTTCAAAAGTAAATAAATATAGCTTTAATAAAGTTTTAATAAATTATAAAAATGGAAAATAAATTCTCCCAAGGAGGGGGCCATGGCCCCCATGGCCCCCCCCTTGGATCCGCCAATGGTCCTAGCTCGGGTATTTATTAAACAATTCACGTTCGTGGTGGATGTATTCAATTTAGTTCAGATACCTATAGGTAAATTATTTTTGTTTTTGATTGTATTATAAACACACAAATTTATTTAAATATTGTTTTGTTTAGAGTCGAACATTAAATATCTGACATGGAACAATCCCAAACGAAAGGTTGAGCTTTTCAAATTTGTATTATTTAGTATTTCGATGAATTTCTTTGTGGAAATCATAACTTTGTTTAAAAACGTTATCGAATTTCATTCAATATTACATCCAAATAAATAATGCTCCACTAATATTGGATGAACAATAATAACTGTTATATAAATGATAGACGATTAGTTCAATAAAAATGATAATAGAAATATATTATTTGTGAATGATTATTACATACTTCGTCATGTTTGTTTCATGTATATCATCATCGATCGTACAAATATTTCGTTTAAATCTCAATTTGAAAATGTTTGCTTATTTAAATTATCGCATTCAACTAAATAGTATTGTTAATTGACCTCTTATTAGTCAGTTTACAGTTAGATGGCATAATGGATTTTGAGCAGTGTGCACGACTACCTGGGGGCGATCATAATTTATCTTTCATTACTTGTATTAAATGTAATATAAATAAATTTGACAGCATTAATGAACGATTCAGCGACAATATGCTACGGTTTTAGAAATTTCTCGAATCTCTCTAAAAGGAAACAATATTATTATTTCATTTGAAGGTTCAACACACAAAAAGACATTCACGGACATTTTTTCGTCGATATATTGTTAGATTTTCAATGCATTGTACAATATAATTATCGTGCCAAAATATACGGTGATAATTATAGGTGCTTTAATACTGTTTAACAAATATAATAAATTGTAATCAAAGTGCATCAATGTCACCGATGTAAGAATTTATATTCGGAGCTATGGCATCGCGCCAATAACAGTTACCTTCATATGTTTAATTAAATGCTACGACTGTATGACAAACCAAAATGGAGACGTGGTTACCCGATTTTAGTAACCGGGTTAAACCGGATATATCTACCGTTCACGTAGGAACGCTGTTATAATGCTACGGATGGCCTGTTATAAAAATCTAATAATTATAACCAATAGGAATTAGTATGCGGTAGAAAACTGATGGTCTTATAATATAAATACTTACGACGAATGATGTATAACTAGGGCATCCAATCCCGGGATCCGGGATCCCGTTCAATTTTCTGATCCCGAAATCCCGGGATTGACATGGTCGCGATCCCGGGATTTCGGGATTGAGAAATTTGTAGTAAATCTCGAAAAGAGAGATGAAATTGGCAAATTGTCGATTGAAATTCCTCGGTGAGCTAAAAAAAAAAAACGAGGTTTTGTTGGAATTCGGGGAAAAAGTATACCAAATTGAGGATTTCAAATTCCTCGGTGAGCTAAAAAAAAAAAAAAAACGAGGTTTTGTCGGAATTCGGGGAAAAAGTATACCAAATTGAGGATTTCAAATTCCTCGGTGAGCTAAAAAAAAAAAAAAACGAGGTTTTGCGGGAATTCGGGGAAAAAGTATACCAAATTGAGGATTTCGAATTCCTCGGTGAGCTAAAAAAAAAAAAAACGAGGTTTCGTGAGAATACGGGGAAAAAGTATACCAAATCGGAGATTTCAAATTCCTCGGTAGATTTATCTCAATCCCGGGATCCCGGGATCCCGGGATTGAAAATTTATCAATCCCGAAATCCCGGGATTGGAAAAAGGCTCCGGGATTGGATACCCTACGTATAACTGTGGCGAAGGAGTCATTTTCTTACCTGGAACAAAAGATAAAATGCATTATAAATATTAATCATCTTTATTTCTTGCGATGCTAGAATGGTCATCAGCATGTGATTCACGATGCTGTGCAGATTTCCTTACAGTATTCCCCAATATATCCGAATACTTTTTTGAAATGGGGACTGGTGACGTTCCGCTTCTATCAGAGTTCAAAAGTACGATCGTTTTTAGGGAATCACAAACCCAGAGGATAAGACGGCATTCACCTTCTTCTACAGAGGATTCAAACAAAAGGCCCTTAATTTTGTGAATTCACGAACATACGAACTCTGCAGTCTACAATTACACTATAAATCTTTTTTTTTTTTTAATGATTTCCTTATAATAAAATAACGTGACGGATGTCGATGTCGATGTTTACGACTTTAGCGGCGAATACCATCAAGCGTTATTTACGTGTTGCATTTTGCCGAAAAATTTGATAACGGTCCCTTGAGAATTTTAAATAAATTAATGAAAGTAGCGATCAGGCGAGGAAGAATTTAGAAATTGCTAATTGATACTCATTAAAAGTATCGGAAGCAATTCAGTCACGTCTTTGTCCTGCGATAAACGTAGGCAGAATTATAATTACTGATTAATGATAAGTGATTTTGCAATATCCCATAATCATTACAGTGCGTGGCTTCAAACTATAGGTGCGCAATCGTTCGTTGTACACACACCGCGCCGCAAGTTGGCCGATTATATTTCTTCGGTGATCCGATTTTGCACAGCTAACAACCTCGTAACAGTTATGTTCGCCAGCAATTATTACGAAACGGAACTAATTGTTTGTATGATTTTCCCACAACTTAGTGGCTGTATGGTTATATTTTCAATAAAGCCTAAACAAACAAAGGAAATTTTCTCAAATACAAATCACTGGACCGTAAATCTATTTGATTTAAATACAGGTATAATTAATAATATTCGTAAGTTAAATATAGGAAACGATTGATGTTGTAGTGTTATATTTATGATACATACCTCTGACACAAACTTCATTATTGACTCAATACGAAATATATACTATAAATTATTTTTAAAAAAAGTGTTGTCACTCACGACCCGGAATTAGTATTTCGGCATTTTCGTGCATTCAACTGCGCGGATGAACTCGAACTGAAATTCTACCAAAGCATCATTAGCTGATATCTAAAGTTTTTTTTAAATACAATTTTAAAACCACAAATATGAGTTAAAATGTCATACGAAAGATAGCAAACAGTCATTTAAGACATTTAAATTGTTAAATAATAGAAACTGTGACAGAGTTAATGTATTTCTAAATTAATTGAAAATGATTTTACGCGTGGAACATTTACTTTATGAGTAATTTATTTATTATTATAACATTAACTTTATGAGTAATCCTCCCAATGGATCCCAAGCGGACACAGGTGTCCGGAACATATGCATGCGAAAACGGATGTCCAAGACATTTAAAAAAAACAAATGCTTAGTATTCTAATAGAATATAAGAAATATTTCGATTAATATGTGCAGTGCCATCTATACTGAGTCAATATAAGTTTTTAAAATATCGAATTTCAAGTGTATATTAGGCAATTTTTTTTTTTCAAAAACACGCTGTATCTCTGGAACATATTAATGATTTATTTGCGCGGTATTCAAACGGTTAAAAAAATGTATTCGATAGGCATATGTATTGGTTCAGATTGCAATACTCTCACAGATAAAGTAACTGTCCAGGAACATTTCAATAGCTGAAAGTCGTAAAAAAGAGTTGACAGCAGCTCTGTGCAAAATTAGTCGATTTAATACGCGATTCACAACCCATATCCTCCGAAACAGAACGAAGGGTTAGTGAGATTGTAAAACTGTGAAAAATACCAGTTTCACGAATGTAATAAATACACCAAGACAAACGATGAATATATAATAGCTTCTTACAAGTAAAATAATGACAATCTAAGGAATAATGGAAATACATCCACATGGGGAAAATACGTAATTCTATTATATAAGATAAATCGAGCGGTCGAATAGAATTACTTACCCACAAAAATCGTATGACTAAATACAGGCGAATCTAATCTAATAACTCGCCATATGCAATAACATTTCAATTGAACGTTTTATGATAAATAGTCGTGGGAAAATTTCCCACATGACGTATTAAATAATTATAACAAGCGTGAGCATTAAAAATAGGTGAAAGAATCAAATACCCGATGAGATATTATCGGCGCTGAATAATTTACTAGCAAGGTATGAAATGTTTAGAAACTAAAAGTCACCGCTGTCGGGATGGCTTGTGTAATACATTTTTACTGGCGTAACAAGACTTTCGAGATATGTCAATTTAGTAGGTCACCGATTGATGTTGAGATAAAATGACAGCCAGTTGGAAATAGAAAAAAAAACAGCCAGTAATAATGAACAACGACTTTTAGACAATATGGTACAATAGTGGTGCCGTTTTGGTATCAGAGTTCATTAAAAAGTATCCTCAACAAACATAGACCGTTGACCTCATGCATCATGGCGTCATGATACGACGGCGATCACTACAATTATTTATATAACAACAATAAAATGAATACCATTGTATGGTTTGCATTCCATTGTCAATGGAAGTGATGATAAACGAGGTATACGATAATATACTCGGCTGGCATGTTCGCCAGCGAAAGTTTGCGTTTGAGCAAAACTACGGTAATGGATGGCATCACAAAAAACAAGCGCCTATCTACACACCGGCGATGATCGCAAATTTGTATTCATATGATTTATAGCGCGGCCGAATCGACTTTCGATTTTCAAACACGACCTTTTCGAATGTGAAATCAAGCAAAGTCGCTATCTTCCATCATTATTTTTTTTTACAACCGAGTTCAACGCCGCATCTTCTAGAGACGCTGTTATCAGCGTGCCCTCCGTGACTTGACTATGCAAAGACTAAACAAACATTTTCATTCAAAGGGTAAATCTGTGTTTTCTCTTTGACTAAACGTTTAAGCCCATATAACAATAACAGAAAACTGTGTAAAAAAATCGACTTTTAAGAAGCATTTCAATATAATTTATTCAAAAATATTAAACATCAATGCCCGCTCCCGGTGTGAAGGATATGGACTTATTACGATAAAAACAATGTATATCATTATGTTATTAACTTTAGTAATAAAGCATTTTAGATCACTCTGTTAAAAAAAAACCGAAATTATAATTATGTTTGTAATTACCATCAGTCACCATTTTAACTTTATTAATCTTTGATGATTTTTTAATTTTATGTAGAACATTTTAATTATTTTAAATTATAAATCACTTATACAGTAATTTGTAAATTCTTTTCAATGTCAATTGTTGTTTACAACTTTTCATTTAAATTTGTTTTTGTATAAATAGCACTGTAACCTTATGTTTCGTATCAGTTGACAATACTCGCCAAGGGCGAAACCGGTCCTGACGTTTTTTTTAATAAAGTGGAAATGAGTATAGTGTTTTATTATTATAATGCCTTTCCGCCGAGTATTGACAGTGAATAATCTATAAGTGAATAGTAGTAACTTTTATGGAAATGTTGCAGTTTTCCTTAACCCTTTGCTCGCGTCACCAAATTTAGCGACCATGCTCTGTACGCGGCTGCTTTTTTGCGGATTTTGTTATCGCGTTTTCGACTATAAATATAGGTTGTAATATTTTTTCAACTAATCAAATATGTTAATTGCCACCCAAAGTAACTTTTTCAATAATAAAATACAGAATATTTTTTGTATTTTCGGTTTAATTCAACAACAATCATTCTTCAATAATCATTCTTCACGCGCGACTGAGAACACTGCGCCACTACCATACCATGCTTATAATATTAAATTCTCGGAACTATTTCAATTTCACCCGCACTCGATCGCTTATTTACATTATCCAAAATCTTGCATCGGTGACGTATGTTCACGGCGTGTTCCAGAAATAAATTATTTTAGCCTATATTGAATCTTTTTTGACCAACCCATCTATTGAATTTGGTAAAATATACATTTAGTAATATTTTCAACCAAGTTATACAATTTGAACACAATAGATAGCTCTTATATAGGGTTTGAAATTTCCATGACATATATACGTCTCACGCGCGCTGAGGGCATGTTCGCTAGGACATGCATAGCGGTCATACGCGGTGAGAAGGTTAAGGGGAAAAGTTTAACATTAAAGAACAACAAATATTTCCATCGAAAGTCCAACATTGCGATAATGGCATTGCGGCTCAATCAACTCATTAGCATTAGCCAAGACTGCCGTTTTTAATTGACCCTAATGCCGAGAGTTATCAAGAGAGCCACTGGACGTTGAACGTTGCGAAGTGTCTTGTTGGAAAACATTCAAAGAGTGATGAGATTGTATCAGAGTCCGATACTGAATTATCTATTTCGATCGAATTACTGGGTTTGTTAATTGTGTCAATAGAAAATTATTACCTACGAGCTATGACCAATTTCAACACAGCTTTCGAAACGCTCAACGATTAAAGTGGGATTTGATAAAAAAAAAGTTTATTTTGAAGGCAAATCGAAAAACGTTTCATATCGTTGTTAGTATGGAAGTAATGGATAGCAAAAGGGAGTAGATTCGCCTAACGAGGCACTGAGTGAGAGGATCTCTTTACAAAACCGCTCACAGAAAGAAAGTGTTTGTGTTTTAATTGTGTTTATTGAAGTAAATCTTTTCTTTTTCTGTCTGTTTGACGTTTGCTGTCGATTGTTTATGGTACGACACGCGCCACATACTGTAATTTCATTTTACTACGCCTATAACCTTCACGAAAGTTGCATGAATGGTATGGCAGACATATAAACATTTATATGTATATATAAGACCTACTGAAAGTTAATTTTACTATGTTTATAACATTCCTGCAAGTGCAAGCAAAAAGTTTGTGAAAGTTTTATAGCAATCGTATCAGCGGAGTGGCAGCGCATAGAGTACGAACAAACAAACATTAATTTTTATATATCAGATATATATTAGGTATTCAACATTTGTACACGTAGAAACATTGTCTTGGCATATTAACACCGTGTTAATATTCGTGTTAAACCACCCAACGTATCGAACCGTTTCAGGTGCGGATTTTATTATTTTCAATAAAATTAGGCCAAGTATGATTTATATGGTTTGTTAAAGGAAATAGATACATGTACAATTTTTTTTTAAATGGATTATAAAGTAAAGCGTTGCAGAAATAGAAGCTTCTGTTAGTCGACACGTAATGGCTCACTGAATACGAAACGGCAGACCGCAAGGCGTCTCTGGGAGTCAGGTGTCATCAACCTCGCGTCGGACTGGAGACGGTTCATTCGCTGGCCAGCATCTTGTGCTCATCAGCGAAGCTTGACCGCTAAATAGGACGTGATTCGCGAGGTTCGATCGACGGTGCGGTTAACTGCGGCATACGAAGCGGTCATCAGCTAGCACCATTCCAGCAACAGATTACATTCAAAACGAGAAACAATTTCAAACAGAGCAAATTTTAGAAAACACAAATGATATGTATGTAGGTAAACACCCTGTGATAAACGTGGAATTAGACAATAAAATATATAATTTAATTTGATAATTTCGTTGTTACAAAATGTGACACGTTTCGTTTCGCCACGGATCCGTGCACTTGAACGCCTGAAGATGCCGAAAGGCGAAACCCGGGTCGTTAGTGACAAAATCTGTGGGAGTGTACATAATTTGAACGATTCAAATTTAATAATTATGTTTGTTAAGTAAAAATTATTACACTTCTATGTTATGTAAACAAAATAAAATACATATTTTAACAATAGATGCCACGCGATCACTAATTAATTATTTATATTACGGCAGGAAACAAAGAGCCGCACTCAGTTGTGCTGTGTATCGTTGTTAAATACTCAACACTACTCAACCACCTGTCACCTGCAGGTGATAATTCCTACATTAAAAATACTCATGTTGTATAAATGAGTTTCACATCCAAGCCACCGCAATCATTAATATCGGCGCATGTCACACTGTCAATGTTAAATATAATAAATAAAATGCGTCTTCAAATTTTGAATTTCATCTGTAATTCTTATTATCAGTATACACCTTTAAGCCTTAGGGATTATTTTATGGTTTTTAATAATAAATGCATATATAATAAATTCAATTTTGACACAATATATTTTTTCTTTGTAGACAATAAAATACCAATTTATATCAAAGTAATACAAAGTATTTTGAAAGAGAACCGCGTAATGGTGGGTTACAATTAGGGCAGTGGTTCTTAACCTTTTCGAAGTCACGGTGCACTTTTGATCATGAGAAAAGGTGGCGGTGCACCAGAATTAAGAGATCGAAAAAAATATGTGGATTTTTACCATTTTTTTCGCAGTGCACTTGCAATAAGCTCGCGGTGCACCGGTTAAAAACCATTGAATTAGGGCTTCCTAACCAGGAAGAACCGAAACCGGGTAAACGCACTTTAAAAAAAACGAAAACCGGGTAATTTCTAGCGAGCACCCCAGCCATTCAAATTTATATATAAAATTTGATTTCTTCATATTAAATATATATGTTTTCAAGATGCGAAATTTTCAGGATAAACTTTACAAAACCCATTCAGAGATTAAGTGAATCAACTGGTAAACGAATTCCGATTTTAGAAAAGGATGTTAATTGCATACTATCTATCCAATCTACTTCAACGGAAAGCGAGCGCGTGTTTCCGTTGATAACAATTTTTCAAATATGAAACGCTGATATGCATTAATTTAGAATATTAAAATATAAAATTTTCAATAAATAATTTGACTTTGTAATTCAAAAAAATATACTAAAACTCTTATGTTCGTATTAACGTTATATTATTTATGTAGTAACTAGTAAAATATAAATGTAAAATGTTGTTGTTTTCAATATGTATCTGTATCGTCATTCTTAGTTTATTTGGGCGGTATGTGTCTATGTATCACAAGTTCTTGTATTAATCCTGTCTTAAAATCACTATTGTGATGACACATCAACTATTGAAGCAAAATACGGTCATAAAATATGTTACATATTATACATATACTCGGCATATAACAAATTTTATCTCTGGATCTGTATATAAAGCACAGTTGAAAAAAATGACCGTTAATTTATGAAAAAATTACCCGAGAACCGGATAATGGATTTTGACGGGTATTTATTTGTATGCCTTAGTTACAATCTGCCAATGTTGATTAATATATATTTTAAAATAATGAGAAAAATTACTTCTACGGAAAAACATGAAAAAATAATCAATAATTACAATTATTGACACATTTTTTTAGATCATGGTTAGCGCGATTAAGTGAAGTGTGTTCCTTATGCACAGTGGGGATAAAGAACACAAGTCACCCCGGAGTGTAGCCTGCTATTGAAAATAATATTTCAACGTATATTAGTACGATACTGAAATGGTACGATGCAAAGCGAACGGCAGAGTGTACAGATTGCATTTAGCATAAAGTGCATGAAGTATTCCCCTTCAACGTGACTGCTTTCGATGTCAGACTTCTCACAGACGGTCGGCGTCGTCCGATATATCCGACGCGTCGCTCGAAGGAAAACCCGACGCCATGCGCGCGCACCATTCTTTGTTTCCCAGTGGACAAAGCGGCCGATTCTCAACAAAAGAATAAAATAAAAACGCAAGAAAATGACGCTCAGATTATTTAATGAACATGCTTTGAGAGTAAACACTACTATCACTGTATTATAATACTTAAAGAATTAGCACTCGAATATAATAAATATATATCAATTGATGAAGATGCTAAATCAACGAACATATAACACGTAAGCAAAATCGATAGATTATCCAATTTAATTTTAAGTGATTTGATGATTTTTATTACACTTCTTTCATTCTTTCATTCATTCTTTCTTCATTCTTTAGTGAAAAACAGATAATTTATTATTTTAAACTAAGATTAAGTTACAGTTCAAAAGACAATGAGAAAAACGCGATGTCCTTTTTTGCGTTTCATTATATGTGTTTACAGTTAAGATATGCTACAATATAACACGCTAGTTGTAAAAATATATTTACTGCCGTGTGTATCTCATTTTGTTTAATATATTAGTTATAACACTACACTAAATATAAGATACTACAATATATCAAATCTATTGCCTATAAACCGCAAAGTGCATTAAAACAATGGATTTTTTGATATTTGTTAATGGCTACTGTGCATTTTTAAATAATTTAAAGCCGCGTTAAAAATTGCTACGATACTGCAGCGATTTCCAAACTGGGAGGCGTAGATAATATAACCAAGGGATACTAAAAAAATAACAGAAATGTAATTACGTTTGAAAATGTACTAAACATCTTAAAAACAACCACCATTTTTGGTTATTTAATGTTAGGTAAGATTTTTTTTAATTTCATTTAAATTATGACTATTTGTTCTGATCGATATATTATGACCAATGCAATATAAATTCTGACCGGAAAAATAAATCATGAAACAATAACAACAAAATTGCACGATAACTATATTTATAAATATACCAGTAGATATTTGTATATTCATGAAAACCTGATATGTGGGATATTCCTTGAAGCCAGAAATTATCCTATACGGCACGCAATGTATACTCGTAATCGGGTTCGCCTAATGGTTTTTCTCCTTTTTGCCTAATTACATGGTGGAACGCACTTATCTGCGGCCACTTCCGTTTATCTAAACTTCCCCAGTTCAATGGACTAAAAGCTTTTGGGTCAAAGAGTTTCTTCTTACGGTAATATCCTAGCAGAAAATGCCCACTTAACGACGCTATCAAATGGTACGAGATACTTTACTGGATAAAATCCTGTAAAAACAAATTGAAAAAAAAACGCTTTCGGAAGTATTGTTACTCATTTACGCTAATATTTAAATTGATGATTAACGTGTAAAAGCTATTGCCTTTCAAATCGTATTTAATAACATCCGATGCCTACCACTTTCTAAATTTATGATAATAGAAAAAAAGCAGATGTCATCTTTTGGGCCACGGCGTATAACTATCCGATGCAGTTAAAATTCCACTTAACCAACACCTACTTTAAAATAAATCTACATCGATTATTTGATCAAAATGGGTGACAGGTTGACAGCTTAGTAAAATTAGATTTTTTTAAACCTAAATAGTGTGTCATGATAATTTTGCTTTTACAGGAAGCTAAATCGAGCACCTAGTTGTTTAGTAATTACGTGCATTTTGATTTCAGGCATTTTTTTTAAAACATGTCATGAGCTGACAGCTAAATATGTTCGTTGCTAGTGAAAGAAAAATTATTTTGAAATATTGTACGATTTCGCGAACAGATAGAACGAGTAAAAAATAAACACATCCGAGGCTTGTGTGTGGCGCAGTCAAACCAGTTTTTGTCTCCAGTCAGAAGAAGCGCCGCGGGCAAGTGTAAAGAACTAGTATTTTATGTTTTTCACAGGTGAACGAGAGATGATGATGACACGACCCGCCAGTTTAGAAAGAAATATAACAGTTGTTTTAGAGTTCAATAGTAAAATAGGACACAGGGCCGAAATTTCGGACACTTAATCAAGCAATAGCATATACACATTATAAGACAACTCAAACAGGCAAACGCAAAATATATTACTTTAGTAATGTAGAGTTTCACTTTGTTAAAAAAATCCCAAATTTTAATTGGGTTTATAATCGGCATCATATGCCACTTATAATTATTAGTCTTTGATGAGTTTTTAATTATATGTTATAGGTGTTAAGCATTTTAATTTTGTGTAATTATAATTTTCATTTTTAATAGTTGCTTAAACCTTTTATTTCAATTTAAAATTTGTATAAATAACACTGTTTATATATTTTTCTTATCAGTTGATAATGCTCGCAATGAGCGAAACCGGTCCTGACGTAATTAATTAAGTGGAATGAAATACAAAGGAATATTGTTTTTATTAATATAAGTAAAATATATGCTATAATTATTCAATTAACATTATGTATAGTTTAAAATATAGTATTATCTGCGGACATAATATACCACCAATATATTGTTTAATAAAGTGTAATAACATTATAACACAAATTTGTTAGCAAACCACAAAACGGAATCCAAAGATTCAAGTAAATCGATTTTAATCCAGAAAAGTAATGCAAGAATCAAATGGTAGGACAGACACTCTGAGAATAAACTTCTGGTGGGATCACTGTATAGGTTGATACGAAAATATTACTCACTAACTGAATATATGTAAGTAATCTTAATGAGTATGTATAAACTGATTGTACTTATAACTACACAGTGTTGCCACTGCATGCTAGGCTGACTAAAGATGATCTGATGGTATACATATATATACTTATATATGTTAAAATGAAATGATTGAAAAACTTCTTTGGAGTCTAAGTCAGTTTTTATTTTAAAGCCGCAGTGGGATTTGTCTTTATTTTACACGACTCAGCAGCCCTGCTTATAATGCGAAAACATAATTTTAAGATAAGGCATTGATCCAATTTCACATTCCAGAACATCTCGCATTAACGGTTAACATACACATACGTGTTTAATACACATTATACATCAACAATAGTTTTAAAGTTTAAAAAAAATGTAAAAATAACTTTTCTATTAAAATTCGGATCTGATTAAAAAAAAACGTTGCTTTAGAAGTAAGTGTTCATGTAACATGGAACCATGTTACAATACTGATTGAAGAAACGTTACAAGCCTAAATATTTACAATTTGACACGCTATTGCACTATCTGTAATAAAACGAGGCATTATTCCATGATCATCTAAAAAAGGTTTACTATAAAAAAGAGATACATCGCTTGTTGAATTAACGGTAAAAAGGTTTATCAATCCTGATTAAATTATATAATTCGATTGGTAGGTATATTTTGTTAGAATTTGGCATTGATTACAATTGTATTGCCGTTGCCACACTCGCGATCATTATCTTCTAATTAACTACTCTGAAAACTTAAAACAATTTAAATTAAACACTTAATTATAAACGGAAATTATTCCGTACAATCTTCCAAATGCAAAATTACAAACGCATCAGTGGACGGACGTACAGTGAGTGTATCATAGTTTATTTTGAATAAAGCCAGTGTGCGAGCAATAACGTTTTAACCTCGTCGGATCTTACGTTTCGTAAGGTGATTGGATTTTTTTCGTTATTTGACTTTGCTACCAATCAGATAGGTCGTTTAAAATTACTCAGACACAAAAAATATAAAATATTCCGCGATTTTTTTTATAAATATCATTTGCAAATTTCACAATGAATATAACTAAAATAAACACTGCGATAGTAATAATTTTGCATTAATAATGTAAAGATGAACTTGATAAGTTACGTTGCATATTTTCATTTACTTTTCAGATTAAATAAATAATAAAAATAAATCATTTTATTACTATTTTGGTGGATAAAGAATCGTATATTTATACGTTGCCGAACAAAGTAATATTCATAATGACTTTTCAAAAATTATTGATCAAACAATAAATATGTCACTGGGTATAAACGCGATCAAACAATAAAAGGAAACGTTTTTTCTTTTGTCTGAAAATAAATGATCATACACAAATGCAGAATCTCAAGACAACGCAATGATTTGTTTGCTTGTTTATATAATATATAGACAGCTCAAATAAAAAAAAAACTATCGGAGATCCCTAATGTTTTAGATTTTAAATGCGATGCATGATAAAAAGATTGTTTTTAATGAGCCCTCGAGAGGAGAAGTGAGCCAACTAGTCAAACGGCAAAACTTTTTTCTTGAAATTTCAAGTACAGTCACGTCTTTACTTGGTGTTTTGGTGGAATGCATATGTCTAGTTTACGGAGAGAACACTATTACAATGTGAGGTTACTTCACTTTTACGATACTTCAAGAAGTGTAGAATATTACAACGAATTTAACTTATTTTATTCTAAAATACCACTAGGCTCACTTCACCTCTAATGGGCCCATACAATCTATCATTAATAATTATTTTTTGTAGGAAGATAAAATAACAATATTGAAAATTATGAAAATCACAATTATTTTGTTTCATTGATAAATTTGATTGTATTGGAAGATACTTCACATTTTTTTTTTAAATAACTACAAGTATTACACTAATCTTAGATAGCTCACTGATTGAAAGAAGCCTCGTGGACCTGACTTGGTCCTATTCTTTTCAGACAGATGAAAGCACTTTTAGCGACAAGGACAAAGTTGTAATTGCAAAATGCTGAGAGCTGTAATAGTTTCAATGCCAGCTCGGCGTTCATATTGAATTTAATAATGACCAGGTGGCAAAGAGTAGCCACGCAGTCTGAATACTTTTATCGAAATAACCATTCGATATTCACGTTAGTACAGTGATACTCAACAACACAAAGAAACAAATTTGTATTCAAAGCGTACACGTCAATAAAGAATACGTGATGCTTCAATTCCTGGTCTATTAGTAATGAACTTTGTTATGCAAGTAATTTAAAAGCATAATGATTAACATCAACGCATATAATACCAAATTTGAATCGTTGAAATTTTGTAAATTTCCATATAAGACTTACGACCCGGGTTAATTAAGACTTGAAATCTTCAGGAATTCAAGTGCACGGGTGAATTTGAAAACCTGGGTCCTGAGTGAAAAACTAGGGCCTCCAATCCCGATATTGTGATAGTACTAATCCTGGGATTTCGGAATGGACAACAAGTGCAAAATCCTAGAAAAGTTTTTGAAAATAGGCAAGAGAAAATTTTTGAAATTTGCGTGAGAATAAAAAAAGGTTCAAAACTTCTTGCATCTTTTCAAAAGCGCCGAGCAAAAAATTTTCATTCCCGAATTTTTATACGATTTTACGGTGAATGGTCAATCGCGGGATTGTGAAAATTGTCAATCACGAATTTTCGGGATTGAATGCCTTATGAAAAACGTATGGTAAAGTAAACAATTTGAACGATTTAAATTTGACATTCTATCCATCCTGCACATTCACAGTCAATATTTTAAATTAAAGAATATATAATAAGATACAAATTTTCAAGAAGTATGAAACGCGTAGTATAACAAATAAATGTATCGATCCCTATTTCAAAAAATCCTCTTAACGCCCATATCGTAATAGAGGATTACGGATGAGATTTAAGCACTTGCAATTAATGAACATGAAATAAAAAAAAAAATAAGTAAAATTTTTCAAACAGGAATTAAATTAGCAAAAAGATACCAGTCAAATGATAATAATTTTACTGTCATGTTACCACTTGGCATAAAGTATCGAGACGAATAAAAAAATGTCAGCGACATTTATCAAGATGAGTGTCAATTTATTGTTGTTCCTTTAAAAAACAATTGACCAAAGACAGCCGTAAAGAAAACAGCCATTTAACATCGGCCTGTAATACGCAATTGAATCGAAGACACAAATGAATTTAAACACAAAATAAATTACATGACTTCAACAGAATACAAGCCAAAGTCACGGTACATCAAATAATTTCGCGAATGCGTCCTCGTCATTCGTTCTAAGAAAGATCCATCAGAGAAAGACGGAGGAATTGCTCACTGACATGGACGGATGGCATCTTGAATTTCAGATTGTCAGGATTTACGGGTATAAGCAAATCACTTCCGTATTTCACATTCTTTTGTAAGCTCGTTTTCTCGGTTTTTCCAGAATCTATTAGAAATGATATTATGTTTGATAACATAAAAAATGGATAGAAATGTTAAATATGTTACATATATTATTCAGTAAAGACAAATCATGAATTGTCTACGGGTTACTTTCTATACCGGGTCACATTTATCACCTTGTCGAATACGTCAAGCAACACGCGGTTGAACTCTTGGCAAATTTAAAGAAAAGAAAATTATATTCTCTTCACTGTTAATTCTCACGTGATAGAAAGATATTATATTCAAAGAATAAAAAAACACTATAATATTGTATTCTGTTATCAGCCGATAATGCTCGTTATGAGCGAAACCGGTTTTGATCGTATTAAATAAAAATATAATTAGTACAAATACCATACGTTAATTAAAAAAAAGGAATATTGTAAAATATGTCGCCGGTCAATATTGTATTATTATTTCTTAATTTTTTTGTATTATTAGTGTTTAATTATAATTATACCTATATTGGAAACTAAATATAATAGTGTTAAAAAAGCGACCTTTGTACTTATACTACATTATTTATTATAGATCAGGACCGGTTTAGCTCATCGTAAGCATTATTATTTGATGGGTCTTGATATTATAATGAATGATATTAAATGATAACAAAACAAAAATATTTTAATGCCTTTCCACTAGGGCAGTCATAGTCAATCTGCGGCCCAATCAGGTCTTATGTGCGGCCCAAAATAATAATAGTCTACAAATATTTTACACGCAAAAACCGCAGTACTGGCTTGCCGGCTCGACTAGTGACTGTATTTTAAGTAAAATCAGTCGCTAGTCGCGACGCCATTGTGCAGCATACATACATACGTATGCAGTATAGTTTGTGTTATATTTACAGTTTACTATAAATATGTTGCGGCCCACGTAGAGAAGCAAAAATCGAAATGCGGCCCGTAGGAAAAAAAGGTTGAGTATGGCTGCACTAGGGTCTCGAATCCCGGGATCATGGAACTGCGACAATGATAATACCGGGATTTCATGATTTAGAAAATTACAGAAAGTTGAGCGAGGTCAAAAAAAAAAGAAGGTTCAAAATTAAGGTATTTTTTGGGAAATCCGCAAATTCCTGGATTTTTTAAATAGACATCAAATTGTTTAAAAAATCTCAAGATTTTGAAATCGCCGAGCAAAAATTTTCTCAATCCCGAATCACAATTAATACACGATTTTGTGTTGAATGTTCAATCCCAGGATTGGAAAAAATGCCAATCCCGAAATACATGGATACCCTACTTTCCAACAAGAATGAGCAATGAGCAACTCAAAAGTGATAAAATTACATAAATATTACATCCAATAATGATTTCGCTGTGGCATCAGGTGGATCTCTGGAAGTCTGCAAGTCGCAAATGGTTAGGGGAAAAAACAGCTTGCGCGATTACTATGTATAGCTTGGAGCAATCCTTAGGTGCCTTGTCTGCGGAATAAATCGCGAGAGAAGTCTTCGCTCCTGGATCGCATGCCATTAATCGTCAGCGATCGGCCGCAGGGGGGCGTGACTGGTTGCTCTGCCCGGCATTAGCAATAATCATTACTATTGATCCTCTACATCAGAGGTGGAGTAGGGGTGGGCAAAAATTAAGCCGATATTAATTTGCAACTAGTCTTTAAATTTTAAGATACGAGCGCGGTGAAATACGAGACAATGACAACTATTTGATGGCACCCAATTATATGGGCGTTTAGCCCAAGGTATTTGTTTAAATTATAAAGAAAAAAATAATAAAATACATGGTTTTCCTTAATAAAAAAAATATCTGCAAAAAAAATACAAATTGTTTATATTAAATGAAACTATGTGTTTGTTAATATATATATAAACGAAATACAACAGGGTACTAGTGATATTCGATTCGAAAAAATGCAATAATCCTTTTTTAATCTGCATAAAACTTTATATCAATCAAATAATTTAATCAAAAAAAAAACTTTAAAATATTACTGTTAAACTATGTACATATTAGCGTCGTTTGGTTAAGCCAGTATTTCCCAAGCTGGGCCGCCGCAAAAAATGTTTTGTGTTCAGGGGGTCCGCAGATTATGTTTTTTCAGATTTGGGTGCCTATTTACGGGGGGTGGGGTTGTAGGAATTTTTTTAGGAAACACTGGGTTAAGCAACTATTATATACATTAAGGTAAAAATATATATTTATTTAAAAAAATATACAAATGCTGAGTTATAGCAGTTTGTAACTAGACGACGAAATGAAAATAATTCGAGGATTGGTCATTAAATACACATTGTTTGACCATGTCGAGTAAATGCAGTCTTCGTGGAATATCATACGGAAGGTGGTTAATTAAAACTGATGTTAATAATTAGTCGCTCAAGCTATCCCGATGTTGATGGTTAAGTAAAAAATATGGATACACTGAAGGATTAATAAATAGATTATTATCGCTATATTTACGCTTCGTTTCTCTGTTTTAAGGATCGAATAGGAAGGGAGAGAGAATGGGTGAAGGCTTCGAAAATATTCGATTGCATTTTTGATACAGATGTTTAAATCAATCAATTTATAAACATACAAAATACGAACTTTCTTTGTATATCAATTGCATAATTATTTTGTAAATTATCAATACTATTAGGAAAGAAAAAAATACATTATCAAAAATCAATTAGTAATAAAAAAAAAAAACAGTTTCTGACAATAAATATTACAGAAAAAATTCGCGGAAATAGTAGTCTCGTATATTTTTTTGTGTAAAGAATATTTCAATATTTAAATCAAACAACACAATTCGCCTCTGATCGTAAGAATACTACATTATATTATCGGCAAATCATAAGTAGGGGGGTGGGCAGTTCTTATAGGGATACAATCATACGTGACTGCCGTCCGTGTGCTCTAAGTGCGTTATAGCAATTTGATCAAAAATGTATTTTTTATAGAATAACAGAATGTTAAAGTCATCATCACTTACTTTTAAAGCGACAAATTTCTACTAGAAGCGTCTTGTCATCATTTTTATGATATAAGTTAGATACGAGACAAAATATACATATAACTGACAGTAGACTTAATCCGGCATAGGAGGGTCAGTATCAATCTTTAAAATTATCATCGATAATTCAAAGTAGTCAGTTGAAAATTCACGTGATGAGTAAAACCTGCTATAAACAATTTAATATGTAGAATAAATACAAAAAAAAAGTAATGCTTTCCAATTAGAAATGGACAGTTTAAATCCTACAAAAGGTGAAATATTTTGTTTAAGTAGAGTACTGCCAAAAATCTTCACAGATCCAATACAAACATGAACGTTTTCAAATAAATATAAAAAAAACACATGTTAAAACTTCTTTCTTGATTCCCATAACTATTGTCATATTTGAGAGCGAATAAAAAGAATGTAAGCTTTGGACAGATGCCTCAAGAAGTAAACCGGAATGTAGGGCAGCAGAAAGATCGCACTGAAGATGAAGTATCCCATTGGAGAAGACTGACACTCACCATTCAGTGTTATGGACAAAAAAATACGAAGTCTATAATAATAAGATACAATTAATATTGTAAGCCTACAGGCTACACGCACTTTTTTAAGCAATCCTAAATTATCTTCCGGTTAAAACGAATTGATACAAGACAATACTCGATTAATGTTTACGTATAGATTTGTTTATATAAAATTAGACAGATCTATAGAATGGCGTCCACTGAGATAGGCGTTGTGGGCCAAAACAATAAGACAATCGTCAATACGAAAAGCAATCATCGCATTGGCGAACAAAAAAGTAATGGATATCTGGAACGGTATGGTCGGCAAACAATGGCGGCAATCTGTGAAAGAGTGACATTGCAAAATAAAGAAAAGTGCCATTCTATGTGAATTAGAAGATCGAAAATTATACGCGATCATTCTATCGGCGACCTCGCGGGCGACGAATGGAAACGGATCGATCGAAGGCATTACTCCAAGATAGGCGCGGGGAACCTGCGGCCTTCTAAGATTCATTTACTTTGTTGCTCATGTTAATTCTGGAACCAATGCTATTTTTCGATAATAGTTTAACATTATACTAAAAACCAATTTCACTGCGCCCCATTTGAAGAGTTGGATATGTGGTGGGAGATGAATTTAGACATCCATTCCTTCGAACAGAAATTCACGCAGAAGAGCTCCGCATCGGAAACCAATAACGTGGATCAGTCGACCACGAGGGGTTAACTGAAAAAAATAAATAACCTGAAAGCACTCTCCAAGTTTTTTACGTCCGGTGTTGGCGATGGCCTAAAACCTTACCCCGCAAACAAGAATTGAATTTATTAAACTGGATCGGCCGTGCACGTAATCCGTATACTAATCATCGCCGAGTCTACGAAGCGCGAAGTCAATCACTACCGCGATTAAAATACTAATCATTATCATAAAGGTCCATTACAACACTGCCAAACGAAAACAAATTGCCTCGACGGACGGAAAAAAAAACCACGTTGAAATAACCGAAATTACAGCCTTGGACCAGTTCCCCGAGAATCCGCGAGAATAAGAGCCACCAATTACACAATATTAACCGAATGATAAATTACATAGTAGCCAACGACGCGAACTGCAAGTCCAGATGATGACGGGCAATTAGGAAGTGAGATAAAATCTTCAGATAACAAACAACTATTAGAATCTTGGCCCAAATTATAAAAAAAATCGATAATATATATTAAATACAGGAGATAATCTGCGAGTTCTAAATAAGCTCCAAGTTCACATTTATGGGGTTATAACATAACGCAAAACATACTATTTCCAAAATGGACAATATTTAGTTAGGTATGCAGATAGGGTAATTCAAGCCTAAAGAATCAACTGGTCCTATCAGTTTTAATATAAAATGTCTAAAAGACTGTCGTTTTCAAATTGGAAATCATATTTTTATGCAAATGTTATTTTGTTTGTGTTATTCGGTATGTATTTGACTCTACTGAAAAGTTCGTGTTTTGGAAATATGTATCACGTTTTGCTTTATAACCCCCACCCCACATTTATCAAAATCAAGTTAGCCTTAAAGCATGGTGTGGTCGATTCTGAAACGGTTAGTAAATACTTTGTTTGTGTCCATATCCGCTCCTAATGTAGAGCATATGTCCTCGTAATAAAGGTATATCAACAGATTTTTTTCTAAGAGAACATTTTGCTACCCAGTCGCTCAACCTATCTTTATTAGGGATAGACGGATAAGACTAGGACAGGACTAGTGGTTAACTAATCGTTTTCGCTACGCCCAATTATTGAAGGATATGAAGGGTTAGTTGGGAAATTAAGATATCGCAAACACCCATGCCTTCCAACAGAAATTGATAAATCTATCGAAAAAATTCTATTCATATTGGGACCCGAACCCGTGAGATCTGTCGCGGAAGCCAACAACGTTAACCGCTGCGCCATAGGACCCGACTTACCTAGTCTGTTATTAAAAAGTAAAACACTTTTTGTACTATGTAATTCCACATTATTATTATAGATTTGGAGTGTTCTTTCTCACCGCGTACATTATTAACTGACTGCCAGGTCTGCTACTACCTAAAACAGTGGCTCTTAACCTTTTCGAAGTGCACGCGTAAACATGTTAAAAGAATCAATGCGAAAATAGTAAAGCGAATGCACCAGAATATGAAACCGAAAAGTCAAAAAAAAAATGATGTCACAATTTTTTTTTGACGTTTCGTTTCACTATTTTGGTGCATCCGCGACTTTTTCTCATTGATAAAACGTTTTCACGCGTGCACTTGCAATAAGCTTGCGGTGCACCGGTTAAGAACCACTGATCTAAAAGGTCCAAGTGGCAACAATGTAACAAATATTAGAATAGTAGATATTTCCTATTTGGCGTATTTTTTTTATTACATTGTTCAAACAATGAAGCGGATTCTAAGAAACTTAAAAGTATTTTGAGTTATAATAATTACGCAATATACTTGACAGGAGTTTCCAGTCACACTATCAGCAAACTAACTCAACCAGTAAAACATATAATATCAAAAAAATAAAAATGCGGTTGTTTTATAGAAAAAATACTGAAGTCAAATCGGAGAATAATTGTTAAGTAATTTTCAGATTGAACAACTCCAACTGTGTGCAATTCGGAGTGTATCTATTTACGAGTAATTTTGTAACTTTGGCTATTGTGATTTTTTGTTCAAAAATAATCAAACAGACGTCAATCATAATAATAAAAGGCAATAAACAAAAAAAAAATGCCTAACGGGGAATAAAACAGGCCAACGCCGAATTGTCTAACCGCGCGCATGCGTGTTTCAAAAACGTGCATAAAAAGAAATTAGAATTTATATTTCGCCGAAACATTTGACCGTTGGTCACCTTAGTAGCCTCAGAGGGTAACCAGTTGTAAGGAATAAATGTACATAACGGATTTATATAAAAGTCCATAAACAATACATAAATGATAACAAGCATACAGATTTGAACGGTTCCCCACCCCTGCCTTAGAGTATGAGTAGATGACTTGAGCCAAGATAGGATGAAAATAATGAGCTAAAATAATGTTTAGAAAAATTTACCTTTTTTATAAAAATAATTAAATTGCTAATTATAAAGGTAGCGTAATGGCGAAAAGGATTTCAATTGTATAACATGAAACTCGTGGAATCATAGTAAAATACATTGCCATGTTTTTCATTAATATTATTTGTAGTTATTCGAATTACTTAGCAAAGAAAATAGTAAATATAAAATTCATTATTTATACAAAATATTAATACACTGTTTAATCTAATCGACTGTACGTATTGACCTGTGATCACTGTCGCTACAGAACAAGTTGAGTGAGCCTTGGAAATAGTTCCATATACGTTGAAAGTGTTTTGCCTGGAAGGACAACAACTCAGGCTTTTATATTGTTGTACAGTGATCCGGTGTAAACGCTCTTCGAATGTCAGCGCGGGACGGAATAAAAGGTATCGTGCTGAATTGCAAGGATTCGAAAATATCAGTCGTTATATTGAACGAACAAAGGTTAATAGCCAATGTTTACTAATAGAAGAGAATTTGAATCGTTCAAATTATGTACATTCTCACAGATTTTGTCACTTACGACCCGGGTTTTGCCTTTCGGCATCTTCAGGCGTTCAAGTGCACGGACGAACTTGAACTGACGCTTAGTAAATGAATGTTTCGTGTTTATATAAGAAATAAATGTATCATTGAGTTTAAAGCCATTGCTGGCGAAAAGGCCTATTGAACAGCCTTCCGATTTGAAATGAAATATTAAACATGCCGGGATCTCCACTTCTATACCCTATATAATCATAAAACCTTTTCCGACAAACCAATAAATGTAATTCTTAAAACTACTCACTACTCACTACTCACATCTGTGGGCATTCCCATGAGCTTATCCTTTTCGCCAGCAATCGTCTTTCAGCAGCGTCTTTCTTGACGTCATCGAAAAGGCGAAATCGGGAGACCGACAGACAGACAGACTTACATTCCTTCTTACACTCACATTACATTATCGACTATTAATAAATAGATATTGAAATTCCACCAAGCACGTTCAGTCGAAATCTTAAATAATAGAAGAGAAACAAAAATAGAGACGATTGATTATTCATTTCGAATTTTAAATTTTCATGAAGAAAAAATAATAAAAAATGTTGAAACGAAAACATTTTTTCGGTTCATAACCGCAAGACTTTTGTAAAACGGACAAGGATAAGCTGTAAAAAGGTAGCTAAATACAGCGCTAACTTATTCATCTCGATGACTCGACTCCCTACTCAGGCTTGCGGGGAAGAAAATATTAAAATTTCAGTAGGTACTACTCAGCGTAAAGACCAATGTCGAGTCGACAGAGAGTGGCGTGGTTTGAAAAAGTTTCAAGATATTCTTAGAGGTATTTAAATACTTAATATTAAAAAAATATATTTAAAATTATTGGAGAAACAATGGTGTTGATTTGTTAATATATACATATAAGGTAAAAAATATCAACGTATTTAGGTTCTACAATGTTTTATAGATATTTCGGGGTGCGCCATCGTCAGAACTGTTTAAATTTGCATATACTCGGCTATCTATACTGCCTTAGGAGAGATACACAATACATCTTGTTATTTGCTCTATCCTTCTTATTTATATTACAATTATTACATTTATTAAACTTGACTTTAGTGTTTCTAAGAGAGACGATATCAAGTATGGGGTTATTCAAGGAAAATTAGTTTAAATTAAACGGCTATTTATTATAAGTTACATAAGGGGTTTTAGTAACGATGATGGATTGATGATTGTTTGTTCACTTAAGGTGTCGTCAGTTTAAATTTAAGCATAGTTCTGGGAATGGCGCACACCGAAATAGCTATAAACTCATAATATAAAAAAAAATGTAGAACTAAATACGTTAGTATTTTTTACTTTATTACAATGGAGTTCTACCAAGTAAATGCCAATCCAATCAATATATTTTTTTAAATTGCAGCCAGACATTCATACCGTTTTTAATTTGTATATCTCTGTAGAAAATAAGTGTGTAAATCAATTGACAAAATCCATCGGTTAAAAAATATTAATTAACGCGTATTTCATTAAATTAATTATAAGATTCAATAGCTACTATGCGACGTTTAAGATTGATTATAAATATGAAATATATGCACAAAAATACAATCGCAAATATTAATTAACAATGAGAAAGAGTAGACAGTGCTACAAATTATTCAGCTGTCATAAATTAAACGTGAAGGTCAATGAGTAATAATTAATTGATGGGTATCACCAATACTTTTATCATCACATGACAAATCATAAAACATTCAGAAATATATGATCCATCCGCCGTGGGCCAAACCTGATACATTTTGGTACATCGTTTACTGTTGTGTATTTCAAAGCATTTTTTTAGTCGGAGAAGAGAAACAGAGCATGACTGCTAGCGGCCGAGCATCAGCAGAACTACCATAAAATTCAAATAATCATTTTTGTTGGCAATGCTCTTATTACCTCACTTTTCGAAAGATCTTACCATTCGTCCTGATTGTTGGTAACCTTTACGACGCCAATGGATCACAATACTCACAAAAAAGTAAAATAAAAAAAGTCCTTCGTCAAATTCAAATATAGACAATTACCGATATAACAAGTTCTAAAAACACGACTTCTATTATCTTTTGTTACAAGCGTTAACATTTGAGATATTATAGGTATACGCTACGACTGGTTTTAATTTTTGTTTTTACAAAACAACATTTAAATTATCTAATTTGAATCGTTTAAATTATGTACATTCACAGAGATTTTGTCACTAACGACCCGGGTTTCGCCTTTCTGTCAGTTCAAGTTCATCCATGCACTTGAACATCCATGACAAAATCTGTGTGAATGTACCTTCAGTCGAAATCTTAAATTTAAATTATTCTGTACTCTTTCAGTAAGTGTAGAACTTTACACGAAAACTAAATAAATTGTATTTCATCGTCTATGCATGTCTAATTAGTTTTAAATATATATCGATTTCACACAAACATTTCGAAACGCTAGTTTTTAGCATAATATGTGTTTTTGTTGTTAGATACGTGAAATAAACTTAAGGTTTTCTGTTTAACAAAAAGTTGAAACTAATTTCAGTAAAAAATGAATTTCGACATTTGGATGGTGCACAAGCGCGGTCAAATACATTCAGAAGCCGGATTAATGTAATTATTTTGAAATCGCGCTAAATCGTATTATTTTTATAAATATTTTCACGATAGAAAATAATGATCACTACTGCGGAACAAATATATAAATAACGTTTCCGCTCCTATTAAATAATTAACTATTACAACATTTCAAAAATAACATTACAGAGAGTTTAATGCATGGAAGAATTAAGTAATACATATTTAATATCTTGGTAGGACGATGGACAAGAAAAGAAAAGATCATTTCAAACTTGAAAATTGCACCGCCTAATTAAAAAGACAAAATGTATGTACAAAAAAGCAACACTGTTATAATATTTGAGCTCATAGTGATTTCACGAAAAAAATAATAGTGAAATTATGTAATTGACTTTCATTTTCATTCATTATCAATCTGATTAAGTAAAGTAACGATTCGATCAGTCTCTTAGTTTGTTTTCCATGTAGATGCAATAATACATACGTAGTTAGAGAATCGACGTAATTTTCAATATTATTATGGTTAGTATACAAATACTTCGTTTACCATCAGATCAACAATAGAAAACCAACGTTAGCTTTTTCACAATATTTAAATTACTAATACTAAAGAAACAAATTATTTGCAGCGTAAGAAGAGGGTGTTTTTCGAAATATTGTTCGACTACTTTTGATCTGTACAGAGCACAGAACAGTTAATATTTAAAGAGCCCAAAATAATAATTGTAACCAACTATCACGTAACCAGTAAAGAAAATAACGAATTGAATTCATAAAAAACAAACCATTAATGACCATTTTTAATAAGTTGATTTCGTTTCAATGCTCGATATTTGGATTCCTCGTCTTCTCAAAATTGAGGAAGACGATCTTTTCCGAAACGAGTATCATATCAGACGATGAACAAGTTCTCGATTGAGAAGTGCTCAACTATGGTATCTAAAATATTTCCGTATTCCGCTGTTTTCAGACAACGAAACAAAAGCAAGCAATGAATATTCATCAATCACACTACAGTTTATGTCTAAATCCAATATCATGTAAAAAGGATACAATTAAAGTATAAAGCACCTGCCCAGTTAATAAAATGATTAATCACGGCGACCGAAAGCCATATGAGTCGAGGTCAGCAGGAATAAGTCAGAAATGAGTGGCGAGTTTTCTGTTCGCTGTCCACCGCCACCGAACCGTCGTTTATCAAACGTATCAGATTCTTGGCGTATTGTAGGGGTGCTACGACAGCAAAAGATAAATGGCAATTATTGTGATATAAAATATCATTTGATAACTTTGTTACAACACGTGTTACCGTTACGAATTGTGACAAGTGTTTCGTGTGTTAAAGAAGCAAGCATCATCAGACAGAATAGCGCAAGGTTTACGAATAAATTAAAAATTGTTTATAATTGGTGTGTTATCAAATACAATTAGTAGGGTCACAAAGATATCATATGTAATTTTATATTCAAAATTAACTTCCACAAAAATTCAACCGTATTGGATACGGTAGTATCGAAAACACAATAATCCTTTGTACTTCATTCCACTTTATTTAATATGTCAGGACCGGGTTCGCTCATTACGAGCATCATCAACTGAACTGAACTCAGTTGATGATGCTCGTAATGAGCGAAACCGGTCCTGACATATTAAATAAAGTGGAATGAAGTACAAAGGATTATTGTGTTTTTATTAATATAATGCCTTTCCACCAAGTATTGACAGTGAACACCTTAAAACGTATTGGATACGGTAGTATCGAAAACACATATGTATATGTAAATCATACAAAAACATACGAAATTATTGATGGCCTAGCATTCTACCTCAATTCTAGATGAGCAATCTAGAGCTTTGGCGGTCATTCATTTTCGTCCGTTTTTTAATACAATTTTCACAATAAAAAAAATGGTGCTTGTGTATTAACTGTATGAAAATTATGTTTTATGACTATTGCTTAGGTGCTTTTTAAGAGTACAAAGTGTTTTTGGATAATAATATATAAAAAAAACTATCGAAAATTTAAAAAAAAAAAAAAAATCTGCAATCACACATATTGTATATGAAAATATTTTTTTCATATTAAAGTAGAAAATCATGCATCTAAGGATTAAAATAGGCATCAACCATTTTCCTGACAAAATCAAAAGTCAAAATTGCTTTAAACATTGGCAAGTTTATAGAGGTAATGTTTTATTGGCCTGAAGAATATATTTAATGGCAACCCTGCTTTTTAACGTCTCAAGTGTCAATGCAGTAAGGCAATATGTAGCCGTAAATACTATCCACCTGCGACCGCAAAATACCGACTAGCCCTAGGAAACATTACTGTCGATAAATAATAAAATCATATTACAGCCTTCGAAAAACCATGCAAAACCCGAAAATTAAACTCGATGTGCATCATTTTAAAAAAAACCAACACAGTTAATACAAAATAGATTTCATTAAAAAATACAACAAAACTTTATTTTTGTATTAATAAGACAATTTATAACTACATTGGTAACCGATTTTGCTAATCCTGAGTATCAGTTGAATACTTTATAATATAATGGCTTTATACCGAGATTTGCAGTGAAGACATTAAAAGTGAATAAGTTAATTGTGGGGTTATAATGCAAAACGTACTATTTCCAAAATGAGCGATATTGAGTTAGGTATACAGATAGGGTAATTCAAGCCTATGGAATCGACTGATCCGATTAGTTTTAATAGAAAATGTCGTCTTCAAATTGGAAATCATATTTTAATGCAAATGTATTTTTTTAAGATTTCGGCTGAAGGTGCTTGGTGGAATTTCAATATTAAATTTGAATCATTCAAATTATGTACACTCCCACAGATTTTGTCACTAACGACCCGGGTTTCGCCTTTCGGCATCTTCAGGCGTTCAAGCGCACGGATGAACTTGAACTGAGGTTGTCAGTTCAAGTACATCCGTGCGCTTGAACGCCTGAAGATGCCGAAAGGCGAAACCCGGGTCGTTAGTGACAAAATCTGTGGGAGTGTACATAATTTGAATGATTCAAATTTAAATGTGATTTTGTTTGTGTTATTACTTTTATTAGTATTATTACTGAAAAGTTTGAGTTTTGGAAATAGTACGTTTTGCATTATAATCCCACAATTGTCATTAAACGAGATAAAACTCCCGGATACAAAGTGAATTTACGAATCCAATTACAGCTGTTAAAACAGGCATTTAATCATATCGTTTTATTAAAAATATTAGTTACTATGTGAAAAAAAAATATAAAAGAGAAGTAACCAAATATACGGACTCAAATTAAAATGAACAAAGTCGTTCGCAACAAGTCGGAGCAATTTTCACAAATGAAATATGACACGCGAGGTTTTTCTGATATCGTGTAGGAATTATTTGAATGTGGCTACAAAAGCAATGTAACGTTCAAAGGTTTGTCATATGAATATAATTGGTAGATTTTTTCAATAAAAAGGAGCAATGAAAAACGAAATCGGTATGTTTTTTAAGCGGATCGATTTTATTCAGTTTTCTAATGGAATTTCATTTGTTACACATTGAATTTTCACAATCGATAAAAAAAAACGTAGGCCGACAATTCAAAGTTAGTAATTCTACATTTTCACTCCTGTATTCATCAAGGCCTTCAATCTTGCGCATTATTCGAGAAATACAGCACGAATTTAATAGTAGCATGAGGAAATGACCCAAATACCAAACACAGCAATAATAAATCTTGTGGATAACTGAAAAAAACGGTATTTTTGAATCTGTCTTATTATTTTTACTTATTGAGTAGTCGGACAAGTAATGAGTAGACAAAAAAAAATAGATGAATAATTCAGGATTTTTCGCATCTCTTTTCATAATAAAATGATTAGCAGAGCATTTTTTCGGCTATGCAAGAAAAACAGAATTATACTATACGAAGCTTACTTCAATATTCAAATGTCTCACATTCAAGAATTCCACTACTATCATTTTTTACGTATGTTTGCTGAGACTGGTTCAAACATGATAAATATATGATGAAATTTTGAAGCTAGAAAAAATGTTTTTCTAACTCAGTCACGCCAAAGCACGATTAGGCGAATACACCATTCATTATTCAACACACTGGTGGCCCACGGGGCGTATAAACGTTTAAAAAATTATGAATGATTTTTGTTAACGTTCCGGAAATATCATTTTTTTAATATTGAAGGCCTATTTGCCGGCATTATCCCCTTTACAAAATACAAAACAACCATTAGGATTTTTTGAATTTTCATATAAAACATTATGTTTGAATTTTGTACTTTTTCATGAGTTTTGTCGCCAAGGACCCGGGTTTCGCTTTTCAAAATACCCGATAATTATAATCTGCCAACACAATTCATTGAAACTCATTAACATCAAGAATTTTCGCTAATTTATATAGATTAGGTTAATAACAATTATACTGAGCGATCCACTTTAATTTTGTATATAAGCGATACAAACTGTTTACTACGCGTCAGTTCAAGTACATTCGTGCACTGGAGAAGCCTGAAAATGCCTAAAGGCGAAACCCGGGTCTTTAGCGACAAAACTCATTGAAAAGTAGAAAATTCAAACAATTTAAATTTTATATTGAAATTCCATCAAGCACCTTCAATTTAACCGAAATTCTAAATTATAAAGTATTATGTATTCAAAATAAATAATCTTTCGACACAATTCGGTAGCGTATTTCATAAATAAAAAGGCGTAAATATTATTTATGCTCATAACAAACAATGATTAAATAAATACAATATAATAATCAATTTTAATACTAAGTACCCAAGGGCAATCGTTACAATAGACATGACAGTAAAATTCAATAGTGAAGGACAGTAAACATTGTGTTTTTGAGAAGCAGCTAGATTAAAAAAATAAAACAAAGCATAACCTTCAGGTAATGATTAAAGCTGAATGTTTACACATTAAAACGTACAATAAACGCATAAAAAATATTTATCGTAATTAAAACGTAGCGTTTACTACATCGTTAATGCAAAGGTTACTCTTGTCAAAAATCAAATCTTAGCTTCAAAATACACTGAATAAGTATTATTTCAATTTACACGTCATATAAAATACTGAAGTAGTATACATACTTGCACTATTGTTTTATGTGTTAATTAATATTTAACAAGCCTGAAAAAGACAACTGGTTTTTAGTTTTTACAGAGAATATATATACAAACCTCGAAAAAACGTATATATGTTCTCCATTACGTCAAAAGAATTACTTATCATTTCTAAAAAGAAACGCATTGTAACTAGAATAACAAATTTAAATAAAAAAAGTTTTTAAAATGAGCCAGCGAGCTAAAAAAAAAAAAGCTCTCATATTTTTAAATAATGGATAATCCGAAAATTCCCAGGTTTTTGAAATCAGTCATCGACCTAAAAAAAAGAAGGAAAGTGTTTCACCTTATTTAGTAGATAATTTAAAAATCTAGAAATTTTAAACTTTTTTCCCGGTGATCAGTAGTCCCAGGATACCAAAAGCTCACATCCTATATAATTGTGAATCCCGAAATTCTCCAAGAATCTCATTCAATTGTGACACGATTTTGTGGTGAGTGATCAATCCCGGGATCCGAAAAATTGTGAATCTTAAAATCCCGGGATTACAAAATGAGTCGGGGATTGGATGCCCTTATTGTAACTCTACATAATAATATTCTTATATGTGTCAATTAAAATAATTAAATATATATTTATATGTTTTGTGTCGCTGTCTTCACCAACACAATCAGTGAACATAAATTATTGTGATGTTTTCTTCGACTCTGTGATTTAGAAACGTTTGATGAATCAGTGCAATGGGAGAATCGGGAAAGTGTATGAAGTAGATATTAAGCAATGCTATTTGTACTTCGTTTTTTTATCTAAGGTTTATATTTAATTCCGTGGTTATTTATTCCGTATTCTCAGTAAGCATAAATTTTATCTGGACAAATGGATACGCGAGACATTTTAAGACCAAGCGCGAAAGAACGCATATCTAGTAAAGTTATATTACAGTCGTAAAGAATATAGTCATTAGTAAAACTATTTCATACCTGTAAAAATAAATATGAATAAAACGTTGGACTTTTGCTAAATGTCGTTCGATTTCGCCGTTATTATGACATTCCAATCAATCTGACCTAACGTAAATGTAGACAATTAAGGAATGGCGTTAGTTTTGCTATCTAACAGCCAATTTAGAATCCAAATAGCGAAGGAAACCACCAAGGCGCTGTTAATGGAGTCTATATTGAGACATCGCATAATGATAGCCTTTTACAGATTACTTTCACTGGGTCGGAATTGTACGTCTTCAATCATTGTTCTCTATGTAATGACAGAATTAACTTTATTTTAGTCATCCAACAAAGCGTTTCCTATTCTTTTCTGTCTAGCCTCTGTAGTGGCCGAGTTTGTGCCATGTAATAATCGAGCCGAATTAAAGACCTGTCGCCTGTGTGATCGAGTGGTCAACGTCGTCGGCTTTAGTTACGGAGGTTCCGCGTTCGAATCCAGGTACGGACAGTTTTATAAATTGATTTTTCAATCGATTTATGAATTTCTATTTGAAGGCATGGATGTATGTGATGTCTTGAATTCCCCTCTCCCACCCATCCTATCATTTGAACGGGGTATATCGAGAGCGATTACTTAACCACTAGTCCATAGGCTTATCCTTCTATTCCTATTCTCTTTGGAAAAAAAGAGGTTGAGCAACTAGCAGTTCTCGTAGAAATACTTCTGTTGAGATAAACTCCATTAGGAGGCCATATGCCTCACATTGGGAGCGGACATGGTAAAAAAAGACCCTTAACTAGTATTTACCAACAAAATATCAATCTTAGTGGAAAGGCATTATATTTTTAAAAAAAAAACATCAACACTTTTTACTAATTCCACATATCATTTTAAATTTAATTATTTAATAATGCTCTCGATTATCGGAAACGGTTCTGATCTTAATAATGTGGAATCAGAACAAAAATGTTCAATTAATATTTTAAATCACATCACCCCATTGTGCTATTAACAAATATATATATATATGTATCATCAACCAAAGGTTTTGAATATTTACAGCACAGGCATTGCACGCAAGCTTGTCAAAAGTGTATCCACTAAGCACGGATTATTTTCATTAACATCAAATAAACACGACAATTAATGAAATAAAACAAAACAACATGCAAGTATACAAAAATTCGTACGGAATATTTAATCTTAATCTAACAATAAAAAAAAAAGAATTGTTTGAATAAAAAAGGTCACATTTTCATTTTGATTCTGCCCGATGTATCGAGTAATATTCGCAAAACTTAAAATATGAATGAGCAGTCAGTGGTATATTTTATCATTTTCAAAAGGACATGTCAAAAGTCTTATATAACGGTGACAAAACACAGGATTAGTACAGGAAAATTCTCGTTAATCGATTAATACGTACAATGATCAATGTAACGGTTACGTCAACACGTGAGAGAAAATTCAACTGTTTGTATGCCACAATACCCATATACGCCTAGATAACAAAGCATCCGTTTGTACGAACAAAATAAACAATAATATTATCGGTAGGCAGCCATTCCGCATTTTCACACGGCCTTTCCGTCTTACCGTGAACTGAGCGAAAAAGTCGCTTCCCCTTCCAAGAGGATTGCATAACATTTTTTTAAACAGAATGACACGAGCGCATTGTGTTAAAAGCGAATCATCAAACACGTAAAACAATTAATACTTCATCTTTTTCTGCAACTACTTCGCACAAGTGTACACAAAACATAAATTCATATGAATAATAACTAAATTACTTATTCTAATATTATCAGAACTGGAAATAATGATTTTCCGTTATGAATTAACGTTCAACAACTTAAAACTGATAAATTGTATGATTGGCATTAAATTTACAATAACGCAGTTAATATCGAATACAATTTGGTGATTACATACTGCCGAGTCCAGAATAATTAATAATCAAAAACCTATAAAAAGTATCAAAATCCAGGTCATACTTTCACCCCCTGAACACAAAACAAGTTCTGCGGCGGGCCCCAGTTTGGGAAGTACTGAACTATACAACGGGATTTTCTTCCGGAATTCATACCTCAGTTGCTATTGAATGTACGAATTATTCTCTAGTCCAGCCACATCATATCATTTTTACAATGCCTGCTTGTTAGGAAATCGCTGATTACTTTTACCAAATTTAAATTTTAATGCAAACATATTTATTACAAGACAAATTATGACTATGTTGCCAATCATATTTCTAGTTAATCCTGAGCTCAAATATTTTGATTAATCAGTTTTTTATTAATAATAATTTCAATGAGCGTTTTGAGAAACAATTCCATTGCGAAGTTAATTATTTGATGAAGTGACGAAACTAACTAAAAACCTCTCATCCGGGTAAACCAAACAACGAAGTTCCTCGATTTCTACATTAGCGAAATTAAAATTCTCATGCAGACTGAAGAGTGTAAATCTGTTCACAATATTCAATTTCGAGACAACTTCCTATACATATGAGTATACACTGTTAGATGAATACAAAATAGGGTATCCAATCCCGGCCCCTTTTTGTGATTCCGAGATTCATAAAATTTAAATCTCAGTATTGATCATTCACCATAATATAGTGCCACCAAAATGTGGGTAATTAAGAAATTCCATAGTTTTAATCAACTCGAAGAGACGAATTATTCAAAAGGGAGAGACTTTTTTTAGCTGCATCCTGTGAAAAGGTTATGAATTGATAGATTCCGTAATTATTCGGAAGTCAGAGAGAGCTAGGAAATTTAGGAATAGATAGATTCACAATTATTCACAAGTAGATCTTTTTGGCTCCACCCTTTCACAAACCTACATCTACCAGTGAGTCTAGTGCTGTTGAATCCCGAAATCCTGGGATTAGTATTAACACTTTATAAGCAGGCGTTTTTTTGTGATTAGCGTAAAAATATATTACATTCTTAAAATCAACACAACTTCTAAACCAAACAATATTTTCGGCTGAAATTTTCAAAGAAATCATATGTGACATTTAATTATTACAAATTAAATAAAAACATGTTGAATACATCATAATTTCACTACTTTTATAAGCTGAATATAAAAACCTGTTATTGATATAGTAGATAGCATTCCACTTGTTATAAATATGAAATATTCAAAATATTCTGTATAAAAATAACATTAATCCATACCATACAATTATGTAAATAATTATAGTATAAAATCCTCATTCCTACAAATTACAATTACTGGAAGTGTGAAATCTGATGCCCTAAATATTCGAGAAACATGTGTCGCCTTTTAAAAAAATACTATGTGTGAACGAACATTCAGTGGATAATAAATTATGAGGTTTATTGTCAAATAGGGTCACTTGCCGCGGCAGTTATTTTGAGGAAACCATTAAATCTACGAGTCAATATACCAACACAAACGACAGTACGCGATAAACGTATTTTTACGTGTCCCGCCTATAATAATGTGTTAAGGCGATCCCGAGATTACAAGATTGCAAAATTGCTCAGGATAAATACAGCGTACTTAAACAATATGAAAAAAAATCCCTACATACCACTCGCCTTTCATTTCTAAAGATATGTTTGAATAGAATAAAAATGTGGAAGGTGAAGAACAAAAGTGTGCCAAAATAAATGAGCACAGTCAACACGGCCGCCGTAGACTCGCCTGTAATATGAAACTACAGTTAAGCCGTTTTTCCGCCGAAAGCGCTCAATATCATATGTCGTCGCAACTTGCAATACCAGTCATACATCAAAACCATAACGCAGTCGCTATTGTCTGAGCCGCGAAACGAAACAAAAACCAGCGGGGAAATGAAAACTCCGTGGATGCGACGAGTGAATTTGTAATCCAGACCGTTATCAAGCAATTGTATAACACTGAGAAGTCGGCATAGAATTACTTCTACACGCGTCTATAACATCCTGGTCTTTGGAAACAATGAAAAGTGAACATTTTTTGCATGCTCCAACACTAAAAGAATGTAATCTGTCGTATCGTACGTATTTCTTATAAACATAATATCATTTTCTTTTCTTTCTCACACAGACAAAACATGTTGTCCTCGATGTTGAGACTGTAAAAGGGAATGAACAATAGACGCCATTCGAGACACTAAGAAGAATTTTATATTAAAATTATTATCTCATAAAACAGTTGCTAACAATATATATATATATATATATATATATATATATATATATTTTACCATGTTCGCTACCAATGTGGAGCATGTGGACTCCTAATAGAGTTTATCTCAACAGAAGTGTTTCTACGAGAACTGCTTGTTACTCAGTTGCGCAACCTCTCTTTTTCCAAAGGGAGTAGGAATAGAAGGATCGGGCTAGGACAGGATTAGTGGTTAGCTAATCACTCTCGATGAGCCCCGTTCATAGGATAAGATGGGTGGGAGGGGGGAATTCAAGACATCACATACATTCATTCCTTTGAATAGAAATTCATAAATCGATTGAAAAATCAATTTATAAAGCTGTCCGTATTATGATTCGAACCCGTGACCTCCGTAGCCGAAACCAACGACGACACGCAAAAGAACATTTAATAAATTAATATAATCGAAATTTATTAAATTGAAAGAATTCTGATCGTGAATTTTAAAATTATAACTTGTGAATATATGATTAGTTAGTTTGACTAACGTTAATCGCGTTGTCGCAGTGTTTTCATAATCTAAGAAGCGGAAGATGAATTTTTGATCTTAGGTATTTTTTTTGCACTCCCAAATATTTTTGTCACCAGCCGCCACTGGTTAGTTGTAAGTTTACATAGTAAGAAGGTAGTGAAAACTTACAGGGAAAACGTTTTATTAGTTAATAATTAACATACAGCAATAAAATAAGTTTGCGATAATTCGCTCAAACTATCATATCGATTTTTAATAAAATGCAATAATACGATTTCCAAACGGATTTCATTTTCGTTAAAGAAGATTCAATATCAATTCCGATGTAAATAAAAACTTTAATATTACTATAATATATCGCTTGTAGATATTTTTTTCAATCACAAATCACAATTTGATACACGTTCTATCAAAAGAATTTTAGCTGAAAATGCCGAAGCCTCTTAGTTTAGCTGTTATGTTTGAAAAAATAAGACTTAAAAGAGGCTTTTTTTAATATTAAATTAATATAACATAAAGTCAATTAAAACCAGTTTATCAGTATCAGTCAAGGGTTGTGAATATTACATAATTTGAATTTGGTCAAAAATCATCGAAAAACGTTCTCTCTAAAGACGATATTATAATAAAACTTAAACTACCAATTTACATTCCAAATTGAATTTTATATTATTATATGTGCTTTTCATAAATACTCTTAATTTACCCGAAATCTTAAATAACAATTAACTGAGAAAGGTTATGTTGTTATCATATCGGCATTACAATTTTAACCTATATAAAAAAAAACATAAATTTAGCACCACATTCGTTAGATAAATAAGCTTGCTCTCCACGACTTCTGCGATAAAAGTGAAATAATCAATAACAAACAAACACATCACAATAAGGCGATCGAATCGTCTTGAACAAAAGCGTTTCGCATGATTACGTGTTGCAATGGCAAAAAATCTGACGAGAAAATCTTATCCGCATCACGACACTCGACATTTACCGTTCGGGGGGATAAACACCAAGAAGACTTCGTGAGACTGCTCCAAAACACAAAAAACACGAACAACGGCGCCGTATTTCTGAATTCTGACCACCCAGTGAATATTGTTTAGCTGGTTGTATTATTTACGCACTATTTTTGAGAAATTTCCGTTTAACTTTTTTGTTCTATGCAAATTTGCATTATTTCAATGATTCTTTCACATCTTTATAAAAAAAAATATGGATCTTATCTTATGTTTTACTCATAATTGAATAAAAATTCTATACGAAAGCCGAAGAAAAGATTACGTCAACGAAATAAATACATGAAAAGAACCAATCACATCACTATAAAGATAAAAAAAAGTTTCGTAAAATTTAATTTCAATTAATATGTATTAACGTTTTCACTATTTATTTCGCAGGTGTGTATTCTTAACCTTTTAGCAGCCGTAGAAAAAAGGACGTATTTACCTAGAACGCCAGCTATAATTTGCAATTATTATGACAACATAACTCGTAACTGGCGTGTTGAGCACGAAAAAATTTACGAGATATCACGTCGGTGGCAGCCATCAAGTTAAAAAATGCTGTGTCGTTAGTGACAAAATCTGTGTGAATGTACATAATTTGAACGATTCAAATTTAATATTGAAATTCCACCAAGCACCTTCCGTCGAAATCTTAAATTAAAAAATGCTCAATGGGAAAAACTCCGTAGGAATTGATTAATCGATTTTTAACATTTACCAAAAAGATTTTCAAAAGATTCGACGGTAACTTTGCTATTATGTAATGTTTCTAGATAAATTCGGTACCGACTGTACTTTGCTGGAACAGTTAATGAAGTTTGTCTTTGAATTAACTATTCGACCAGTAGGCAAGTATATCTTACACAGAATTATTAAGAAAAGTATTTCATAATATCTCTCTTTGTATTAGCATACATTGCACACACAACAATTCATTGATCGAGTAGGTAGACTATTCATTTTGATTCGCGCGAGGCTGAGTGACACAGGGCGGTCGATTTGTGACCCGGAGATGAGCGGTACGCGATCTACTCCCCGCTCAGATTGGACAAAGACAGCGCAAGTAGTGTGTCCTCATTAGCATACATTTTGCGATGCATCCATCCGAACACAACACACGCGATAGCATCGATAACTGTACTCATTTGTAAGTCCTGACTGGCATACATTCGATCGAATTTAAACATCGCTTGTGTAATAGAAAAATCGCCAAAATTTAAATTTAAATATCACGCTGCTGCTTTTAATCAAAAGATTGTCATTCGATTCACGTATCTATTGATCCAATGGACTCTACATAATATGCCCATTATAATGAAAAAACGCTAAAAATATCGGTACGCCTGTTTTAACTAAATATAAAATTAGATGAAAAACGTTGACTGAAATTGAAGATAATTGAGTAATTTACTTACGGTTTACAACTGGTCTTTGTTAAATAACGAGCAATGAAGCACAATACGAGGATACTATATACTCTATGATGCAAGGAAAAACATGGTTGCCAAAATACAACTTAAATTTTCTGAATACTACATACAGTCAATAATCCAAAAATGAGCGGATTAGAAGCAAATGTAGCAATATTTAAAAAGTAAAATTTCCAATATATGGATGCAAAATAAAAGAGCTTAAAATTCTTCAGCTTGTATGCTGATATTACAATAGAAAATCGTTTTTTTTTTTCAATTGGCTTAAGAAAGAAATTCAGTTTCTTAGCTCTAAACTTTACATCGAATACAAAACGTCACAAGAAAAAATGTTTGCTCAGCACATATTCTTCTGGAAGGTAGAGCACTTATAAATCAAAATAATTAGTAATACTTTTTTTCAGTTTTTCATGTTTTTCTCAAAATGACTTCCGCTGAAAATACTGTCTTTGCTTTTGATCCCCTTAAATGATGTATCAAACTTAACAACTTTTTGAACAGGTGATAAATAATAAAAGGTAAGTGATTTTTAATTCAGAAACTAGTATTTCACAGACACATAAATGAATAATTAGCATACGTTAAAAAAATAATTGGTAGTTGTATCTCCTAGTGATGTGTGCACATAAATTAATGAACCAGATATTCGAATCAGATCAATAATTTAGTATCCAACTTCTAGATATTTTTAGCCACAGGATATTAACCTTCGATGTTATATTATTATAACAGTACCTCGTGGCTTAAAACCGATTTTAGCTGTTGGAGCTTAGAAACTAACAAGTAACTGTTAATTTAACGACATAAAATAGGTACAACAAAGTAAAAAGACTTAAAAGATATTTTTAGCACCGTGCCATTATTGAAAGATGTTATTACTGTTAATAATCTTAACGTACTTTGTCACGTTTAGATAGTGTAATTAAATCTTCTTTCAAAATGACAAGAGAACGAGTCGGAAAAGAAATACTATATATGATAGAACAGCGGTCGGCAAACTTTTTGGGCTCATGGACCACTAAATTCACAATTTTAATCCAGCGGACTACTAACTGGACTTTTGTGTTAGATAGTATATATTGAAATAAAAGCGATTAAGTGTGTCTAAGCTTTATTATTTTTTAATGTGATGGATGTGCCTGGATATTTGAAATGATAAAATTTATATTTGGCTACAATGGTGTAACTGCAAAACGGAAAACAATGTATTTCTAGCCGGGATCGATATCGTGTTTTGATTGCTGTGACATGTGAAAATGCCTTTTCGCATAAATATGTCGTGGAGAATTTAATTTTCATCAGAAAGATTAGGAAATTCAATTCACACTTTGCCGACCGCTGTGATAAAACACATAGTCAATTTGGTTTTCAAAATTTTTTCGGAACAATATCTCTTGCATGGTACATCTTACTTAATCCGTAATAAAACCACGACACGATATTGTTATTTTTGGTAAATATCTTTATTCAAATGTATCAGTATTAAATGTTATACATATTTTGAAATAGTATACTAGTAATATCGGCTGCTTTCATATTTTCTCCAGTCGATAGCGCACATAAATCGGCAGTCGAATGATGAGGCAAAACAGGCAGGGCCCGTTACGTTTTGTACGGTGGCGAGGAAGTGATGTGATGAGGCAATACTGGATTTAGCATGTGGGCCAGAGAGGCACTGATCGTAGCCCTAATAAGACCGCACGACCCGACCCAGCACAATGACTGACACAATGAGCCGAGGCATTGTGCCTAACATTACTTATCTGTTCACGAAATAATTATATGCATGAATTTAAACAGTGCGCCCACTTCGACGCAAACAATGAGGAAGAGTATCTTAATCTACATTCTTCACTACGTGTCTTTGGATGTCAAGCAACTCAAAAACTAACACGATACACGAAATAATGGTATCTAAATTAAACCATCATGTCTTACCAAGATCTCTATCATATCTTCGTATCTAAAGCAAAATATTGAAAGTGAACTCTGCACATTATTGTTCATCTCATCTCTGTATTTTTTTATATACAAACCCTTTCTCCACCATCAAGATGAGAATTTTCATTCAGACATCCTAGAAACTTTTTTCAACAGTTAGTTGTCGCATTTTGCCGCCTGTGTGGTCGAGTGGTCAACGTCGTTGGCTACCGCTACGGAGGTCACGGGTTCGAATCCCAGTACGGGCAGTTTTATATACAAATTGATTTTTCAATCGATTTATGAATTTCTGTTCAAAGGCATGGATGTATGTGATGTCTTGAATTCCCCCCTCCCATCCATCCTATCCTATGAACGGGGCGTATCGAGAGCGATTAGCTTACCACTAGTCCTGTCCTAGCCCTTTCCTTCAATTCCTACTCTCTTTGGATAAAGAGATGTTGAGCAACTGAGTAACAATCAGTTCTCGTAGAAACACTTCTGTTGAGATAAACTCCATTAGGAGTTCATATGCTCCACATTGGGAGCATATGAATTATATATACAATATAAGTAAAACTTTTCAATAATAATTATAATTATTTACCGCTTGTTTTGTCAATATTAAAAGATGTATAATTGGAATAAATTTTACAAATTTTGTTTGTATTATTTATATGTTCTATCTAAAAGTTACAGTTACCACGTAAAGTGGTGTTAACGTTTATGTACTAATAAAAAAAAAAACTAAGTGTATCCTTATTCGCTGTAATGCTTTAATATAGTAAAATATAAAACACTATTTGTTAAAATTCTTAATTTTTCAATAAATATCAGTACCGGTTTCGCTCAATAAATGTAGAAATAGAATAAAAATGTATAAGAAATATTTTACGATCGTTGTTATTGTACAATTTCTCTTTTTTTAAAATTTCCAACATATCCAGATAACACTAGTAAAAACTAATCCACAAAAAAACTACGCAATATATGTAACGTACAAAATTTAAGACTAATTACCAACATACGCATGGAATACTTTTAGTGGCGACAAAAAATTGTCATCAGGATTGCGTAGAATAAATAACAAGTCGCTTAATGACTTTGAGCAATAGATAATGTCGAATGTTATCTAATTACACAGTTTCACAACAAAGTTTGAAGTTAGCTGCCAAGTGTATGCGAAACAACCATCGATGAGAAACACTTCTACTGGTGAGTCATACTGCGGGACCAGACTTACTGGTACCGAACCAAACCACGCGAACGAACGATACTCGAACACTTAAAAGTCTGCAGCGAGAATAATTATTGCAGGGCTTATAAATTCACCGTCTCGAACGAATTACCATAATCGAATCACTTCTAACTACCATTTATAAAGTTAATTAATATGTTGACCAAAAATTTTTACTCGAGGTTTAAAATGAGTTAGGTTTACCTTCAAAAAAATACTGTATAATTATTGCAGCAAGATTGAAAAAAAGCAGTCGGGCAGGTTAAAATCTCATGTCCGAAGTTCCTGTATAATTTCGAATAAACAGGTATTTAGTTGATTGAGTTGCCATTTAAATTCTACATTCAATTGCTCGTTTAACCTTATTGACAGATATTATTAGAAAAAATTGACATTCGAACAAGTATTATTACATTATGTGTGAATCATTTTGTTCTTAACGATGTTGATGCAGTTTACATCTAAAATTTCAACAAAGCGGCCAAATTAGTATTACACTAATTAAAGGAAAAATCTAATATATTAGGAAATATAGATACAGGGAGACCAAAATTATTTGCAACGTAGTGAAACCTTTACATCTTAACCCTCCAGAGACGAGTTTTTTTTCCGGTAAAAAAAATACTTCTTAAGCCATATTGAAGTCACAGATAACTCGTATTCCAAACTAAAATTAAAAAAAAACAAAAATGCCAAGTCGTTGTATAAAAACCCCGCATGACTATATGGTCTTCCTTTTATTACCGTGTAATATTGTGTACGGACAGTAGTAAGGACGAGCGTTACCGAATGGGCACGCAAACATTCGGGGTTGAAATATAGCTAAACGTATTTTTTTTTTTAAATATTTACAATTTGACCTCTTTAGATCAACATAATTTCAATACAAATATATAACCAAGATAACTGTAAATAATTTGAATTTTTGATAAAAAAATAACTTAACAGTTTCAAAAAGTGAATTAAAAAAAAAACGGAAATTCGAAAATCGCATGTGCTTTTGGTGGCCGTTTCTGTCCCCACGGCTGATGACTAACTGAAGCCTGTACCCTTCTTCACCAAATATGAGCGAAAGCAACGATATTCAGGTAGAAAAAGGATGAAATGTGGGATCAATAGACAACGGTGTTTACTGTGACCATATGCTCACGCTAGTCCTTGGAGGGTACGAAGAAGAACCAACAAGAAAATAGTTTTGATGATAACAAGTGTTTGAAAAAACGCACTGAGGAATTTATTATTGACAAAACAGTATTGCAAGCCAAATTTTATCAATGACCGTGTTAATTGATAACGGCTTAAAATAATAGGCTGGTTTTTAGCACGATATATTTAGGTGAATATCTTGAGTCTTGACTAGCTGTGGCGTATGAAATAAAATCAACGTTTACTATTATTAGCGATACTGAAAGGGGGCGTTAATGTAAAATATGTCCCAATTATGAAAAACACGAAGGTCGACAACTTTACAGCGTTTGCTAAATAAATTATTAAATAAGTATTACTAACGGTTAATAGAGTCGATACTTTAATGATTGGTGTAAAATTAAATCAAATTAAGTGCTATCGAACCGATATCATAGAACATGGATGTCCAACCGGTAGATCGCGAACGACCGGTCGATTCCAAAGCAAAATTTGGTCGATCTCGAAAGAGTCCGTGAATTTCGAAAAAATATATAAATTAAATATAAGATATACAAAAATTGAATTATTTTGTAATTACATACCTATCTAATGATATGTATTTCGCATTTAAAATAAAAATTTCTAAGTTTGAAGAAGAGAAAAGATCCAAAATAAGTAAATTTCTTACAATAATCATGTTAGAAGTCGGTCCCGGGGCAAAAAGGTTGGACACCCTTGTCGTAGAATATCGATCATGATAAAACATTACCTCGTATTCCGCACGACAAAATTTTCAGATAATTTTTAAAAAATCTACTATTATTGCATAAATTCGTTATATTTCGTATTTCATCATTTAGGAAATTATCTATCATTAATCGGACGGAAAAAAGATACTGCATTTTAAAAGTATCAATAGTAGCAATTACACCCATTGGTTCATGTTAGAAAACAGGAGAAAGATATCCTAAACAACCAATTTTATAAGATGAAAACCAAAATAACACATCAGCTACAAATAGTTAAAAATAAATTTCACAACATTCCGCACGGCATATTGAGGGATTTGAGTCCAGTGTTACTTTTTTGCAAATTGATTTTTAATGAAATTTCAATTTACTTTTTGAAGAGTATGTATGATATTAAAAAATACAACACTGTACGAATTCCTCTGTTTTTTTTTAAGATTTCAGATGACGATACTCGTGATGAGCGAAACCGGTCCTAATATATATATTTAACAACGTATAATTAATAAAAAAAAATGTTATAGATTTTAATATTCTTTATTTTTCTACTAATTCCAAATTTTGATTGAATTGGTATTAACTTTAAATAAAAATTAGGTAAAAATATCAACTTATTTAGTTCTACATTTTTTTTATAAAACGAGTTTATAGCAATTTCGACGTGCGCCATCGTCAGAACTATGAATAAACTTATTCAGCTATATATTATATTATACTGCCCTAGAAGAGATGAACAATACATATTGTTATCTGCTCTAGCATCCTAATTTATATTACAATTATAAAATTTATTAAACATGACTAAAGTGTTTCTAAGAACGATAACTAGTATGGGGTTATTCAAGGTAAATTAGTTTTGTTAACTTCTAAATTTTGACACCTCATTTCATCTGAAAGTCAAGAATAGTATAACCATTCGTGTTAATATCCTACAGCTGGGTTCAAGGAAAACTGTTAATCTTTCGGTATCTTCACGGTTTATTGGTGATAAATCCTTATGGGTGCGCTATTGAGGATACTCACTTATTAACATGACTATGTAACGCAAAACATATAATCAAGGCCTGCGATAGTACAAATGATTAGTAATCAATGTCCCCTCATTAATAAAAATATTTATATTATACAACTATAAAGATTACTTTATCACATTCAATAATTGTGCAATAAATATTTTTAATGTGGTTTCGATATGCGCACTTTGAAATAAATTTCCACTACTTGTGACGCGGATGATGATTTCTAAATCTTATAATATAATATATAACAATTATTGTTTGTTTGTTCGTACTATATGGATTGCAACAAAACTTTGACAAACTGTTTGCTTGCACTTCCGGGTAGGTTATAGGCATATTAAAATTAACCTACAGTAGGTCTTATACATAAAAATCATGCAACTTGCGCGAATGTTTTGGCGTAGTACAATTAAATTACAGTAAGTAGCGCGTGTATCGTACCATTGACAATCGGCAGCAAACGTCAAACAGACAGAAAAAGAAGAAATTCACTTCAATAAACACAATGAAAACACATACACTTACTTTCTTTGAGTGGCATTGCAACACTTGCCGGAAACCGGATAGTATGATATATGTTTTTATGTGCAATTAACTGAACAATTATAACTACTACGGTTCGTGGGCCTTCGTAGCGTTACGATAAGAATACTGCTTAGCGATCAGCATTACTTAGATTCACGACAAGACCAAAATCCAAGTTCCTTTATATTATGATTTCAATAGGAAATCGAGAGTTCGTGAATTTTTGGTATTTTCCTCGAATGATTTGCTTTTATTAACGGAACGACGATAAATAAAATTTGTTGAAAATTGTACGAGAAACGCTTATTACCTTTTGCCAGTCTTGGATGAATCATCTTCGTCGCTTGGTGCAGCTGTACCCGATTCCTGCAATCATAAGGACACGTGATTAAAAAGAAGAATTGTGATAGCGTTGCAGCCATTGTGTGACACATATACTTAAAATGTACCACAGTGAAATCTTGGATACGTTAATTGGACAATGAAACATAATATTGTAACCTAATAATACATAATTATTAAGTTATACATTTTCAAAACTAAAAAATAAGAGAAATTGAATACCGATATAATTTTAATGAAAATTCTGTAAATCAATCATACATGCATTTAAAAATTTATTAAAATTTATCTCAATAAGAAAAAAAAACATTATTTATTGCTGTGATACAATTACTACGCCTTTTAATTACTTGAGTTCGCGAAGCTGTAGGAAACTGACGAGGTCGTATTCCCAGCAAAACATTTGATATTTAATATCACTTGTTTTTTAAGACATGTGCGGACACGCTATATAAGTACGTAAATAATACATTTCCAAACAAGACAAGTTTATATTTTAAATTATTTATAATTTTATAAAAACATGTTTTCAACTGATGTAAAATGATCTAGATCAGCTGTCACCAAACTAAGAACCGCGGGTCGCATCCTGCCTCCGATTTGTATAAACCTATAAATATTTTAAATAAATCTAAAGTTTTTTACTAGAGAATTCTTTGGGTATTCTCATTTATCGAAATTTTAAGAAAGTATTACAAGCAAAATAAAATTTCAAATAACCACAATCGAAAATATTCAAATGTATTTTAACGTTTGCATCAGAATATTTTTCGTGCGGTAACCATTTTACAAAATTTATCCATCCTGTTTTTCAAAAAGTGACTTTATATCTAGATATTTTAAAGTCAAATAGTCGAAAATATTTCATTCCAATATTGATTAATTACCTACATTTGAATTGACATGAATACGAAAGTAAGATTTTACAATGTCATATATTATAGCGTGCATTAGAGATCTGCACGGGCCGAAATTTTACAAAATTACCAGGTCCGAGCCCGAAAGACTCAGGCCCGACCCAACCCGGGCCCCGAGTCTAATACCACATTTGTTACCCTAACCCGACCCGAAACCAAGATTTATACTCCTCAGCACGAAAAAAAACCCGTTTTTAACAAATTTACAACAATTAACGGTTCTCTATAGAGCCGGTAATAATTAAAATCATCATGGCTGACTAATGACACGAACAGTCTGAAATATTTTTTGAAGAAAAAAAATTCTTACCCGAACCCGGCCCGACGGCCAGGCCCGGGCCCGTGCAGACCTCTAGCATGCATTAATAAAATAACGAAAAACGTAAACTGTGCGCGACAGGTTTTTCGATATGAGATGATATGTAATTGTCAAGTGTTGCGCGCATGGGCCGATTTTATATGCCACAATTAATTACATACTGTAAAATTTTGAATTAAAATTGTATAAATAAAGTATGAACGTAATATTCAAATTGTGTTTCATAAATACGGCAAGCGAAAATGCAGCATTCGATTCCCACTATCAAAAAAAAAACAACCTACTGTTCATTTGGTTAACAGGGTGAAGAAACCGTGATGTGGCTTGATTTGCAGTGAAATGCGCCGTATCAAATGGAGGACGCTCCGTCCTTGAATGTGAGTCATGGATATCCGCTTCTGGATCTATTTGTAAGGAAACCGCCAGACCGCAGCGAACGGTAAGGCGTTACATTACGAATGGCTATTTGCCAGCACTTCCCGCGTATGTTAATTTACTAAATTACTTCATATCTATTGCTGATAGTGCTATGGTAATTTACAAAAAACAGATTATCAGTCAAGAGTATCAATGAATGCAAAATACGATTTTTAACATTTATAAATGAAAATTTATAATCATCAGCTATCAACCGGTTGTGTGCCACGACCGTATATATACGGTCTATAATTCCGTGAGCGCAGTACTGGCCATACAAAATGCCCGTATATAGACCCACCACTTTACACCCATTAATACTAATAATTCAAACATTTAATATACAAAGCGACAACTCTTAGAATCACATTGCTATAATTGCATTTTTTGTATTATAATCAATTTCATATCGATTTTAATTCGATGGTTGCCACAGACGAGATATTTGGTAATTTTTTTCGTGCTCAACACGCCAGTTACGAGTTAACTCGTCAATTACTAATTAAATTAATAATTGAAAATTATAGCCGGCGTGGCATTTTTAAATAAATATTGGGCATAAATGATAATGTGCCAAATATTTTTAAGTTGAAATGCGAGGCAAACTCGATAAAGTTTTTTGCAATTCACTTAAGATCAACTAGTGGAAAATTTAAATCACTAACACCCAGTACCGGCGCGAGGTTATTTGGCACCTTAGGCATCAATTATTGGCGGGCCCCCTTTTTAACAAATCGTCCCATTTTTTTTTAAATGAAAGAAATAGCTCGGGATCATAAAAGTATATACTCATGTCCGTTACCATTGTGAAGCATATGGCCTTTTAATGGAGGTATCTCAACAGAAGTTTTTCTACGTGAACTGTTTTTTAGTCAGTCGTTCAACCTCTCTTTTTCGAAATATTTAAAATAGATAAATAATTACAACGAACGAACGACAGAATAAAATAAACATTATTATTAGAGTATATAAAAAAAACAAAAAAAAATAATACTCCATTTATGCGCCCCCCAATGGTTTAATCACGTACTTTTTTTAAGGCAGCTTAAATGCTAAAAAGAGCTGTCTTGTATTACCAAAACGCGTCGCTAGCAGTACGTATACTGACGTATTGTGAAACATTTGGTTTTGATTTTTTTTGGATACATGGCGGCGCAAATGACACAACGTGTATAATGTCCAAACAATGTATATTTATTAGGTTTTATATTTTAAAGAAAATCGCGACCCTAGGTGCACGACCGTCTTAATACCTACCGGCATATAATAGGTTAATCACTTTAATAAGCATGCGTGTTTGCGGGTGGTGTCGCTACACGAATTGTTCATTTTTTGCTATGCTTGCCGATTCGGTGTTTTGTTTGATAGATTATCATTTTAACGAAGGAGCCATCCATGTTTAGTTATTTTTTCCGTATATCCCTGCGTCATTTCGCTCACTATTGTAGATTTTTAATTGAAATTTATTAAAATGTAAATTTTCTGTCCAATAGAAGTGTAACCCGGATATTAACAGAAGTAATATTATTATTTCCGTATGTATGCGATACAACAGTGGAATAGTGTTCGAAAAAATGGTAACTATGTGGGTAATAAATATTCAAAGCCCGCTGATAATTACCAAACAGATAAATCATAAAATAACGGCAATCAAACGTTTTTAAAAAAATGTCATACCATAGTGTGTACACATTTTTGTTTTGCTAATCATTATGTCAGATGTGGCATCAATTAGATTGCAGCAGTGTGCATTGTCTGCATTATTTCATAAACGAATTGATATAGAATGCAATGCAGCGAGTCCGGAAGAGCACGCGGTAATTACATCCGTTGACAATGTCGATTTGTGGAGCGTGGTGAGGCAGCAGGCATGCAAACATTGCAAACCAAATAGACCGACCAGTCCGACCGAATGGCGACGAACAGACAATGAAAATGCACGAACTAATGTAATAAAACTGTCAATACACTGTAAAATCCAAAATTTTGTAAACCATACAGATCAGGTGGTTTTATCAAATTGTCATTGTGAAATCAGGTTCTCGACAACGTTCGCCTTCCTAACCGGCGAGCAATAAGACATGAACAATATTTTTAACAGTTTTAAATTGATATAGTATTGTATATAATTCTAAGAAAATTTAATTAGGATAATATTATATGTATTACAGAGATTTTTTCGTGAATATCAAAGAAGAATATTCATGAAATTGTGAATATTTATTACATATAACGAAAATCAAAACATATCTTCTAATATATAAAAATGAATGTTTGTTTGTTCGTACTTTATGCGTTGCCACACCGCTCGCAGATTACAATAAAACTTTGACAAACTTTTTGCTTACACTTCCGGGAAGTTTATAGGCATAGTAAAATGAACTTACTATAGGTCTTATATATACAAATCAATGTTTGTATGTCCGCCATACAGTTCATTGTGACAACGTATGCTTGAACTTGCGCGAAGGTCAAAGTAAAATTAACTTACAGTAAGTGGCGCGCGTTTCTTACAATAGACAATCGGCAGCAAACGTCAAACAGACAGAAAAAGAAAACATGCACTTCAATAAATACAGTTAAAACACAAACACTGTCTTTCTTTGAGCACTGCAACGCTTGCCGGTAACCGGCTAGTTGTAAATAAATAAAAAAAGAAGAATTCCCACAAAGTGGAGTTTACTATATATCTAAATTATTTTCCGATTTATATTTGTGTCTTCGTATGATCTATGTAAAATCCATGATACTCCATAATATGCGATATTTCAGTAAAACATTACACGATATCGAAAAATGTAAATATACAAAATATTAAAAAGTTATTTACTTTCAATACAGATAAGGTGAAGATAACTTAAATGGTTTGATTATTGTTAATACTGGAGTGTTTTTTTTTTATTAGATAGTGATATATAATATACGAGATAGATCAAAACAGTATTCGACTAAAAGGCGAATATAAATTTTAGCTTTTATCGGAAACTATCAAATTATTACAATCGATTGTAAAAAAAAAACAATGTATCATATTGTTTTGATACTCTGTAGTGCAGCGATTTCCAACCTGGGAGGCGTGGGCTATTGCAAAGGGAGGCGCGAACAGTCCAAAATATTTATTTACCCTTTAAAAGTGTCTTTATTACTATATGAAATAAAGGATGGGGAGGCGCGAAGATGTTTTTTTCTTCAAAGGGAGGCGCAGTAACATAAAGGTTGGAAACCACTGCTGTAGTGGATTAACGAATATCATGGAATAAACGAGAAAATTCTACAAGACTTCATTCGATGATAGTATTTTACCGAAAGCCAGCTTGCTTCTTATCTGCAGCGTCGCGATAATCATCTTAACTAGAACTAAATGAAACAACGGAAATGACTCGCCATGTTGAATTAACGACTGTTAATGGCGCAACCAGATACAATTATAAGCAAAGTATCGGATTATACGTATGTATCGACTATCGAATACAAAGCAGTTTTTTTGCATCTCTACAGCTATAGAAATAATAATTAATATTTAATGTTATTTATAATAACACTTGACACCGAAGTTGATCTTCGCCAATGTAATGTTCAATGAACGGGAAGGAGGTGAACGAAAAAAACAATTCGATCAGGGTTGCAAGGGTTTCCAAAATCTGTCATAGATCGGAACAGTCAAAATTCATAATACACAATTATATAATAAAACATAATCTATCAATTAAATGCTTGTTTCAAATGTTGATAAAGTGAGTGAAAAAATCATGCGAAAATGATCCAGGATGCGGGGGTGGGTATTTTTGCATGAATGGTCATTCCACGACATTCGCGGTGAACCGAAAAGATTCGACGACATTCGCTAAGCAATCATTTGAGCTGGAACATCGATTTACCGATCTTCTCAATATGAACTCAGGCCGTAGCAGTCAACCAGGTAAAACGGATACTGCAAAATAAAAATAAATCAAAAGGCATTCATTCCATCAATCGTGGCATATCAAGCGATGCCACAGTAAACCATCTGAATTGATATTCGATTTATAGTAATGCATTTTAAATGGTAGTATCATTGGAAGCAAATAGATTTTTTAAATAGTCTATTTTTACTAGAAACAAATCGTTCCTCAAAATACAATTGCAACATTGTTAATTTGTCATTAAAATTTTCATTGAAAGCGACATCAGATGAGATGCTGAATTGTAACAATTGTAACCATTTATTTATTAACTCGTGGAGAATCAATAATACGAATATCTCAAACATGTTACTTAGCCTTTGCCTGTTTTTAAGAGACAGCATAATAAAGAGTATTGATGATTTTCCAATTACACAAACTCATTCCGAAAGCAATGATAGAGGAAAGGGTTTAATCGTTTAAATTTAAAATTTAGAATAATCAGGACATTTGGTTTAATTTTCGATTACACATTGGTATCATTTATTTGAAAGAAAGAGGTCATAAACATCTTAATTTTATATAATTTATTAATAATATTATTAGCCATTTATTTATAATATGTATCATTATTTATAAAATGATTTTCCCATTGCTTCTTCGCCTTGTAGTTAGGTTTAATTAATTTTGTATGATTAAGTATTTTTTATTTGCAATGCCTTTTCACCAACAATTGACAGTGAACACATTAAAAGTATTAAATTACAAAATGTGAAAATAACTAATAGCAGACACTAAGCGAATACGAAAGTTAGACGCATAGAAACTTTAATACAACAGACATGCAAATATCAAGGAAGTTAAGAATGAATCGTAATTAATATGGTGAAGTATCATTTAATAGCTTCATCATAATCGTAATATGGCTGCTTGCTCATAAGTTCACTTGCAAGATATGGACTTGAATAGGATCTATGGTGAGATATACGATCACCTCTCACATGGGCGAGTGTTTACAACTGTCATAATCCTTATCTACGACGATCGAGGCATATTAATGTCTCTTCCCACACAGAGTTCGCGCGATGCATTTTCAAAGAGACCCGACGTCGATTCCATAGACAATCGACTACACGAAAGAGGCGAGAGATATGATTTTCACCGCCCACCAAACTATAAATCGCTATTGTAGTAGTTATTGTTTTATTCGGTGGACGAGATGCATTTTTTTTTCAGAACAGCCAACAATAAACGCGTCTGCTAACATCACATCAAAATCATTAACTGCGTGGGAAAACAATGGCCAATTAAACGGAACTAAACATATTATTTGGAAATTACAAAAACACAACACTTATCAATTGGGTTTCGGCTAATGCCTGTTCAGTATTGCATTATGACACGTACACCGAATAATGGGAAACATTGCAACGTTGAATAGTGAAGTGGGAGAAATATTATTTCGTCGAAAAATATTTTCAAAGACACGTTCGGTTTGATTGTTTTTTAAAAATACTTATTTTCTATAACTCCTCAAAAATACATTCCAACGATTTGTTATATGCATTCCCGTGTTAAGGGATAATGCAAGGTTGAGAGATATCTATTCATGGTGAAGTTAAATTACGTTTAACTCTTATCATTAGGTAAAAAAAGGGACTGAGTAACAAAAAATGAGTATGCAGAAATATTCTGTGTGTAATGTAGGACATATTTGCATACTAAAATAAAAATATATATGTATATAGAAAATGGCACTTTTGCCTTTTTGTTTCCTGTATTTATTTTTGGAAACAAATCTATTTAACTCCAATCATACAGACACATTAAGTATCTGAAAATCACTGTTATGTTTAAATGTATGGTATATGAGGGTAAAAATCAAGATGGCCAACTCGTAAAATTATAAAAAAAAAATCTTAAACTTCTCAACTATCACGTCTTCTTTATTTGGTGCTTTGGTTAATTCATATTTTTATTTTACGGAGATAACACTATTGCAATGTGTATTAACTGAGGTTACTTCACGTATACGATACTTTAAGAGATATATGGGCAACCACCGGCCCGTCGAGCTATTTTATCCGGCCCTGATTCATCTCGGCGAAGAAATAGAGAAAGAAATTAATAGTTTCAGGGAGCCAATATTGCCAGTCTCGTAATTCAAGTTCAAGGCCAATTTTCACACAAAATTTTGCAATCAGTATATAAAATTAATATTATGCCGTTCATTATATAAATAATAAAAATATATATAAGAAGTAGCAACGTGTTTTATTTAATTTATTATTACTTTATTATGTTTGATAATTTGGTCCCAGACTTCGGAAAGGTCGACCATGCCTGCTTTAAGACATGCAGAATATTACAACGCATTTTTTTTTAATCGAAAATATCACTTGGCTCACTTCACCTATAATAGGCCGAAAGATTGTAATTATTATATATATTAGCAAAAAACGAAGTCAATTCACTGGTTGCGTGCTTATATGGACGTCAAAATGACAATAAAAAAGAGGACTCCTGAAGAATGACTTTGAAACGTACGTATATAAAAAGCAAAAAATGCGACCGAATTTTAAAGCGCAGTTACAATATAATTTGTAGAGAGCACACATAGCTGTATGAAATACTTACAGTTAGGTCACTCGGCGTATTCCTTGCTGTTTTACCCTCGTGGTAGAGTTTAGACTCGCGGGGGTTTATCATCCAGGAAATGATCGCTTAGATCGAGACGGCGATAAATCAAGCGCGCGCTCAGACACACGACACACGCCGACTTAGGGAAATAAATTCGCACGCCAGTGTGGATGGAGATGATACATTCGGATGGAGGATAAGCCTACCTGTCGATATCGCTTACACGCCCACCCACGAGTCAAGTATGTACTAGTTTTTGCACGGTTTATTTTTACACGGTTTTTAAATTGCAAGGTCCAATGTAATAGAACGTATATTAAATTTCTACTTCACCTTTTTAGCAGGTCTTTTTCGCATGGAACGTATGCCCATGCAAAGAGAGAATTGGACGTAATTTAAAACATAATTGTACACATAGTATTGATCACATTCAAGGTGTTCACTATCAATTATTGGCGAAGACATTATATTTTTTAAAATAAAGCAACTTGTTTGTGTAAATTCTACATTATTTATCAAAGGTCAGGACTACGTTCGCTCACCGCAAGCATTATCTGCTAATGAAAATATAAATCAATGTATGTATTTTTTAAGATTTCGACTGAAGGTGCTTGGTGGAATTTCAATATTAAATTTGAATCGTTCAAATTATGTACATTCATTTACTAAGCGTAGTGCACTTGACCGCCTGAAGATGCCGAAAGGCAAAACCCGGGTCGTTAGTGACAAAACTTGTGTGAATGTACATCATTTGATCGATTCAAATTTAGCAGGGTTATTTATTAGAGATACGTAACAAGTAAAACAATGCTATACCGGCAGGTAACATACATGAGTTATCCAGAAAACTCCGGGACAGATTATATATATAGTAGGTAGCTCGTAGCTGTCCAAATTATGGCCAGCTATGAGGTTTGTGCGGCTTGGTTCGTGATTTTTTGAAAAAAGTGGATGCTACATATAGCGATTTGCCTATCCATTCTGATATTCGCTGAATGAGTGCCGGGAAATGCCTATAACGTTTATTTTGCTATTAAAGAAGAAATACCAATACAGTGGAACCTCGATTCTACGTTTTTCAAGGGAACGTAATAAATTAACGAATAATGAGGGAAACCGATAATGCGGAAAATCTTCAAATAATACCAAAAAAATGTTAAATTTTCAAAAAACTTATTTATTTATGTAACTAAATGTGATGTAGAAGTATTTGAGCGAAAAAAAATATTCTAAAAAAACGGTCAATCGGGATAATAATTGGGACGAGACGATAATATTTAGATGATGGATCGAGGAAATCAGTAAATCGGCGAATGATAAACTAGAAATTTTGAAATATTGTTATTACGGGTCTTGGTCGAGTAAAAAATAAACAATCCATGCAAAAAAAAAACAAAGATAGCGAGAACGGTAGATCGGTGTTCAACTCAAAAAACGCTAAATGAATTGTGAGGCAAAACTATTTATGAAAAACATTCTATGAAAACGGTCAATCGGGATAATATTCGTGACGGGACCAAAATATTCAAACGATAGATCTAGGAAAACGGTAAATCGGGGAACGATTAATACGGGATTCTTTTACATTGTTCTTATGTGTGTTTGGCCGGGACTCGGGAGTATAAAAAATAAACGATCCATGCGGGAAAACGAACAATGCGAGAACGGTAGATCGGGGTTTCACTGCATTCGTTAAAATCAAATGCAGGACCCAATATTTTTTTATCAGATTTTGCTTTATATATGACTAGCTATTCGAACGAGTTGAACTTAACAGGCAGGACGACAGACAAAACATCGCCACCTTAATCAAAGCTAATCAAATACATTCACAAATAACGACTTTACTTTTTTCCGGATTCCAAAGAACGTTTTAAAGAAATGAAGAATTTTGGTTGAATATCATTTCAGTAACTGAACACCGTTGAGAACGAGTCACTCATAATCTAATATATAAAAATAAATGTTTGTTTGTTCGTACTGTATGCGTTGCCACACCGCTCATCCGATTGCAATAAAACTTTGACAAAATTTTGCTTGCACTTCGAGGAAGATTATATGCATAGTGAAATTAACTAACTAGGTCTTATATATAAAAATCAATGTTTGTATGTCTGCCATACAGTTCATTTTTACAACGTATGCCTGCACTTGCGCGAAGGTTATATTATATTAACTTACGATAGGTGGCGCGTGTGTCCTACCATAGACAATCGGGAGCAAACATCAAACGTCAAACAGATAGAAAAAGAAAACATGGACTTCAATAAACACAATTAAAACACAAACACTTTCTTTCTTAGAGTCGCATTGCAACGCTTGCCGGGAACCGGCTAGTCCATTAACCTTTTAGCTGCCGTAGATAATTAATAGTAATTACCTAGCACGCCGGCTATAATTTAATAAATTATTCACGAGATAACTCGTCTCTGGCGTGTTAAGCACGAAATTTTTTACGAGATATCTCGTCTGTGGCAGCCATCGAGTTAATAAAAAGAAATATGAAGAATTACGTTTTGTTACATTTCTTCTTCTTTGGCCATGTTCGCTCCCTATGTGGAGCATATGGCCGCCACGCGGCACCTCCATGTTTCCCTGTCTCCTGCCAATTGCTTTGCTTCCTCCCATGACATGCCAGCATCCCTCAGTTCCGCCGAGTACATCCTATGGATAGTACCCGACGGACGTCCGGGACGCCGGAATCCCACCGGTCGAAAGAAAAGGCAGGCAGGATTGAGGCTTTCCGGAGGCATCCGCAGCACGTGACCCAGCCAGTTCCAACGTCTCTCCATAACCACTGACGTGACAGGACGCTGTCTTGTACGCTCACATTGTTACATTTAATTTGATTTAAATTTCTTATTATCGAATGATCCTGAAAGATTTGTCTAATCATAACAGTGTATGAAGAAAGAAAGGAATACAATTTATTGGATGCAACTTAGTTTGATGACAGTACGTTCCTCCCATAATGAAAATATAAGTGTTGTCAATAAAAATTGTTATAGCCAGTTACTATGCAAATATTAAAATTAAAAACACGTATATTTTATGATGTTGTTAATAACTTACAAGTAAGGCATCATAATAATAATATGCCTTTCGCTTTCTTATGCCAAACCAGTTGAACTGTCGAAAAACAAAACAGTGTGAAAGCCGATTTCAGTCACAGTGACAATGTCGCACAATAATACCTGTTATGGAGAAAATTAATATGGTGATTTTCCTAAGCACATGCTCGGTCAACAAATGTACGTATATTGTCCGCTTAATAAACTTTCATTCGGGATGTCATTTAATATGTTAATACAGTGGTGCAATATAATCTAACGGCGCTTGTTGGCCCAATGCCGGATTTAGTCGGAGTAATAATTACCATGGAAAGTGAAGGTGGGAAAACTTTGATGTACTTACATCTATGGTGCAATCTCGGCGAAGTGAAATCACTGCAATTACTAATCAGTGATGAATGTGTAATATTACATTAGCATTGTTACAAAAAAAATATTACGCTGAGCGACGTAGGCCGGTCACATTTGTGTTTTTTTATTATTATTATCTTTAAGTAGCCTTTTATGATGGTTATATAAAGGCTTTAAATGTGCCGAGTACAAATGACTATCTTCATACATGAACATACATCGTTACATTACTTTGAAAGGGTTCTAACTGATATTTTGGCATAAAATGACCTTTTGGTCGGAAAATGTTGTATTTGACACAATCTAACATATCGACTGTGGAAAGGAAAAAGGACGCAACCCACACATATTAAATTTTACAGGAGGCGCAAAAAACGTGTTTTGATGATTTTGGGCCATATGCAAATTATGAATTATACACAACCTTGAAGTGCACGGAGAATTCTAAACTGGTGTTTAATTGAAATAATCTAATATTAATTAAAGAAATTGTCTAGAAAAAAACCTATATTTCAGTCTTCTTTCTTAGTTAAAATTTTTACAATGGCATCTTTTTCAAACTTAAAAGCTAAATTTAGATATTAATTTGGCATTTGCAGCTTGCATCCTTTTGATAGAACGTGTATCAAGTTTGATACACTGTGATTATCGAAAAATCCTGTTTTGAAAAAACTATGGGTTACGTCCTTTTTCCTTTCCACAGTTGATATATATTAATTTCAGAGTCATACATTTTTAAATAAAGAATTAAGCGGGATTCTAGAGTTCTATATACGAGTCGTTTGGTATCGAATGCAGAACTGTTCCATACATGATGTATGGAACAGTTCTGCTTTTGATACCAGACGACTCATATATTAATTTCAGAGTCATGCATTTTAAAATAAAGAAGTTAGCAGGATTCAAGAGTTCTATCCCAAAACTTTCTTTCATACAGTAATTTTACAAGCTTCTAAGAAACAATATGGCTTTTTATAATCGATTTATAAACAGCATTCGTCTTACAGTATTACAACTCTTTTGAACAAAGTTGCGCCAAAATTTAGCTTCCACAATCTTTCGGTAGGTGGCAACTGTCAAACGCATACTACAGACGAGTGTAGAAAGTTCAACTGGACGTTACAACCTTTTCAAGCTCAATTATTTTTGTCAGTTCAGAGCAAAAAGGTTCTTATTAAAGTTTTAATCACTGATTATCTACAGCAGGGTTTCGCAAACTTATTCTGGGATGGAACACTTTGCAAGTCCGGAAAATTCAACGGAACACTTGTCAAATCAAGAAATGATACCGGAACACAGCTTTTTTTTTAGGTCAGGTAATTCTGAATAGTAAAAATATTAGTTATTAAACCACTTTTCATGTATTGATTAATTATCTTTAAAACATATTACATAAAAAAATGAGTAAACAAAGTTCATAGTGATTAAAAATCTCCGCCTGTACCTAGATATTTGACGTTTTTAACATCACTGGAGATTTACTATTACTCGATTTTTGATACGAAGTAGAAGATGCTTAAATGTGTTGCAGCGTATGTTACCATTCCAAATTTTTGCGGAACACCTATTTAGGTCCCGAGGAACATAGTTTGGGAAGCCCTGATCTACAGATATATAGGGTTCAAATTAAATATATTTTGCTTAAAATTAGTAAAATAATTATGTTTATACTTGCTCATCATTAAGTGTATTTTTTCTTTTCAATTTCAAAATATGATCAGTCAAATATTCAAAAGCTCGTATCCCGTAGCTCGCACTCAGTGGTAAAGTGCAAATATAACCTTTTCAAAGTAAGGTAACGATATTTAAAAAATGTATTCGTCACTAATTTAAGTCAATACTAAAAGGACTAATACCTAAAATTACTCCACTGGCCCATTTACGTTGAATAGATAGACATCCGACCATTTAGACACATTAACGAGTGCGATTCGTCAGTTGGACATTCTTTTACATTTCCAGTTGAATATATAGCGATAGACAACTCTTTTGTTTAAAATTATGGTACATATTATATATATTTTTTTATTTTAAGATTTAAAAAAAAAATATTCAGCAGTACAACTAATACCAATGCGATAAATATTTTAATGTTTAAAGATACGAGAAAAACTCAATATTTTTTTTTAGTAATGTAGCTCACTCGTAATAAACTTACGGTAAATTGACATCACAGACACCCTCTGTCTTAGGTCTCAAATTTATATTGAAAAATCTAAATTTGACATTGACCTTACCGGGAATCGAACCCAGACCCACCTGGTCGGTAGATAAAGCTCTAACCAACTACACAACAGCGGGCTACATATTATAATTGATATTATTGATCAGATGATTATTGCACCGTTTGTCATACCCACAGACCGGTAATGGCGCATTTAAATTGACATGATTATAATTTAATTTAGGACGTAAAAATGATTCACATAAGTTGACGCCCCTAAGAGGATAATAATTACGCAATTAACGTGAAACTTTTTTAATGGCATCTCACTTTCTACAGAGGCTGTGTATTAGCTAGCTTTAAAACTTGAAATTTCTCAACCAAAGCTTGCGTGGATAGCAATATTTATTTTTTTCTAATCGAAGAACACAAGCCGGCCTAGTTGATGGTTAATTCGACATTTTAACACATATCTCATTATAAATTTTATATTGTGGAAACGTTTAAATATGAATTCAATATGAGTACCCAATGTCATAAACATTATTTTACATTATCAATGATAAAATATATAGATTTGAGATTACATAGGCGTCTTAAATTTATGTCAGTTACAAGACGCAGTTGTAGACGACTAAAACTAAACGTCATTTGATATCGCATGCACTCTTATCATTGTTACTTTACGGTACCAATTCATGGCACATGGCACCTGGCAAAAAAGATAATGACATTTATTAAGAAGTATTTGTCAATAATTAACAGAAAAATAAAAAGCAGTACATATATAGGGTATAATCATTCAATAAAAAGTCGGCAAACGAACACACACGTTGATGACTAAACATGTAGAAAATAATTTATTATATTATCGAAGGTTGAAATGTAAACCAGCTGTATTGTAAAATATCTTGCTCTGAATCGCTGAAACGCGAAGATGCACCAAGGTATGGCCATATAAGGTTCGAACCTTTACGGAATCTGTTCAAGCCATATCAGCGGTAAATTACTTCTGCCACCATACACGATAAAGACGAATATCGCCCGTGGGCAATGTTAAAAAGTAGCGTACAGCAACTTCAATGGCAACTAGCTACCGTGGAGTGTGTTTGTCGGTTGTAAAAAAATGTACGCCTATAAAGGCGATACTGATGTTGCCAATAAATAGCAAACAAATTATAAGCACCGGACTTAGAATATTCAATTTAACAAATTATTATAAACCCCTACTAGATATAATTAAATTGTTAGCCATTAAATATTCCAGGTGAAAAATCTGACCTTACGCAAAAATAACACTTTTGTAAATCATTTCCACACACTTTCGAATTATAGACTAACGTATCGATAACAGGAGTTTAACAGGACAACCCGCATTTGGTTAGACACAGATAAATATTAAAAATGTCGACAATCATAAAAGTAATATTAATTTAAAAATAACATAAAAAGTTGAATTTATGCTACTGTTTTTGTTGTGCTGTTTTTCCCGCTTAGCAACAAACGATTTGATGAGAGGAAGAATAATATCAGTAAAAAGTGACTGTTACGGCTAATATTATGATATATTTTGCAGTAAATCAATATATTAACATAAGTCATATATATTCCTCGCAACAATTAACATGTTCGAGAGTTAATTTAGAAACAACGAACACAAAAATCCATTTCTCTTGGAATTAAACAAGATGGTTAAGATAGTTTAGAATTTAATGAATCAAAATTAAGTGTCAAGATAGTTCTGACTAAAGTTGTGCAGCCGAAATAGCAATAACTAATAAAATTCGCGTTTTCCCTTGTGCATACCATTCAATCAACAGTTTTAAATTTTGTTTTTTCCACCGGCCAAGTTAGAGGATTTGAATGAGAAACGTATATCACCAATATGAAAAATTAGACTTCTCAACAACAAAGAGGAGGAAAGTTAACTAACTATAAATATCGGAAGATGCTAAACGTTAATAAAAGGTATGTTAGATGATAAAATCATCACCTTTCTGGCAGAAGTTGGTCAGTAACAAAACTGACAAAAATGAGTAAAGTATAATACAAAGAGATTGTTTGATAGAAATTCTTTATCTGGAATTGCTCAGTTGCCAAAAAAAGCATTTATTTTTAACTATGTCTGCTCCCAATACCAATTATACTAAAAACTGATTTTTTTATTTGCTGTTTACTCAGACCTATAAATCTGTTACTTACCAACTTCTGAAAGAGTATAACTATTAATTTATTCAAACGGTAAGAAATAAAAAAAATACGTATGCTTCTGGAACTGCTATAAGATTCGCGTGCAAAGTTGAAAGATAAGTGAAGTGCACTCGGGAAAAGTGGTCGTGCACAAGTACAGTCGGCATGCTCAGCTGACGTACCAGCGTACAAGTTTTACGTAAAACAACCGGTGCAGTGAAAATAATTCTTAGGGCGGGTCCGAAAGAAAGCGGTCACTGAGAAAATACAATCAAGAGTTGTTAGACAGTGTTGAATTTATTTTACAAGCATATTGTCACACACATTGAGGTGAGTAATGTAACTAACAACACGTCTTAGCAAAAACAAAAGACACCCATTCAAGTTGACACCGGTTAGTCAAAGATCACGCAAGTAGCATCAGACTTATGTTTCTAGTAAGGTTTCCATTCTACAACTCAATGTACGCAAATAATATTTCAATACAAACACAATGAGAATACAAAGGATTTGAATTACAGGGTCAAGCGAGTAAGTATATATAGTTCAAATGTAAAATTCGCCGATTATGTTTGAAACTTAACGAATATAATCTACCCTTAAGTAGGCACTACTTATTTATTGGCAAATATTCATTAAATACTGTTTACCGTTGGATTGAGTAGTCAGTGTGTTTTGGCAGTAAAATCCATGTCTATTTATTAAGCATTCTTGTTTGTACCATTGTTATTGTTACCTAAGAATTTTAAGTATGAAGGCTTTTAAAAAATTGCTATGAACTGTATCGTTACATCGACAAAATATTTACCCAGTCTCAATTTAATTAGTTTCCGATACATATACATTGTTTATCAGATATCAGTAGAAACGCCCTCCATGAAAGACGTTTCGAATTACTGCCAAACCGCGAATCCCTTCAACCCCATCGTCACAGGCGCTGACGCCCACGCACGTGCTGTGTAAATAGTTCTAGTGGTGGGGAATAATTCCAGTTCCTCGTATTATTAGCAGCACGTACAAAATCATATTTTTAATGTACGTTTCGCTGCAGATTGTCTGAATTGCTATCAATTACACTCTGTGTATTATAGCACAATTGATAAAATTCTTGACGACTGGGTACTGAATGACCACCTGAAAAAATATGTTCTCAGCCCAAGAACGTAAGTTTGATAATTATTTAACTATGAATATGTTATTACGGCGATAGTAATTGATAAGAATTATCTAAAACTTTGATATTGGTCTCAAGCAAATCAAAAATTTGACAGAGGTGGTTCAGAGTTTGGAGCATGGGAAAAAAAAACATGGCATCAGAAACAATTGTTTAGAAGTAAAATGGGTATTATAAAATGCAGTGAAAGCAGTTGAACACAAAAGATGCTCACATTTCCCATAGGATAGGTGCGTTTTCCTAGCTATTATCTCAGTCCATCGTATTACCGTTCAACCCTATTGACGATTTGTGTAACATCTACACAGCTTTTCCGTCATACTACTTATTACTTGGTTATTAGAAAACATTAAACTACATCCCATAGAAAATCGAGTCACAATCAGGGCTTTGTTTTAAAAACCGGTTTTTTGGCTAAATTTGTGACATTCGAGAACCGGTTTTTTAACTTTGAAACCGGTTGTACCGAATTTTCCATAAACGAGTCTATAAATAAAAGAAAAGAAAAATTGGATCTTTTATTTGATGGCTTAAAGACCATATGCCCCACACCATTATCCAGCGAAAGGGTATTTTTGATATCAGGAAATTTTGGTACAAAACGATCATTGGACGCTTTGTCTTTTCTTAAATCAACTTTTTATCGCTATTTTAATGGAATTATCCATTTTTTGTAAAACTTCGAAAACCAGATAAAACCGGTTTTCGAACAGCATTGACATTCGAAAACAGATTTTTTCAAAAATCGGTTTTTGTGTAAGCTCTAGTCACAATGATACTGTGAGACGTTTAATATTTAACCATATGTGATTTTTTTTATATAATATAATGAAAAAATCCGATGACTTATATATTATATGTTGTCCGATGTTTTTACAAGTTTTATGCAGCATACAAATCTTCAATCTCACTTTTCTGTATGTTTCGATACACTATGTTGTTCCATCCTGAAACCGTCGACGGCTGAGCAAATTATTCAGTCATGATTCTCATTATTCACCTCATCAGTCAGTTGATTACAACCGGTAAAACCTGTCTGCTGAAATACTAATAGCAGGTTATTTTATTTATGTCGGCGTCGTCGCGATTACTAATTAGGCCAAATTTCATTTTCGTCGGATGTAATTGAATTAATACAAATTGTTTGACCACGATTCAATCTTCGGACGACGAGTGCGTTAGTAATGAGAGCCATATTATCTTTACGATCATCATGTCCCATAAATAAGAGTAATAACCATGACGAAACGATTTTGTTTTATTATATATAAAATGCAATGTAAAAAAATACACGTATAATGTTTATCGTGATGACTTTCAGAATCCCTGTTACAGTTACCCGAAGGACGCAGAGGGGCGACATTAAGATGTTTTATTTACGGTCGAGGAGGCGTAAAAAAATCTTTCGTAAAGGGGTTCAGCAGCAAAGACGGATAGAAAGTTAAATGTAATATTATGCACTATACTTTTATGTTTCCTTACTTAGAGTTGCTACACTAAAATTGAATCAGGGTTGCGTCACACACCGCAAATATACATACGAGGGCTAATATGTGGCTCTGCATTGAATTAAATGCGGCTATCAATATCTCTTAATTAAAATATGTTTTAAACTTTATATAGCAATTAAATGATTTTAAATTTGTGTATTTAATATTCCGTGACTATGGTTTGGCTCTCTATATCTATGATAATCCAGAATGTGGCTCCCGCTGACCCCATGTATGATTATCCCTGAAAATAATGGTAGTAAAATTACGTAAAAAAATCCAGTATGTACATTTATATCATGTAGCAAATCTCTGTACATATTACAATGTTTTTTTAAAAATATGGTGATTCATCATTGGCCGCTGTTAAATAAATTCTTTTTAAGGTACCATAAAAGCACCATCAGTACAATGCGTGAGACCAGTTTTAAAGATCATCAAAATTACATTTGCAACTGATTGTATGGTAGATCAAGAGTGTGTCGTTTACCAACAATGTTTGAGTAACGTCACTTGTATTCAAATTAAAAATAATTTATAGATAGTATTTTATATTTAGTCCGCATTCAATATTGAGCCAATAAATATAATATGGCAAACATACATTTTTATATATTATACTTATGTAGTATCTCAAAGATCATGTTTATCTACCATTTTAAGATGATATAAAAACAGGCGTAGTGAAACACTAGTAGTTAACCAATACCTCAAAGAAGGAGATAGTAAATATTTTATTTATTGATTTGGCATTTACTTGGTAGAACTCCATTTTAATAGGGTAAAATATCAAGGTATTTCAGTTCTACAGTTTTTTTAGTTCTGACGATAGTTCTGACGATGGCGAAATAGCTATCAACTTTTAACTTTAAAAAAAAACTGTAGAACTGAAATACCTTGATATTTTACACTATTATTAGTAAATATTTTATTTCAATAGTTGGAAATAAGAAACAATTCATGACACTTTTAATATGGCATTGAATTGCAACGTAACCTTGCATTAATATAGAGTAATCGACGAAAGATAATATTATAATAACTTAACAGGGGAATGACGATCACTATAAATAAGAATGGGCCGCCTTCCTTGGCATTTACTACGAAGACGCACCCGTTGGTATTTTAAAAGTAGTGAAAGCTCGACATTTAACAACGATATTGTAAATCCTAAGCAATAACTGATAGCTATTTCCCAGACGTGTTGGATACATACAGTATAATAAACAATACAACACTACAATGAAACGATTCAAATGTGTCAACAGCCCCGGTATATTTATAAAAACAAAACAATTGATAAATTGTTTAAATATTTTAAAAATAAAAACAGTACTCGGTCAATTAAAAATGTATCTTAGCATGTATCTAATACTAGCCAAAGAAATTTCATAACTATATATAGTGTGAAATATCAAACATTTTATATTTAACGTTAATATGTTTTAGCCGTATCGGGTAGTTAAAATCCCATTGTAGACGTCATGAGACATACAAAATTGGGAACGTATGCTTACAATAATAATATTAAAGCTATCAAATTCAGTAGACACAGCGTTAGAATTTTTATTTAAAATTAATAATCTGTTTATTAAATATAATAGGACAAAGCAGCGCGGCATAACAAGATAAATAAAACGTAAGTTTGACTATAAATTTATTGAAACGAAAATATATATGTAGTATATGCACATTGCACAATGTCTGAGTATCCCTCCGTTGAAAGGTCGAAAAGGCTTCGCCGCGATCAAGGGGTGGGATAAAATCTACGAGCTGGTGGTGAAAAACCAAACGGCAACACAGCAAAGCCACCGGCGAGATTGAGAAATAAGCCAGCTAAGAAATAACGTCAGAGGAAACGGAAGTTCGTAAAGGGAAGCTAATGATCCATAAAGCAGGACGCACGCAACAATTTTACAACTCGTTTGCATGGGGGACAGTCGGATAAATGAAAATTTTGAGTAAAATAAGAAAAACTTTTACATAATAGATATAATTATACATATTGCTTAGTATTTCAAAGAAATTTATTTTACTTTTAAGGTGTTCACTGTCAATAAATACTTGGTGGAAAGGCATTATATCAATAAACACGCAATATTCCTTTGTATGTACTTAATTTCCACTTTATTTAAAAAGGTCAGGACCGGTTTCGCTCACGGCGAGCATTGTCAACTGATAAGAAATACAATTTAACAGTGATATGTATACAAAAACAAATTAAAATGAAAAGGTGTAAGCAACAATTGAAATTGAAAAAAAATTAAAAATTACAGTAGAAGTAATTCTATAATTACACAAAATTAAAATGTTTAACACTCTGACGTATAATTAAAAAAATCATCAATCATTAATAAATTTAAAATGGTGACTGATTGAAATTACAAAAATAATTATAATTTTGATTTTTTTTTTAAAGTAGTATAAAATACTACATTACTAAAGTTAATAATTTAACTGCTTCCAAGTAACATGTATACTTTAACAAAATCGACAGTCATGATGATTTGAAAAATACTTTTTTTTTAAAACCATATCAATTCTAACAAAAATAAAAAAATATATGTATCATATAAGAATAGTTAATGCAATGGATAAAGTAAAGGGCAGCTTGCAAAAATAATGTGATCATTCAATAGATCTGAATCAAGCAAGAATTTAAAAAATAATATAACATTTTTAGTACCTTTTCCACTTAAAATTTATTGTATCAGGACCGGTTTCGCTCATGGTGAGCATTATTAACTGATAAGAAAAACAATAAAACAGTGACATGTATACAAAATTTAAGTAAGAAAAACAAGGTATGACAAACAATTGGTATTACAACTAAGCAAATAAATTGAAGCAAAATACAAGAAAAATAAACTATAAATAAAAAGTTGAAGACGTCTTAGCAATGCAAACTATTACATCAAAAATCAATTAAGTATGAATTATCATTAACAAAGTAAAAGACAAAAATGAGTATTTATAATAAATAAATAAATCTTAATGTCTGTCAACCATAATTAGATGTGGAAATTCCAATAGAGTTCAATACAACGATGAATCAATCTCACCATGGGCGAAACCGGTCCTGATCCAATACATTTTACGTGGAAAAAGTACTAAAAGTGTTTTATTATTTTTATTATAATGCCATTTCACCAAGTATTGACAGTAAACACCTTAAAAGTGACGAATTTAAATCTTTACATCGTCATGGTGATGGAAGCTTTTAGAAGACTATAAATCTATGCTACATGTAGAATTAACGACCTTATTGCTTATAGAACAAATATCGACATTATATTATTGTACATTGATTTTTTACATCTAAATTGAAGCGAGCTTTAGAATATTTAGCGTGAAATGTCGCCGTGGTAATTAGAGACTCACAAAACGTGTCCTCCCCCTGTTGAAAATAGTATGACAGTATCTCACTGCGACTTGTCTGCGCGCTGACATTTCCTTTTACGCATAAACCGCTCGTAATATTTATAGCACTTTACGCCCGAAATAAACTCTTTAGTAGGGTTATCAGTGATATCACTACATACTTATGTGCAGATATGTATTTTTTTTTACTCAACGCACGAAGTCATCACACTAAAACGAATGAACCACCGAATCCACCCCAAAAACACGATTAAATTATTGTATTATTTCCAATAAAAAATTATAATCACAACACAAGTGGAATAACAAGCTATCAAATTATATGTTTACTATAAATAATAAATAAAGAGATTTAAATTTAAATTTACAATCAGAAGCTCCTACATATCGAGTCTTGAGCACATAAATATGATACAATCTTTTATAAATCTCGATATTACTAGACAATATGATAAAATTATTTATTTATTCATTAAAATAATTTGCACATATCTGCTAGTCGCTATTTGCTCATTATTTGGTTATTTTCGCTTTCTAGTACCAATAAATATAACATTACTTTTGCGGCGATGAATTGATTGCCTCAATGAATTTGCAGCCAGAATAGTTTACACGATAAATTGTCTTAGCGGTGAATGATCCTAGTCTTGCGTCCAGTAGAAAGAAAAACCCGAACCTACTGTTGTTAGTTTTTTATGTCAGGAATTAGAACCAATGTTGATTTTATAAATAAATATCTTTACGATAGTTGGTTTGAAGATGCTTCTCAAAGAGGCGGAATACGTGCCACAATCAATGAAATAACAAAGTTACAAAAATGAGTAACAGTTTTATTATTGCTAACGTTATACTGAGTTTTTATATGATTGCAGATATACAGACAACTGCCAAGGGATTATCACAAATTTCATGTAGTGAAATTTGACAACCCTGACTAATTTCACCCCGACTCCTAATGAACACAAGATGCTCTCACAATATGTATATAACCCGAGCACCCACAAAAGACAAACATTTCAAATGCCATGTTAAAAGATAAGAATTATATCCGAAACGGAATTTCATAAAAATTCCGTGATAGCTATTAACAGAATACACCTAGAATGTTTGTAAAAACTAACGGAACAAAAATGTACCATTAACATCGAAAGATTAGGCTTGTTTTTTTACTCAAACTCTCATCAGTTTAAAATTAAGTGTCGAGACTCTACTAAAGTACTATGAAACTATTTAGCGTGAAACTATACTCAAAACTTTAGAGCATTCAGAGCTGGCAGATTTTAGAAAAATTACCCAGGAATTTACGGATTTCCCAAAATGAAAAGAAGCGAGAACTTTCTTTTAGAGCTCTTCCCGGAATTATTTTGTCACTGGCCGATTTTAAAAACCTGTAAGTTTATAGATTTGCCCGTGCTCCCCCAAAACTGTGCTGTAGCTCCCCTAAATTATTTTTAGAGGAGGCACAACAACTGCTCACACAATACTCGCATTGTATGTTATTTCATTAATTAAATTGTGAGGAAATTACAGATTTGATGTTTTTCGATAATAATCTAGTTAAGTATTCATGCTTTGAATGGTATGACGCAAAAAACACGACAAAAACAAATACAACGTCATTTGAAACCAGAATTGATATGAGAAACCAAAAACGCTGAAAACATTTAAGGGGCGTATACAAACGTCATATAGTATGTTCGATGTATTGGTGATAATTGAAAAACTGGTATCAAATGATCAAAATTGCGCACATGCCGAGATTGCTATCAATTATTTAATAAATTAATAAAAAAAAAATAAGGTCCACGCCTTATTGCAAGTAGTATACGCAGGGCATTTTTTACCATTTAACGCGGTGGAACGGCGTTCCGGTACCTTTTTTTCGGTTGAAACACCGAACCCTTCTTGTTGGACCTTTCATTGAACCTTCAATTTTCGTATTGCAAATCAAAAACTTAATGCACTAGTTCGTGTCGGATTTACACTTCACGAAAAAGTTCTGACGAATAGTCTTCTTATCGAATCAAAATTATGTTTCTCAACGTCAAAAGAGTCAATTGAAAAAGGTATGTAAGATAGAAAATATGTGTGGAGTTTGCACTTGCGTAGTTGACCAAAAATATCGACCTGAATTTTATCCCACGGGTCACTCCCATCCTTCCAATCATAAAATTAACATGACAAAGCTAGAGCGATTGGTTAACTACTAGTCTTGTCCTAGCCCCATCTTTCTTTTCTTACACTCTTCGAAAAAAAAAAGATTGAGTAACTAAGTAAAAAGCATTTCTCGTAAAAAACATGTTGAAATAAATCAATAAGTAAGCCATATGCTCCACATTGAGAACGGACATGGATTTTTAAAAATAAATAGAAAATAAGTGAGTTCCGGCATCTTGTTTTTTTTTCAAAAAAAAGCCCCGAGTATATGAATATAGATAGGCAGCGTATACATTCATTCGACCAAACGGACAAACTCGTATGTGTCGAATCGAGACACGGCTTTTTCACAAATGTTAGAGGTGCATAAGTTGTCCAAAGGTTTTCTTGATTTATTCCAGTACGCTCTGACACCGATTCGCAGATGGCAAGGCGTTGATAACATATCGCAAGAGAAACAATATTCGTATTGAAACAAGTTTGAGCAGAGATTGGCACCGCGGTAATGTAGGTATCTGGGTTCATAAAACGCCTAGAAGTGAGCCGGTTGCCGCTGATAACGTGTTTGATAAATCGAACTCGGGACCCTAAGTCGGCCGGTCCTAATTGCTGGTATCGGCGACCCCGATCGCTCACACTTATATTCGCGTCCCCCTGAGCACATTAGAAAAAATATGCAAATCATAAAGTGAAATCAGACTATACGAAATTGACATTCTATTTTTTTTAAACTTATCTATTTAGCGCAGCGTCTATTGAAATGCTGATAAGAAAACAATCAACAAGATAATATTTAATGCAGGTCATATGTCACCTCGTACTTATAATATGACATGTCATAGAATGTCATAAGAACAACGCACTGTCATATGAAACTATGAGTCATATATGATATAAATGTCGAAAAGACTATTCCATATTTATTGTTCATTATCTGCGAGATAAAAAATGTCTGCAGTTTAAATAAATGCATAAACAGGATTTAGACAGGACAACATTTAACTCAGGATTTTTTTTGGACATTTACAAAAAAATACCATTGATTATTTTTTTTCATACACGATTATTTATTTATCGTTATATCGATATACTCTTTCATATTGACTATGGAAAGGAAAAAGGACGTAGCCCACAGTTTTTTCAAAACAGCTTTTTTTCGATAATCACAATGCCTCCAACTCGATACACATTCTATCAAAAGAATGTAAGCTGCAAATGCCAAATTTGTATCTAAATTTATCTTTTAAGTTTGAAAAAAGATGAGCTTGTGAAAATTGAATCCATAAAAAAGGACTGAAAAAACATTTTTTTCTATAAAAAAATCTTAAATAAGAAAATAAATAAATGAATAATTACATTATGTCAATTTCACACCAATTTAGTCTCCATGCACTTAAACTACCAGGAACATAAACTTGTGATAGATTGTGATAAATTGTTTTAAAAAAAGGATGAATTGAGAAACTGAATAACAAGCAGTTTTCATCTGTTGAGATACCTCCATTAGTAAGCATATGGTCCGCATCGGGTACGAATTTAGATTAAAAGAAAATAATCTTTAGTAATAAGCTCGAAAAGAAATGAGTTCCAGCACATTAAAAAAAAGGCACTGTACTTAGATAGTATGAACGTTTCCACATATGCAACGTTCCCTCTAATTTTCCTATTGTGTGTGGACCATCAACTTCTGTGAGCAGTAAATTTTCAGCAAAATAAAAAATGTGCGCAAATATGTAGGTATGTACTTACTGACGCTATTTGTAGAAGAAAAATGTGGAAGATTCGGTGAGTTTAGTATAAATATTTAAGCAAAACTAAAATTGGGTGAAACTAACTGTGCGGGGATGGAAAAATGTGTGCGGCCACATTTTTTAAAGTGTTCGTGCGCACACGCGCACACCTTAGCGGGAACATTGCATATGATTGTTCGTTAAATTAGTTTAATAACATAAAATAAAAATGTAAACGAAAATAATATTAAACAAACTTGTACAAAAAGTTTAGATTGATGAACGCGCAAAGTTTACCAGGTTATAGTTGCGAATAAACGCTTAAAATGAAAATGTTATCAAACATTTTGTGAAACCACCAAACATACCGCATGTAGTTAGGCATAATTTCACTGTGGGTTATTATAGTGACGCATTACAAACAAACCAAACAACATTTCTCATTGAATAGATCTATTAGAAGAGAATTGCCAGATTATATACGTTGCATGAAAATATTTAAAAACAATCTTATCCGGATACTGTAATAATATTGTGTTGCGGTCAGATCAGGTCGCCGTTCAGATGTTCCAGCGAATTTATTGTACATGTGTCCGAGGCATTTAACTTCGCTGGCCATCGCTCCCGGCTACGGATGTTTTCACTATAAACAGACTAGTTCTACGTAGATTAATCGAACCGACCGCTTATTAGCGCCCTAATATAATTATTCCACCCATCAAATAACGATGGCGATGAAAGCGATCGCGAGACGAGATTTTAAAGCAACTTTACATTCGCAAGAGAATCATGATTGATCGTTGAAAAGTTAACTAGAAAATAAACGGATGACTATGAATGGATGAATTATTAACTTAACAGCTAGTTAGTTTTTTTGCTACAAATAAACGACAAACAGATACGTACAACTTTATGAAATCTTTGTGAATAAATGAGTTAGACATTTATTGCAAAACATATGCAAACCCCTAATCATTGTTGCATTTAAATTGTGTGGGTTTATATTGTATAATTTTCGTGAGGTCAGTATTACTATGCCGCCCACCATTTCTCTCTCGGATAACGGAATATTTACGATAATTTTATGCTCAAATTATATTTACGACTGAAACTTGTTCAATATGGGTACGTTATTATTTTTTAGTATTAAAAATCTGGATCCTGTCTCATTATAAACATCAAATAAACTTAATTAAATATATATTTTTTAAAATATACATTCAGTGGAAGTTTGAAGGTCTGCTCATAAAGGAATACTTTCAACTGTTATATTTATTCGTACACGTAACTATGAAGACTATGATACTGCAACTAAGAATTTTGTATGTTTACAAATTAATTTAAATCTATCAAACTATCAACTTATACAAAGAAATGTATAAGTGCTTGAATATAGAGTCGCTCTCTACGATCTAGCGATAATAGTTTTAACCGAAGCGATTGCACTATATAATAAAATAAAACTAATATTTTTAAAGGAATAATAAAAACATAAAATCAATTTATGATAATAATTACTTAAGATACTTTAGGACGAGTAGAATATTAAAGCGCATTATATATTTTTTCTAAAATACCACATGGCTTACTTCACCTCTAATGGACCCGTATTATAAACGAATCGCGTGTAAATCGGGACTTGAAATTTGTCTTGTATTCGATTTAAAAAAAAGTTGTCGTGGTATTAAGCTTCGACAGTCTGTGTCGATAGTTCTGTTCTAAAATTTGCCATATAATTAAAAACAAAGTAAAACCCAATATCAATTAATACCCTTGCATATGTCATAGCGTTCAACTTTTTTGGTTCAGATGCACATTACTGAAATGAACAATTAATTGCTTGTGTGAAAACGTTATTTTAACGAGACATCACGATGCAAATGTGTAAATTTCAGCTATTGAAAAAAAATGCTAGTTGAAATCATTGATTACGATTAGCTGTTCAAATTTCACCACATTAGGTCGGTCAGTTTTGTTGCCACAGCAAATAGCCGACAATAAAAATATAGAAATAAAAGTATTGCATAAATAATGTAACGAACGAACACAATCTACTTACTAACATCGTAATCAGTAAGTTCATGCTCGGTGAAGAATTAGACAGGCAGCTGACTCCGGTGGTTTACGTTGATGGCAAAGCAAATAGTGCTTGCCGTACCAATTGAATACGAACCGATGTTTCACGAATATTTTTATAAACTGCTTTTAAATCACATATAATCTAAAATAAAATACATTAAACTTAATTGACTTTGTTACCACACCTGTGCCAAAAACTGTGACAAGCGTTTCGCTTCTTCAAGAAGCAGCCAAAAAATAATTATTTTTCATAAGTTATAAATTACTAATGAAGGTCGGTGTGTTTTCCTTTTCTAATGTACGCAGGGTGGGGGTGATATACAATTATTGATAGTATTAATTACACATTAATTAATTATATTAGGGTCGGGAAATGCCAATGGAAATATGTATAACAATGGTGAGCCAATCATATAAATGATTTCTTTTATTCTGGGTTATTGTAAAACAACAGAGTCGGATCAATTGACAATCGATTGATAGATTGCCGTTGAAAACATATCTAAATAATAATATAAGGACATTTCATAGAAAACTAAACATTTGATGTGATAAAACAGCGCGATATAAAATCAAATACAGTGACGTTTAATAAAATTGATTTGAATTGGAGATCGAAGGCAATATCAGCATCAGATTTAAAGGTCTGCACAAAACAAACGTAATTATTAAGCAGACGAGTTTCGGGCCCGGTTATTATGTTGGCAAAATCCGGCCTGAGTCCGATACGGACAATAAAATTTGCCACACGAATCTGTCTCAATTAAATAACAAAGCTATCAATTTTAATTCGTTATTTATTTTCCTTAGACGAACGAAGTTGTTAACAACAATTGTTTAATTAATATTGAATCATCAAAATCTGTCAATAACTCAAACAATATCTATGAGTTGAAGACATATTGATAGTAGATACTGAATAAGCTGTATTCGCCCAACACAAAAATAATTTAACTTGAATTTTTTTCTTACCAGGGCCCGAATCTTAATAGATACGGGTCGGGCAGGCAGACAAGCCCGACTCGTTGCAGGCCTTTAGAATGTACGATTGAATTGTTCAATATTCATATAAAAACGTGCTCATCGCTTTGTTATATTGCGATGGCATTGAAATGATACCCAATGCCAATGCCTAGTAATAATATAAACACACGATAATGTATGATAACTGATAAATATGAAATATTGCACACAAAGAATACACGAAGCAGATATCCATTAACGCAAAAATATTATTAATAAATAATTGTATCACAGTGATTAAATATCATTTTTAATTCGAAATGGACTGTGTAAGAATCCATTTAATAAACAAGGCTGCATAAATGATACAAATCATATAAAGTATATATTAGCCTCATCACTTAGCACTGTGGTAGTTAAAGGATAATCGTACCGAATTGTCGGTTGTGTCGTATATGTCTTTACATATTCATGAAATTTCTACCACGTGGCTGTATTGGTAATAAAAAGATTACTAGTTGTTTTTTTGGTGCTCCATGGATAGCAAGCATATCACGAAAGAAAATCTGTACCAAATATTTTATGATTTTTACGGCAAACCCAACAATCATCCACTCACGTACAACAAGGCAACTCGTATCCGATGAAAAAAAGTCCTTCACTTACCTGAAAAAGAAAAAAAAATGTATTAGCATCACAATTATAAAAAAAGATTCACCGGATTGGTACACCTAATCCAATATATAAAAAATAATGTTTGTCTTAATGTGTTGCCACACCGCTAATCCGATTGCAATAAAACTTTGAAAAACTTTTTGCTTGCACTTCCAGGAAGGTTATAGGCATAGTAAAATTAACATACATTAGGTCCTAAATATAAAAAATAAATGTTTGTATGTCTGCCATTTTGTTCATTTCGATAACGTGTGCTTGCACTTGCGCGAAGGTTGTAGTACAATTAACATACAGTAGGTGACGCATGTGTGGTCGAGTGGTCAACGTCGTTGGCTACCGCTACGGAGGTCACGGGTTCGAATCCCAGGGGCAGTTTTAGAAATTGATTTTTCAATCGATTTATGAATTTCTGTTCAAAGGCATAGATGTATGTGATGTCTTGAATTCCCTCCTCCCACCCATCCTATCCTATGAATGAGGCGTATCGAGAGCGATTAGCTAACCACTAGTCCTGTCCTAGCCCTTTTCTTCTATTCCTACTCTCTTTGGAGGTTGAGCAACTGAGTAACAAGCAGTTCTCGTAGAAACACTTCTGTTGAGATAAACTTCATTAGGAGTCCATATGCTCTACATTGGGAGCCGACATGGTAAAAAAAAGGTGCCGCATGTGTCGTACCAAAGACAATCGGCAGCAAACGTCAAACAGACAGAAAAAGAAGACGTGCACTTCAATAAACACAAACATTGTCTTTCTTTGAGTGGCATTGCAACGCTTGCCGGGAACCGGCTAGTATTATATAATGAATTAAATTTAAAAAAATCATATCTAAAATTGTGTTTTGAATGATAAGGTGCTTAAAACAAGAAATTTTGCCAAACGTCGATAATCAGGAACGATTTCGCTCTTCATAACCATTACGAAATGATTCGCTTTTTACGAGCATTATTAAGTTGATAATACAAGTGTTCAATAATAATTTAAATGCAGATTTGTTGCGATGAGCTTCATCAAAAACAACATTATGCACTCCCCTATTAGAATTGACACCGAAGGTACCATCAGACACGAAACATTTTCATTTTATTTTAGATACGAAACACGACGAGAACGGGCTCGCTGAATGGACGGTGTTGAAACGGTGGGTACAGCGAGGTCATTCCTTTCCCCCAAAAACAAAAGTTCAAGAATATAAAAAAAAGCTTCAAGAGAAAAGACACGCCAAGGACAGCGTTAGCAGACAAACAAGCGAGAGAAACGATGACAAAACACAGGGGACGCGAATCAAGATCTGACAAGATGCGGGATTTTAACGAGAGCTTGATGGTTCAAGTAATAGTTACGTTAAAATAATACGTAGAAAATCAATAATTTTTGTTTCACAAATATAGGGTCTTTCGATAGGGACGCTCGAAATTTGTTAGGTTATAGCACCTATGTTTTTAAAGGGACATCTGTCAAATTTGTTATCAATTGGTAGAGTGCTGCAAATCAACGTGTGAAAATCATCAATTTTTTCCATTTGGCTAAAAAAACATCTTTAGCGACGAGGCCCATTTTTGAATGAATGGACATGTATGTAACATGTAACCAAGCAAAATTGTCGGATTTGGGGCGATACCAATTCACACGAGATACACCAGCACCAAATGCATCCCGAGAAAGTCACTGTTTGGTGCGGATTTTGGTCTGGCGGAATCATCGGTCCGTACTTCTTCCATTGCCATAACCGTCAACGTCTACTACAGATCAATGATAAGCAACTTCTTGTGGTCTTAGCTGGATGCTATAAATACCGATAAAATGTGGTTCCACAGAACGTTGCGTGTCACACAGCACATGCCACGAAGTATTTTTTTACAAATTTCAAGCATCCATATTGAAAGGCCCTATATTATTTTACATATCGACTGTGGAAAGGAAAAAGTACGTAACCCACAGTTTTTTCAAAACAGGTTTTTTCGATAGTCACAATGTATTAAACTTATAATTAACATTAGCATCTTGTAACGGTCGTAGCAACGGTGATAGTTTGATATTTGTTTGAGCATTAAGGACTTAATTGGCTTGATTATGTACTGTATGTAAATTTCGAGTGCATTTTTTAGTTTATAGCCTTTACAACAAAGATGTATTAAATATGGGTGCTAGATTGAATTCTATGCTATGCAATATAATGGCTAAATTTCATAATTATGTTTCATGAATAGATGCTTAGTTAAAATCAGCGGATATTTTAAAGTTGTATCTTTTATTTTAACTCTTGAGAAACAGTGCTGCAATGGTTTGCACAACGCACCTTCGGGTGATTACTATCAAACAATAATTTCGATATTGTCGTTCATGTATTCTTTCGTAATGGCGGGAGACGATATGAAATTCCAGTATAAAAACAAATATAGCAGATTAAATGTTTAAAGGAAGGATAAACCCGCCTAAGTCATCAAACATGATGAGCCAATCAATGATCGAACGGGTAGAATGGAAGTTAACGAGAATATTGGACATGACCCTTTTAGTCACCTTTACGAGTTGAGTGCTTTAAAGTTTGCATACACCGATAAACTTTACTGACGATAGAATCGTGAATAGCTGATAAGTATACTAAGCGTTTATTGCTTTTAATTATTTTAGCATTATTGAGTGAAATTAAAGCAAATCATAAAACATGTTCTCTCGTTCTACTGCTGCTGAAACGGCCGTAATACTGTGAGAGGAAATCGTAATAAAACCGTGTATAGTCAACATTACTAAATGACCGGTATATTATTGCGGAAATTATAAAAAAAAAATATGAATATTTCATTTGAGTGCCAGCTGCGTGGCAGAGTGGTTAATGACGTCGTTTCAAAACACGGAGCTCACGGGTTCGAATCCCAAATACGGATTGTTTTAATAAATTATTATTCATAGATTTAATGATTTCTGTCCGAAGGCATGGATGTGTGTGATGTCCCCCACTCATCCTATCCTAAAAACGGGGAATAGCGATAGCGATTAACTGACCACTGTACCTGTCCTAGCCCTATACTTATATCAGTACGTGTAAAAAAGGATGGGTGGAGCAACTTTAGTAGTCCATATATGCTCCACATTGGGAGCGGGCATGGTAAAAAAAAAACATTATCTCATTTCGACGCCTTGGGAACGCGGCGAATCATACTTTTCTTTACTTTAAGGTTCTTTCAGTCGCCATTAATGATGGTCACTTAGAGCAGTGCTTCCCAACCTTTTTCATTCCACGGCCCCCTAAATCTGAAAAAAAATCCGCGGCCCTCCTCAATACAAAACATGTTTTGCGGCGGCCCCCGGAGAAATTTCGCGGCCCCCAATCTGGAAAGCACTGATTTAGACGAGCGCCTTCACATAGTTAACAACATCTAATATAATTATTATGAATCAGATTTAAAAATAATAGAAAAATATCAATAAGCTAGGGTTAGAAATGGAGCTAATACGTCTTGTTTAAATTCAAGATGGTGCGATGGTTGAATATTCCACGAAACGTTAAACAAATTCTATTTCAATATACGCAAGACCCACCCACCCATCCGGAATAAGCTTCTTCGAACATGGACACATCAATCTTTTCGGCGTATGGATATTAATTCTCAGATAAAACTGAATAACATAAAAGCGAGAGCAGGTGCAATGCCGTGAGTTATATTATTTAGCGGGGGGTTCTTTGTATTCAGGGAAATGCGGCAGACACAACGACGGAGAAATAGCATTACATTAATATTTTTAAGTATTTTCTCTGAGATTTATGAATAGATTACACGATAATATATACATTACTATGTGTGTGAGAGGAAAAGACAAATGGCGAAATGGCTACTAAGTCACATTAAAGTAAGGTAAAAATAGTATCTTCTCCGCATATTTAAAAAATCACTGACCTGGCATTTTTTTCAAATTTTAAATTGCAGAAATTAAAAAGCATGATTTGTTTCGCAACTAAGTGGTGAATTCATAAACAAATGTTATCGCTTAATATATATATATATTTATGATATTATTACAAAAGGAGATTGTATTACAGTTTGTTTTGCTGCGATTAAATTCTCTCTGATGGCGATAAATGTTCCGAGATGAATCTGGAGCATACCTACCTGCTAGCCAGACGGTTGGCTGCATGTAAATAAACAACATCTGCAGCCCCAAGCCAACGAAAGCACGAAATTATCGACATGTATGTGCAACACCAAGCCACAGAGTAAAACTATTTCACTTTCGGGTTCTGAAATTCTGGTAATATCGTAAAAGTTAAATCAAAAGCATACACTAGTTTAATTAATATAACTTGTACGATTTATTCGCGATTGCATAACTGACCCAAACATGTTCTTGGAGCTCAATATGAGATATTTGAATCTCCGTCGAAGCTATAATTCACAATTATAATGTAATAACTGTCAATTATTGATGGAAAGGCAAATAAAACTTTATTCTACTAATTCTACAGAGTAATTTAAACATTTTTTTTGTATGAATAACCCTGTAAATATTTATATTTTTATCAGTTGATAATACTTGTAATATGCGAAACAGATCCTGGCCTTTAATAAAGAGTAGAATTAATACAAAAATGTGTCACGAACGCAGCAATTAGTCTACCAGTAAAAGAAGTTACACTCAATAAGTTTCAGAATAACTTGATTATATTTTTAATATTTAGCAACTGTGGCACTGAAAATAAATAAGCTCTTTTTTACAATATGGAAAAAGGATTAGAAATGATAACTGTTGCCAACGAGATTGTTTTTAGTTTATCGACTCTCAACGAATCACCTATTATTGATAATGTGTAAAACACATTTTAAAAATACATACTAAAAATAATATAATTCAGTCAGTACTTGTCACCTGGTCTCACCAGTAAAATATAACAACAATAAATTTAAGATCTCGTGAACAATATCGAGGGGTAAATCTCAGACACACAATGAAACCGAAGAGGCTTTTGTAATTCGTCAGCAGGATTTCAATTTTCGTCAATGCATTAGGGAGAAAGCACATTTTATACACGTATGCAACATACACAGAAGAGATTTATCACATGATATTGTTGGTATTCTGCCCGAAAACATTGAGTCAAAAATTGGGTGTTTTGAGTTATGAATGCAGAACTATAGATTTAATTAAACATGCTTTATTGTATCATAAAATAAACTGCCTCATATTTTATAAATGTATTTGTTTCTATATTAATTACAGAAGCAATACGAATTAAGAAAATAAATTGCGTTAGTAGTTATTACTTGTAGAAACCTTTATATAACTAAAGACATTTAGCTGTATACAGAATTCTTATTTCTACAGCTATCCAATGACGATTAGACGACGAAACATTTTTGAGCAGTAAATTTTTTGATCAATTGTTGTTTATTTATTTGTTTTATTATCTACCGACGCGCTACATTTTAGTTTGTTTCATAATATTTGAAAACAAAGCTTTTTGACTTAACGTTTTCTGGCAGAATACCGACGATGTTTAGTTCAGAAAATTAGGTTTAATACCCAAGTCATCTATATTATATTAAAGGTTTTAGTCGTTTTTAACAAGTGATAGAGAAAACCATTTTTTTTAAAATTTACTAGTAAACTAGCACAGTAAAAACAAGCATCGCAATTTTAAAAATAAAACTAACGAAACACTAAAATTCAATGATAATATAAATGTTCTAAAATATCATATAGGTTACAAATACAAAACTTCAGAAAGTATGATGCTGCCTAAAATAACCTCCTGTTTATTTTCAAGAATATAATTTGGAAAATTCTAATGTATTTTCTAAACAATATAACAATGTTGAATAAACATAATCGCATGCTAGGATAATACCAAATTGGCAGGACGTGGCGATTGTACATAATATTGTCTCGCGTTCTATTTTTTTACGTGTCTTTTTTGTTATCTTCCCCGTGCACGCTGTAATAATGATACGAAGAATAATAACAGGGCAAGTCGGGGATGGAGCGGCCGTGAGAACCTCGTTCCAGCCGCCGTTCCCCGCGCCCTATTGCCTGTGGTGCGTTTACTCACAATCCATTCTTTACACTTGTAGAGTAACGTTTCACGAAAGATTGTAAAAAAATATATGAAGAGAAGTAATTGCGTAGCTGTCAAATGATCATAACCGAATTATGGTTACGATTTAAATTAAAGAGGTAAACCATGTATAAATTACCAATATATAATATATTATGAGGACTCTGTAAACAAAATCGGCAGTTTTCAAAATCCTAAGATATTGGCAAATCAATGAAAACGTTTTTATTTCTTATGGATAAAATGTTTAAAAAGGTAATTTTAACTACTATTATTAGTATTATCTTGCTATTTTAATATTATTTACATTGTTTTGTGAAATCAGTTGAATAACTGCAGTCTTTTCTATACGGGACAATGTAAACCGCCGCTCGATTTTAATTGTTAAAAAGCTTGAAGAATTGTTAAAAAATAAATGCAAACTTGCAAGCTCTATCTATACCAGTGGTGCGCAACATTTTAAATCAAAGTGCCACTCAATAGAAAAGTAAATTTTCTAATAATTTCTTACGTGTTTGCCATATTGTTTATACAAGTTCAACAGTATTAATAAAGTTAACCCACAATACGTAAAAAAAATATACTAAACAACAAATAATAAAAATTGCTTGATGGAAATTTAATATCAAATTTGAATAGTTAGTACATGTTATATAATAGTATAACTGAATTCAGTATCGCATGACGATGTCCCAGAAAAAAAGTATCACATTAACAACAACAATAATACGTGTTCAGAATCTGCTGCATAATTAGTATGACATACATAATATTAGTTTAGCAATATTATTTTTTGGCACATCGTAATGTTCTACTTGCCGAATTATGTAGAATATCACGACTTCGTAAACAAAAAATAGATGAATCAATGACCGTAACGCAAGGCCTATTCTAAACACTATCGTCAATTGACGTCAAATATTTTCCAGATAAAAACTACAACGTAAAGATCATCTCTTTGAAAATTATTCCCAACTAAAAGACTAGAAATATTTTATTTCAGTGACTTATAATGATTTGTCAGTGAACTTTGTCTGGTAATGTTTTGGCGTTTGTTACAGCGATGATAATTTAACCATACAATTTAAATTGTTAATTTTGCTATGCCGCTGGTTGTGTAACTATATAGCTGTGACACGTGATTCGTTTCCTGTATTGGCTTCCTCTTCAGACGAATTGTATCGGCAGATTTAATTTATAATCTTACATGTTAGAATTTGATTGACGAGTATATGGAAATACAGATGAAAGTATTGTAGTCACCAACGGCCCTTGGATAAAAAAATCTGCACGTAGATTGACAATTGAATAATATATTGACATATTGATATAGTTCTATTGCACTGTGTGCAAGCCAACTTCTTGTGTTAATTGTTAGGCAAAGCAAACCATTTGAAAACCCAACTGTGTTTCGCACGCTTTATGTTTCTTTGGTCTTATATGGATAAATATGGATCCATCGTTTGGAGCACATATGAAAGTTCATAAGAAATTTCTAAGATATTATTTAAAAAAAAAAAAATCTTCCCCTTTGATAATTCCAAAAAAAAAATATTACCCAACCTAATTTCTTTTAGGAATGATATCATTTCACTCTCCTGAAGCTCGTAAAACGTTTTCCAAGTTTAAAGCATTTGTCTCTTCTTCTTCGGGGCCGAGTTAATAATTCTGAAAATGTCATGACTATGACATGCTCCCAATTTAATCTTACGTGGGCGAAACTATGACCAAAAACTATTGTTTCTAAAAACTTATTCCTCAATTAGGAAGTATGAGTCACCAGTTCCATGAGCCGTTCGACTGATCAACTCATTGCCTAGAGAAGTGGACATTTTTAGTAACATTATTTGTGAACTGTTTGTAAAGTTTCACTATTTTATTTCTTGATTTTGTATGTTGATTTTGATGTATTATGTAGTTTTATTTTATATTTTGTCTCATTATATTTGTCAAGTACATGGCGAATTGGCGTCAGCTGTAATGTCATGTACTGTACTTTTATTTTTTAAACAATAAATAAATATAAGTTTGTGTAGTAAAACTATTCGATCGCGGCGATCTGATATCACCATAATAATAAAAGGTGATTATTTTAGGTTTCAATCGAGTATCGCGGTAAAATTTGATACAAAATTATACTTGGGGTGTATAGGGAACGCGCAGGTAAGGATGCAGCAGCATGCAATACTATGTTAAGTTATGTTTGTACTAAGAACGTATTGTAGTGTTGTTGTTCCGGACGTTAAGTCCAGATAAAACCTGATTCGTACGGGGCTGCTTCTGGTACGAATAGCATACACCTATACCAGCATAAAGCCTTTGTGGTATAACTCCATTTAAAGGTATTAACACAAAAAAATATACATCAGCATCTTTAACGTTGTTGCGTGTGCAATACATAAAAGGGGCACATACATATATTATTAATTCAATGTATACCGGTGTGAATGTACACGAATGTAAGATTTAATAGTATTGCTGTTAGATTGTCTTTTTTTTACACAGTAAATATGTTACACAAAAAACCGCGTAAAAATAATAAAATTCATATAAAAATTAGATTCGTTGCCTGAATTTTAAAAAATACCCACATTAACGCATTATAGGCGGGAAACGTAAAAATACGTGTATCGTGTACTGCCAGTTTTGTTGGTAGGTATATTGACCCATAATTTAATGGTTTCTTCAAAATAACTCCCGCGGCAAGTGACCCTTTTTGACAATAAGCAATAAAGCTCATAATTTATTATTCCCTGAATGTTCGTTCACACATAGTATTTTTTTTAAAAGGCGACACATGTTTCTCGAATATTTAGGGCATCAGATTTCACACTTCCATTGATTGTAAATTTGTAGGAATGAAGATTTTATGCTATAATTATTTATATAATTGTATGGTATGGATTAATGTTATTTTTTGTACAGAATATTTTGAATATTTCATATTGATAACAAGTGGAGTGCTACCTACTAAATTAATAACAGGTTTTTATATTCGGCTTAGAAAAGTAGTGAAATTGTGATGTATTCAAAAAGTTTTTATTTTATTCTTATGATTTATTTTCAGCCGAAAATATTGTTTGGTTTAGAAGTTTTAGTTTGTGTTGATTTTAAGAATGTAATATATTTTTGCGCTAATCACTAAAAAACGCCAGATGATAAGATGTAGAAAATTAAAATTACACAAAAGAATATTCAAAATATGTATTTAAAAAAAAAACTTCGCTTCTCGATTATACAATCGGAAGGACTGGACATAAATCGCTTTCATCGCCAGAAATTATTAACACGAATAATATTTTAGTATCTAATGAAGCCTTTTGTTTGTTGTATCTGCATTGTGTAGTTGAATTTTTTGTTATTGATAAATAAGTTTTCCGTTTCTGTGTCTTTGTGTTTCTGAATCGTTAGAATAAATAATTCGTGTTAAAACATCGCATTTGTGTTCATAGAGAACCCTGTGAATTTAAAATCGTGTAGTGTGCATTGTTTCAACGACGGTATTTTCTGCAAGCAATAAATAACTGCTTATATATATTTTTGTTAAATATATTGCCTTTCCACTAAGAATTGACAGTAATTGTAATAAAAAGTAGTTAGTAATCTAATATATAAAAATGAATTTTTGTTCGTACTTTATGCGTTGCCACACCACTCATCCGATTGCAATAAAAAATTGACAAACTTTTTGCTTGCACTTCCGGGAAGGTTATTAAAGGCATAGTAAATTTAACTTACAGTCGGTCTTATATATAAAAATCAATGTTTGTATGTCTGCCATACAGTTCATTTTGATAACGTATACTTGCACTTGCGCGAAGGTTATAGTACAATTAACTTACAGTAAGTTGCTCGTGTGTCGTACCATAGACAATCGGCAGCAAACGTCAAACAGACAGAAAAAGAAAACATGCACTCCAATGTTTCCAATAAACAAACACTTTCTTTATTTGAGTGGCATTGCAACGCTTGCCGGGAACCGGCTCGTTGATTATAATTTTATGTTTAAAATATTGATTATACTAAATTTCTAACTCGTTTAAGAAAAATTGAATAGATGTTTGTGGAATCTAGTAATTTGAAAAATGTAAATAGCATGAATAATTAAAATTGAATTTTTCACTGGTATAATTTTATTCATCGCGTATAATGAAATAGTATAATATTAAAAATAATTTCATGTCTCGGTAAGTCATTGTGATATGCCTATTATTATTCTCAAATGATTTAATATTTTGACTGCAGTGGTGTGTATATACATATTTACACTGTAATACACACTATTAAAATTGTGCAAGTACACACTTGTGATATAGTGGCAGATTGCAAAACATTTTTTAAAAAATTGGCCAATGCATAGACCGAGATAATCATTCTAGGACAAATTGTCATCGCAATTTCAATCTTGACCAAACGTTTCAGATAATTGCACAACGCAAAAAACCACATTGCGCAAACGTTAAATTTAAAAAAAGCGTAATAATATAATCCACTTGAACGTTTCGCAGAATGCCCGTGGCCAAAAATATGGCTTACGTAACGAACTTGTTTCATTATTATTTATTTATCTGGTTCACGTAGAACGTGTAGCTGTAATTGAAATGTTTTTTTTTTATATTATTATTTGCATCATAGTTTGTATGCGATCAATCGGCGACGTTAATTAATTACAGATTAAATACCAAACACAAATATCAATATTTTAAATCGTGCACGGAACATTTAAGACCCGGCCACCTTTAACCGACATGTAACGTCGATTTTTGTGCGACCCAGTCATGATAAATGCTAATTCAACGATACAAGAATATGTACACTGACTGCTTATACACGAGGCGTAGCGAGAGCGATTAGCTAATCACTAATCCTGATCACTTCGGGAAAAAGAACAATAAGTTTTCACAAAAAAACTTATATTCCGATAAACTCTATTAGGAGTCTATATGCTTCAGATGGGATGGGATATGGTTAAAAAAACAAAGCCTGATATTAATAATCAGTAAAATGAAGTGGTTTCCAAACACAATGGTAGTACGCCCCCCCCCATATTTAGAGATAAACCTTGCAGCCCTTCATTCATTGCAGACACATTTTCAAATTGCACAAATGTTTGTCACAAATGTTATAAACGAAGCAAGAATTAAAAGGTGAAACTTTAACTGCGGGCCATGGTTTGAAAACTGTTAATTTAATCCGACACAATTTAATTACCAAATCGAAATTCTCCGTAGACCAGTATATTATGTGTGTTTATGATACAATGGGCAGTAACAAAATTTGAAACAGTGAAATTTACTTTTTATATACCGGGACCTGTCAATTTATCATCTCCCATTTTGCTTTCAATAAAAGCAAAAATTCCCGAATAATTATTTTACAAATGTAAATAAATACAAAATATGTAAAATAGACAAAAAAAAAATACATATATTATAAATAATTTTATGCACATTGATACGTTACTAAAAAATGTAAATAAAAACAATTCATTAACGATAAGCAATAGAATACAAAACTATTAAATATGACCTGCAGCTTTGATGGTGCACACCGTATATCTCATTATAAAACTGACAATGAATTCACTCAGTCAGGTCAGCCTTTCAAAGGTTTCGTCCTTCATCTGTGGAATATTTTTGTATACGTAATAATGTAAAAATAAATACTTTTGTATTTATTCCAGCTGTATGAAACATTTTACAGTTAATTAGCACAAAACGTTGTATTTCATCATGGTCTAGCGGAAAGTTAACGAAACAACTAAATGATAATTTTATTTCATAACTTTCCGTAGCCATATCACGAAACGTGTGATTTATTTTGACTGACCGCACACCACGAAAAAAACTTTAGAATTACCAACGTTTTAATTTAAATTTTTAAACAAGCAAGTTTACGAAAAAACAAATACATGCGGTGTGGCAAAAACTAATTAAAATCAGTGGAGATACTCGTGTGATGATCACTGTTCAACGCTGTAATGAAAAGCAACACCATTTTGTCTGGGCCTACCAATTTTAATGTCTTATTTTTAGGCATAACAATATAATTCAACATCATTTTAATAACAGCTTTTTGTTTGATTGGTAAAATTTATCAGTCAAATTATTGTAATATAATAATATATATCATTTCATTTAACTGACAAATAATGTTATGCGGAAACTCACGTTTCGAATTACCTACAACAAAATATTTTTTTCAAGTCGAAAAGCACAAATTAATTTATCTCAGAAATTTTACGTAAATGAATAATAATACGTATAAGCTTGTTACTATCTACAGATATTATTTTTACTTTGAAGGTAATCACGGTCAATTCTTAGAGGAAAAGCAATAAAATTATGAGGAGATTGGGATAAAAAATGACTGAGATCCACTTTTTCCTAACAAAAAGAAACACTTAACAGTTTTGATTATGAGACTATAGTTTGACCGTTAATTGCATGGAAACTACGAAGATTTTAGCGACGTTAAAAATTAAATTCTGTTCTTTTGAATCAGTAGTCTAATATAATATTATAGCGATATCTAATTTTTTCTCAAAACTGGATTCGGGCGTGTTTGACCGCAAGCTCCTCTCAAAATGTATTATAAACAAAACCAGTTTGGGTTTTGATGCGTGTAAGTAAAAAAATAAATGAGCATTGTATAGTTTTATGCAATTCAGATTTTTAAAAATGCAGAATTGATAGAAAAGAATATTAATTATAATAGAAATCTCAAGACGAATTTTCAAATAATCGAATACTTATATAATTATGGTAGTTTCAACGACAAACATCAGCAGAAATTATCAGCCATTGAAGGAAACCATTCATTTGTGGCTTACATGTGACATTGACAGGTTGACAAGTGTCTAAGGATATCATTTCGTAAAATATAATAAACTTGAATTACCAGTTCAAACTAAATTTTACTTCTTGTTTATTATATCTCAGTCCGATAGTAAGAAATGTAGCACGAAAAGCAAAAAGGCATAACGGAACGAATGATAAACCGGTCTTAAATTAAATAGGAAGTCTTTTATTCTAAGCATAAAATGTGTGTATATTATCATAATTGCCGCCTTATAAATGACCGATTTAAGTATTGAATATTCAGCAAGAATAGACAATAACTACAGTCCAGTATGAGCTACAAAGCCAAAGGGTAAGATGTCAATATGGATGAACCCTAATCAGATTTAATATCAGCTGAAAGAAAACCTTCAATTAAACAACTGCAAATGAACCAACAAATAAATAAGTACATCTGATGTAATGTTTTAATTCATGAATATTTTCTATTAATGTATTTATCATATTTACAACACATTTTAAACGGGAGCACAATTGAAAAGCGCAACAATTTTGAATGAGCAGGTATATTTGCCGAGCTCCCCACTCATATATCCTATATCTGAGTAAATAGAATCATAAAAATTTCTCCGACAAACAAAAATAAATATAATTCTTAAAATTATCCACCATTCAAATCTGTAGGCATTCATTCCCATGGGTTAATAATCTTCTGGGTTAATCCTTTTCACCAGCAATGTCTTTAAGCCTAGCGATACATTTATTTATTATTTAAACACGATACAATCATTTATTTACTAAGCGTCAGTTCATGTTCAGTGTGTGAATGTACAAAATTTGAACGATTCAAATTTAAGGAAAGAATTACATAACCAATATTTTACATTTATACAACTTATGGATAATTTTGTATTTTATTGAGTGGAACTATATAAATATTGTGTACGACGATTGCTTTTTCAAATCGACTTGTTAAATCCTGGAGGTAACGGATACATTCAGTCCAATTCCGATATAATGAATGGCAACGACAAGGGAACAAGAAGGTAGACGTGCATCGAATGACGTTCCACGTAAATGAGCAGGAAGTTCTCGCAGTGCACCTGTTCGTGGTCCATGCAGGTAAACAACGCAGACCAATGTTATACTGATGTCAAAATACAGCATTTAAAGTAGTATGCAATGTTATATTTTGTATAATTCAAACATAATATAGTATTACGAGTGCATGTTGTTGAATTATTAAAAATAATATTATTTATTTAAAGAATACCGCATTAAAAATATTTTAGAGTAACAAAATCGGTTTCGCCGTCGGTGGTATTAAAAGGTAACAATAGAACATGATGTAAGCTTACGAGGAGCGGTTTTTCAAAACCTGATTAAAAATAACATCAGAATAAATTAAATATTTCCGTTGCAAATGAAACGTACAATATCTCAAATGTGTACAATTGTATGAACTTGGTGTAAGAAAGTTGTTTATTGCTCATTTTATGTGTAATAAATACTGCATATAAATTTTGAACAATAAATACTGGATTTGAATCGTTAAAATTATGTGCACTTACACAGATCACACAGATTTTGTCACTAACGACCCGGGTTTCGCCTTTCGGCATCTTCAGGCGTTCAAGTGCACGGATGAACTTGAACTGACGCTTAGTAAATTAATGTTTCGTGTTTATATAAAAAAAATATGTATCATTGAGTTTAATGACATTGCTGGCGAAAAGGATAAGCCCACGGGAATGCCCGCAGATCCGAATGGCGAATATCCGAAATATATTTATTTTTGTTTGTCGGAAAAGGTTTTATGATTATATTTGTATAACAGTGGAGAGCCAGGCATGTGTAGCATTTCATTTAAAATCGGAAGACTATTCAATTGTGCTCTGTTTATTTCTAAAATTTCCTGGAAAAAGTGTTTGAGTTGTTTATGTTATCTTGTTCCTGATTGAACACGTGTCTTTCCGAAATTAAGTGATTAGCAAAAGTAGACGTGTCTTTTTTCAATCTAAAGGCTGACTTTGACAAAATTTTTGCTTGCACTTCCGGGAAGGTTATAAACATAGTAAAATGATCTTACAATAGGTCTTGTATATAAAAAATCAATGTTTGTATGTCTGCCATACAGTTCATTTTGACAACGTATGCTTGCACATGCGCGAAGGTTATAGTACAATTAACTTACAGTAGGTAGCGCGTGTGTCGTAACATAGACAATCGGCAGCAAACGACAAACTTCAAACAGACAGAAAAAGAAAACATGCACTTCAATAAACACTTTCTTTCTTTGAGTGGCATTGTAACGCTTGCCGGGAACCGGCTAGTTTCAAATAATAATTTCTCAAATTGATGTTCATTTTTTTTACTATTTAAGGCGAATTCACAGCAATAAATCCTACCATCCTAATGTCACCTTTGACATACTGTTTTGTAATTCGAGGTTTTTATCGTGGATTCGATATTACGTCAGCGCAGGCAAAAAAAAATGCTTCGGCAATGAGGGCGAACGTGCGCAAATTCACCAATGCACCAACATCATCAGATAACGGGATATGTACCTAATAATGAATGGGCAAAAAAAGCGCACGGCTTCAATGCGAGACCTGATGAGGCCAGTCGCTCGCTTCTCGTCTCATCATCCCACATCCAGGTCCGCATTTAAAAAAATGACACTGCCGGATGCCAGATCTAGAATACGGCGCTGCACTTGCTTAATCGAAAGGCGTCAACAATTATTTATAGATACATTATATCAGAACACAATTATCATTAAGATATACCCATAAAACATGTTAGTCATAAATATAACTGTATTGAGATATTTCTTGATTTATCCATAAAGAAATATGAACGTTACAGTTAGGTTACAGATAAACTTAATTATCATTACAAATCATCATTTTTTTATGTCATAATTGAGGATCTGAATTTCAAAACCTACCTCAAGACCATTTTTTATTTTTATCAAATTTTAAGCATTACATCAAGATGCCAACTTGTTCTCTATATATATATCCACACAATCAATACATTTTCGATTTCAAAACTTCTCTAAATACAGAGAAAACACATTTTCAAGAACGTGTTTAGTATCAAAACCTACTCAAATCAAAAAATCCCACAGCAGTTTTTTGCACTTTGCCAACAATTTTATTTTTTGAAGTTTTTAAACTAGGTTTTGAAACTAAGGCGCTCAATTTAGCAATAAAAAATTAAATAAAAAAAAGAGAATTCATACATTTTTTTTTCAAGCCAAATGCATTTAAATTGCGATATGGAATAATAAATAGTACATATACTCAAGCTGAGCTGTTTTAAAATCCACAAAGCACTTTAAAACAACATACGTTTACTTTGAACGGCAGCACGTTTTTTTTACGAGTAAAGTGGTTTGAAGATAATCCGTAACCTAATTACGTATTTAAAACCTGCGATATGAAAACTGCTCAGCATCTTTAGTAAGTATTTTTGAATTGATACAATATTTTTGGATTTAACGGGATGTCTTGTTTGCATCATCTTTTCCGGTTGCTAAATTTGTATTCAAAAGACTGATCAAAGTATTGTTACCATGATACATTCTACAAAACTTTTTATTTAACTGTTGTTAATTACGAATCTAAAAGAGCGTTGCAACTGTAAAACAACGAAACATTTCGACGTGCAAAATGCGGTACTGATACAAAAAGGAGTGTCACCAGCATTTAAAATGTGCAGCGCTTTTGACGAGATACGAGACAATCGTGCTCAAGAATACGACAAAACGACTAGTTGACATTTCACTGCCATTCAACCGCGCAACAAACAATCGTCTAACAAAATACCAAATGTTTATTGCATACAACACTGCGATTTTATCGCACCGTGACATAATTCTCAGCAGAAGACAGGTTAACTTTTCAGCAAATAAAATTGTTATATACAATTACATAGGCCTTAAAGTGTTTTATGTTGGTTGATTTTCATTCTTTATGTGTACTCACAAACACAGTACCAAGTGATTATAATGATTTAAAGATGTCCCGGCCAGAATTATAGTGTGTAATTTAAAGTAAAAAGGGGGTTTTAAAATATTTCATTTGGATTAATAACATGTTATATGACGTTAATAAACCGTTATCTCTGAATGTATTTGAACATATTGTAGCAAATACTAAATAGCCAAGCGGATATGCTTGCTTATTTGATATACCATCTCCATTTATTTCCCGACTCAGTGCAAAAATAATTTAACTAAATACAAAAACAACATATTTTATTTAATTATTTTTACTGTAAATTTTTAAAAAATATTTGGCAATACAGCTAATGCCAATGCGCCAAATATTTTAATGTTGAAAGATAATACGAGAAAAACTCGAGGTAAATTGACACACAAACACCCATGACTGAGATCTCAAATTTAAATGTAAAAATCTAAATTTGACATTGACCTTAACGGGAATCGAATCTAGACCCACCTGGTCGGTAGAGCAAGCTCTAACCAACTACACCACAGCGGGCGACTATATAGTGAAGTGTATTTAAGAATTTCTCAGAGATATTCGGTGAGGTTTATTGACAGTTGATTTCTCATATACGGCCAAAGTTTCCTTTTCGGTAGCATCAGACTACGAGACTTTTGGTGCAAAATTCACTATTACAACTCAGGCTTCATCACGTTTACTATTAAAAAAAAAGCAATAAATGCGAGTTTTCTTTGCGAAATCAAAAAAGTACTCAAGGCTTCATATACAATTAAAAATAACTACATAAAATACAAAAAATCTCGCTTCGGCTAATGATCATTGTTCCTAGTTAAAATTTCAATCAAGGCCAGGATAATCATTTTGATTGGGTGATGTTTAAAATTTCACTCATAACTAGATCCTTGAGTAGAATTGTAATAAATATAATAATGAATAATAGTTTACTAGCACCGCATAACAAAAAAAAAACAAACTATTATATTAAGCAACTGTAAACAGCCGACTCATTATGTTATTAAAATCCATTTTCACATCCGTATTCCATCATAACAAAAAACATAATATTCATACAAATATTACTCATGTGGGTACTTTTACAATGGCATACAGGTATGTAATTAGATTAAATTCGTCTTCTTATTACTTCCTAGTGGTGATCTTTATCGTTTAGAAACTATGAAAAATCAGCTATATCCAATTCACTGTATCCTTAACCAGCCTCGATGCGAAAATCGACTACTTTCCATAGAAGAGTGCAGTATCACTTTCGCGGCTTATAAGTTATACAAAAATTTAAATTTGTTTCTCGTAATATGTGTACTCGGCGTATACGTCACGATAAAAAGCATCTTCGAAACGATTTTTAGGAAAAATCAGAATTCGCTCTTTCAAAAAAAAACTGTAGTTTTATAGGGAAACTGTTACTTATGTCCAGAACCTTTCATTTGTGCAAGCATAATTAAAATATATCTTCTCTCTTGCTCCATTGATGCTTAATAACACCTGTACCAGTAGCGGATTAAGCACACGAGAGGCCACAGGCGCAATAAAATTTGGAAGCCCTGTTTTTCGCATAACATAAAAATGTCAGAAAATTCCATGTTAAATAGTCAAAATATATAGAAATCAGAACAAAAAGTATATGGGTTTTATATTTATAATCCGGCATTTACAGACTATACGTAATTATTGTATTTCAACAAAAAAAAAAATAATGATGCAAGTAATAAGTTGCAGAATAGCACCCACCGAATTGAGATTTGATAATACTCGCTTCCTTCAAGTTTGGTTTAGTATTTTAATTTACATCGAAGTATTTCACATTAATAACTGTACAACAATCAACCCCCTCCATATTATAAATGCTTTAGATAGTCGTTTCTAAACATACATAATTGATATATATCATTTCGCATAATGATATAATCGAACTGATATTTTTATTGATAAATCAAACTCTTTCTATACGACCAAGTTTACCGCTGAATAAAATGTTGCGAATATTCGCTCATTGGCTATGCAATGACGTTCGGATGTACGTTATGACGTACGAGGTACAGGTGACACACGATCCCGTTCCTACTATAATATATGATCAAGAACAAGGAAGAGATGCGGTGGAACGCACCAGTAGGTCCTCGGGTATCAGGTTAACACGATGCCAGTGTATATGCATCTCTCGAACAAAGAGCGCCGAGAATGAAACCTGACAATGTACAACAACATGCAGGACAAAGGACCGCGAGACAGCGATGTCTTGAAGAGGAAGCGGTTTGATTAGATAATTTGACGGGGAAATTACAAGATTAATGGAACTAATACCACCAGATGAAATCCTCGCATCTAGCGACGTCTTGTTGATTAATAATAATATGTATCTAGTAACAAAAATCTTAAGATAAACATAGTTTTGACTTTTACATTTGAAGTTAAATACGCGGTGGGTATTTTTCGATGTAAATTAAAATATTAAACCAACTTGAAGGAAGCGAGTTATGGAATACGGAAGTGCCATTAACGGATTAGGATACAAAACGGGTTCTAAAGTAACTATAAGTTGATACGGAAATAAATGAAATACATTGTAATAAAAATGAATCGTTATTGATATTACATTACATATCGACTGTGGAAAGGAAAAAGGACGTATATATAGCCCACAGTTTTTTCAGAACAGCTTTTTTTCGATAATCACAATGTGTCAAACTTGATACACGCTGTAAATGCCGAATTAGTATCAAAATTTAACTTTTAAGTTGGACCTGTCAAAATTATAAACAGTATAATAGACTCAAAAAAATGTTATTCCTAAACAATGTATTAAATTATTATTAGATTATGTCAATTAAACACCAGTTTACCAGTCTTCGCACTTTAAGTTTGTGTATATTACGTAATTTTCCTATGATCCAAAATCATCATAACAGGTTTTTTGCGCCTCCTGTAAAATTAGTAAATAGAGTTGAAGAACAAAACAACATTATCATGTATTTCTATCAAGAGTGATAAGTGAACAACCTTAATTAAAAGTGTTGTAGTAGGTGAAAAATTGTCAAAAAAGTGGGAGCTGGGGAGTGTCGAGGATAAATGAAAAGAGAATTGCTAATGTCTATTTTCACTGCCACGACACTTTCTAAGAAAAAGAATGAAAGGCATTTCAAGAGACATCATTAATTTCTAAAATAATTAAGAGAATTATTTAAAATGCAACGTTGTGAAGTGACAGGCGTAATTCACGGTTCAAAAACATACGCCTGTCTTATTTGATCTTCAGTCGGTGTGCATCTACATATGTCCAATTTAACGACGGAGTTCAGTATAAAATGAAAATATTTTGGTTGGTATTCATCCTCAGCATTCCTAGGCCGGGAAGCGCTCGGGGGTGAATGCCTGTGTGCTTAGGAAGCTTAAAGGCTTCGGGGAAACTATTGTATAACTCAAAGCAAAATGTATACAAAGCCTAATTCGGTGGGATTACGCTGAATTAATTTTGTTTTTGCAAGGTAAATAGTTATCTGTATAATTGCCCTCGGCGACGCCTGAAACGATAAGGCAGATCGCAAAATCGTAACACAATGAAAGAATGTATGTATCCAACGTTCCCTCTAAGCTGCGCGCGCGCCTCCCCGCGCACTCATTCCTGGTTGGCGCGAACAACACGACAGTTATTCAATTAATATTTGATCGGTCCGCGCAGCCTTTCAAATTTTCGCGCAGCTAACCTCTTCTCTTAGATGTATCTAGTGATGGGATGTTTTTTTTTCAACTTCACACATTAAAGCCTATGTCTTCACAAAATTTAGTTTGACAAATTTTCTCAAATAATCTCAAATGAATATATTATTTTTTTGAAATCTTCATAATTGAGATTATAAATTTATCTTAAAAGTTAAAACTTACACACCGCTTAATCTAAGGAAAAAATACGAAGGATGAAATTCAATTAATATTACATTTTTTTTTAAATATCAAATTTATGGAACTTTTCGATTCTCCTCCATCGCTAATGTTTTGGGAGTTTGTATTTCCTTACCACCGTTGCCGACGAAAGGGCGTGATCGCTACAGAGGTCAGAAATCCTTAGTGAAGCCAGTTCACGGGAACTCCATATGCATTTATTTACAAATCACATTATGTATGATTTATTTACTCAAGTGAAGTAAACATAATATTGAGAAATATGCATGTATCTTATTTCATTATTGGCAGTATTCGGAAATTAATTCAACGATTAGCTTGTCACCAAATAGACATATTATTTAACCAACTTGTCATTTATTTACTTTGCGTAATTTAGTATTCAATGCAACAAGAAAACAAATAATAATTATAAAATAACATCGCGTACATGCATAAAACATGAGACACGGATTTGCATATTTCGATATTTATTTATTTTCGTGACGTTAGATGCTAGATAGCCATGCTATAATACTTATACCTGTTTGGGCTGTGAACGTTTTGTGAGTTATTGGATACTAAATACAATAACTCGTTTTGTAGCATATTTACCGATAATAATTATTAGACTATAAATGAGACATATTTAACAGAAATTATCCGAGAATATTGCAACACTCGCATTGCAATAGGTTTGCTGAGCAACGGCAACCGGTGAGATAAGATTATTTCAGAATTAAATTGCCATTCTTTACTAAATTTATTACAAACGATCGAATGGATTATAATCAGGCAGTCAATACCCAGCCCTAATAATAAATATTTATAGGTAACCCGACACCACTATTGGATATACGGATTGAAATGGCAGATATAACTTCATACTAGGGTTTTTTTTAGTAAATTTGTGGGATTCGAAAACCGGTTTTTCAACTTCATAACCGGTTTTGCCGAATTTTCCTCAAACGAGTCTATAAACAAAGGGGCAGAAAATTTGGATCTTTTATTTGATGGCTTAAAGACCATATGCCCCACATCATTACCCAGCGAAAGGGTATTTTCGATATCAGGAAATTTTGTTACAAAACGATCAGCGGACGCTTTGTGTTTTCTTAAATCATATTTTCTGAAGAGTAACTAACACCAAATAATTTCTTGTTGTGTATTATTATGTACATAAATAAATAAACAACAAAAAATTAACCTTTTCTTGCTATTTTAATTGAATTATTCATTTTTTGAAAAACTTGATAAATTGACATTCGAAGACCGGTTTTTTTATATCTTGACATTCTACCCTCCACCGCAATCTGCTGATGAGTATTTTAAAAAAGCTCGATAAAAAGACAGTGAACAGAATTTCATACTTTAATAATCCGTAAATGCACAACTAAATAATACAAATCATTCATTGTAGTAAGTTTTTAATAACTGAAAACACTTGACATTCTAAAAAGAAGAAATAATCAGTTTTCTCGGTTAAATAGTAGCTCAAAATAAGAGCTGCACTGAACCATTCATTATCCATCAGTATTTGTCGAAGTATAAGAAGTGAGTTGTGTCAGATAAGAAAAAAATATTAACGTTCGAATAAATGGAATGAAATGTTGTGAATTAATTAGCGAATTTCATGCACCTGCACGTTTTTTTAAATTACTTTTAATTACCTACGACAAAAATATAGTGATGACAGCACCATACTAGAGGTTATTTCAGTTTATAGTAGGTCATTATAACTGGTTAACATACAGTTGAGAACGTACAGTCAATTGGTAATACTGTATTTAAATAAAGACGGTAAAATTATTGATGAAAAAAATATCTTCCCCTCAATTAAGCTAATCGCTAGTCTGCGACTTCATCGGCAACCTGCATTGCACAGAACATCCTCAGAGCTTCTTTATTTCTCCAGGCCAACATTTTTGCTCTACAATTTTTCCAGGGTACTCCAGGATTTAATTTCTCCGGCAAACTTACCGTTAAATACCCAATCGAAACAAAAAACTCGCATTTCTTGCCAATCCCACATAAACCACTAAAAATAGTACCTACTCATAAATTCAGCAATCTAAAAATATCATGACGCAAGAGACAACTGAAAATTAAATTAAACAAAAGAATGTCGGAGAAAAAGTGGTGCCAATTAAAAAAATAATCTCTATTGCATATTTTACAAAACAAACGACAAGACAGCGATAAAATTTAACTGAAGTTAATATTGATGTTTTATTAAATAATAAGATATTTCAAAATAGATTTTGATCGTTATTTCAACATTTTTAGTATAACTAAGTTATTATAAAACAATGGAATACATGTCAATGAATCAATACAGTTGATCCATTATTCGTTTATGTTTGCTATACGAAATTTGGATCGTTTTCATAAATTCAAAACATGCATAAAAAGATTGTATCGATAATATATAATTACAAGAAAATCCAAAAATATATAAAAAAAAAAAAAAAAACTAGTCTGTTGACTCACGTCAAAGGAACTATCTCACCCATTCACATGCTATGCAATGTTCATTGTTTGGAGCAACACCGTAATCTACATAATATTGTTTGTTACCGTATCTGCTTCCAATGTGGAGCATATGGAAGCCTAATGGAGTTTATCTCAACGCAAGTGTTTTTACGTAAACTGCTCGTTACTCAGTAGCTCAACTTCTCTTTTTTTCCAACATAGACTAGTGGTTAGCTAATTAATCTAGTTAAGATATAATGGGTTAGAGGGGGGAATGCCTTCGAACAGAAATCCATAAATCGATTAAAAAAAAACATTTTTTAAAACTGTCCGTACTGGGATTCGAACCCGTGATCTTCGTAACCGAAGCCAACGACGTTAGTCTCCGACCACGCAGCCGGCATTTTTCTTATTGGTTGTATATCGACTGTGGAAAGGAAAAAGAACGTAACCCACACATAGCAAATTTTACAGGAGGCACAAAAATCGTGATTTGGTGATTTTGGGCCATATGAAAATTATGAAATAAACACAACCTTGAAGTGCACGGAGACTTCTAAACTGATGTTAAATTGACATACTCTAATATTAATTAAAGAAATTGTCTAGGAAAAACCTTTGTTCCAGTCTTTTTTTGGTTTTAATTTTTTACAAAGTCATCTTTTACAAACTAAAAAGCTAAATTTATATACTAAATCGGCATTTGCAGCTTACATCCTTTTGATAGAACGTGTATCATGTTTGATACATTGTGATTATTGAAAAAAGCTGTTTTGAAAAAACTGTGTATTACGTCCTTTTTCCTTTCCAAAGTCGATATCAATATTAGCCGTATATAAACATACAACCAATAATAAAAAGGCAGATTATAATACATATTGTCGAACATTCATTCAGTTTAAAAATACTACTACAAAAGTAATTATGACAGATACTTCAATGAATTGGAACCAACACGGACAATGATTTCAGTACAGTTTCTAAACGGGTTGCCAGGTTACAATTATTGCAAAAATCAAGCAATGTATATTTTGCAAGCAGTCGATAATAAAATGTGATAGGTTCAGCTGCAGATCGTGAGGAGGCAATAACTAACTGTGCGCCGTGTCGGCTGCTGGTGGCGACACGAATATCGTAATCCAAGAAGCGAAGCGTTACCACCAGCCAGCCGAGTTCCCTTTCGTTGGAGATCACAGCACCGCGCAACTAGGCGATCGCAGATAGCACATCCGTGAGAAGAACGGTGAGTGTCATACTCTGATGCTGAATTTTCTGAGAAAACATCGCTAAAACGAAACGGAATGCCAGCGTGATTAACCAACATAGGGAAGGTCTATTTTTAATGTCACGTCAAATTTTATTGAAATGTAAACAAAAATCAAATTTATCCGCCGATTTTTAATCGTATTACTGATAATAATAGTTTACTAGCTGTAAGCCCGTTGACCTCAACGGGGGGATTTTTGTTGCATTTTTAAGTAGTCAGAAAATTACAAACCTATTTATTGAATAAGCCAGAGATTCTTAAAATAAAATAAATATATCGGGGCGTATATCGACAGCCCTGCCCTGTAGTATTTAAATTGTAAATTATTTAATTTTTGGAATAATGTTAAGTTTGCTAACAATTATTTTTCCTATTAGCAGAAATAGACCTCGTAAATTACCTAATTTTTGGAATAATGTTTATGTTTGCTAACAACTATTTTTCGAAGTAGCAGAAATTTCGTAAATTATTATATCTTTGGAATAATGTTCAAGTTTGCTAACAATCATTTTTCATAGTAGCATAAATCGATCTCGGCGCATATATCGACAGCCCTGCAGTTTTTAAATTGTAAATTATTAAATTTTTGGAATAATGTTCAAGGTTGCTAACAATCATTTTTCGTAGTATATATATTTTATTCAACTAATTTTCAAGTATGCTAACAAAAATATTTCGTAGAAAAAGAATAAGACCCGAGGACATCAGTACGCACACATTTGTGAATTGTGAATTGTTAATTGTGATTTGTGAAAAGTGATTATTTTATCGACTATTAATATATAGATTTTGGAATTTTTAGAATAATCTAATATTCTAATTTTTAGAATAATTTAATATCTATTGAACTTTTTTTTCACTTCAATGGAATGTGAGAAAAAAGTCGGAAAATAAATGGGCAAAGAATTAAATTATATTTATATAAAAAATGCAATTTTCACATGCAAAATATTATAAATTAATTGGACATTTTATCAAAACAAAATTATCAAAATTTTGACTTATTCTCCAAATAGAACTTGTTTTTTAGAATATATATAATGATTTTTACTGATGTTATTTTACTAATCATACTGAAACTATGCTTTCGCCAACAACTAACTATACCACGTATGTATCTAGATTAAAAACAAATCTTGAAATAATTGCGTCTTATATTTATTTTTTGAAAAACTTACTTGGCTAGTCAATCGGATTTTGTTATTTTGATAGCATTTATTTTCATACGATCAAGATGTAATGTGATTTAAAAAGAAAGTTTTCAAAAAAAAAAAATGTTATAAACCAAAAAAAAACGCTCAGGACATCCTCAGACAGACTTACTTTCAGTAAGTAAAAGTAAGTCTGTCTGAGGATGCCTCTGAAAGAGGCGAAACACGTGTCACAGTTTGTAGCACAATACGTGGAATAATCTAAGTTATTTTTTATTTTATATTCAAATGAACTTCCAAAAAGTTACCGACGAATCCATCGAAAGCATAAACAATGTATTTTAGAGAAAAAATGATTGAAATTATGCAATAAAAAGGGTGGGTTCAGTTCACTTTTTCCCATCATCCTAACTTGGCTCACTTTGCCGTATTTTAATCTCGTTGACCCCAATCTATCAAACTATTTCGCTTACTTTATTTATATTACTATTTGAGCATAAATTTACCTTGTCATTCATTATTTGACAATATTCCATTTTTGAATCTTTTACACAAACAATCGAAGTCAGTAGGAATCGCAAATATCGTTCCATTTTCAAATTTTTATTTTAAATACACTATTTTTATCGCCTTGATATTTATGACGTTAGCTCAGTTGATAGAGAGCTCGACTGGTAATCCAGAGTTCTGTGTTCGATCCACGGTCGCGGCGTTTTTTTGTATGAAATTTTTTCAGCTATTTGATTTGTTTCGTCAAATAATAAACAGTGTATTTGGAAAATATGTCTTTAGTATGAATAAAAAAAATAATTAATGGCGACAGCGGAGCAGGATTGGGGGGGGGGGAGGAGGACCGTCTTTCTTGACGTCATCGAAAAGGCGAAATCGCGACCATATACAAACGAAAAAAGTATGTATTTGGTATGAATAAAAAAATGGTGACAGCGGGGCTGGGGCGGAGGAGGGGGCGGGAAAATCGCGGACAATCATTCAGACGGACGGACATTATCGAGTATCTATATATTAATACTCGATAATGTCCGAATGATTGCATGATTGTCCGCGTTTTTCCCCTCCCCCTGCCCCTTCCTACCCCCTCCCTCCTCACCAGCTCCGCTGACGCAATATTTTTATTCATACTAAAGACATATTTTCCCAATACACTGTTTATTATTTGACGAAACAAATCGCTGAAAAAATTTCATACAAAAAAACTCCACGACCGTCGATCGAACCATCGCCTGTAGATTATGAGTTGAGATCGTTACCGCTCGGGCAAACACACAACTGTCAAAATCGATCTAATTTAAATATTATATATTAAGCACACATTTAAATTATTCTAAAAATTCCAAAATACGCATACTTCACATGCATACATAAACAGTTGAATTATTCGTTGACTATTTTTGCTACTATGAAAAATGGTTGTTAGCAAACTTAAACATTATTCCAAAAATTAAATAATTTACGAGGTCTATTTTTGCTACTATGAAAAATGGTTGTTAGCAAACTTAAACATTATTCCAAAAATTCAATAATTTACGAGGTCTATTTCTGCTAATAGGAAAAATAATTGTTAGCAAACTTAAACATTATACCAAAAATTAAGTAATTTACAAGGACTATTTTTGCTACTATGAAAAATAATTGTTAGCAAACTTAAAAATTATACCAAAAATAAAATAATTTACGAAATTTCTGCTTCTAAGAAAAATGGTTGTTAGCAAACTTAAACATTGTTCCAAAAATTAAGTAATTTACAAGGACTATTTTTGCTACTATGAAAAATGGTTGTTAGCAAACTTAAACATTATTCCAAAAATTCAATAATTTACGAGGTCTATTTCTGCTAATAGGAAAAATAATTGTTAGCAAACTTAAACATTATTCCAAAAATTAAGTAATTTACAAGGACTATTTTTGCTACTATGAAAAATGGTTGTTAGCAAACTTAAACATTATTCCAAAAATTAAATAATTTACGAGGTCTATTTCTGCTAATAGGAAAAATAATTGTTAGCAAACTTAAACATTATTCCAAAAATTAAGTAATTTACAAGGACTATTTTTGCTACTATGAAAAATGGTTGTTAGCAAACTTAAACATTATTCCAAAAATTAAATAATTTACGAGGTCTATTTCTGCTAATAGGAAAAATAATTGTTAGCAAACTTAAACATTATTCCAAAAATTAAGTAATTTACAAGGACTATTTTTGCTACTATGAAAAATGGTTGTTAGCAAACTTAAACATTATTCCAAAAATTAAATAATTTACGAGGTCTATTTCTGCTAATAGGAAAAATAATTGTTAGCAAACTTAAACATTATTCCAAAAATTAAGTAATTTACAAGGACTATTTTTGCTACTATTAAAAATGGTTGTTAGCAAACTTAAACATTATTCCAAAAATTCAATAATTTACGAGGTCTATTTCTGCTAATAGGAAAAATAATTGTTAGCAAACTTAAACATTATTCCAAAAATTAAGTAATTTACAAAGACTATTTTTGCTACTATGAAAAATGGTTGTTAGCAAACTTAAACATTATTCCAAAAATTAAATAATTTACGAGGTCTATTTCTGCTAATAGGAAAAATAATTGTTAGCAAACTTAAACATTATTCCAAAAATTAAATAATTTACGAGGTCTATTTCTGCTAATAGGAAAAATAATTGTTAGCAAACTTAAACATTATTCCAAAAATTAAGTAATTTACAAGGACTATTTTTGCTACTATGAAAAATGGTTGTTAGCAAACTTAAACATTATTCCAAAAATTCAATAATTTACGAGGTCTATTTCTGCTAATAGGAAAAATAATTGTTAGCAAACTTAAAAATTATACCAAAAATAAAATAATTTACGAAATTTCTGCTTCTAAGAAAAATGGTTGTTAGCAAACATAAACATTATTCCAAAGATTAAATAATTTACAAAATTTCTGCTTCTAGGAAAAATGATTGTTAGCAAACTTAAACATTATTCCAAAAATTCAATAACTTACGAAATTTCTGCTATTACGAAAAATAGTTGTTAGCAAACTAGAACATTATTCCAAAAATAAATAATTTACAATTTAAATACTGCAGGGCAGGGCTGTCGATATACGCCCCGAGATATTTCTTTTACTATCAGAATTTCTGGATTATTCAATAAATAGGTTAGTAATTTATTTTTCACGCCAGTAACTTTTCTGACTACTTAAAAATGCAACAAAAATCCCTCCGTTGAGGTCAACGGGCTTACAGCTAGTCTATATATTAATACTCGATAATGTCCGTCCGTCTGAATGATTGTCCGCGATTTTCCCTCCCCCTCCTCCGCCCCAGCCCCGCTGTCACCATTTTTTTATTCATACCAAATACATACTTTTTTCGTTTGTATATGGTCGCGATTTCGCCTTTTCGATGACGTCAAGAAAGACGGTCCTCCTCCCCCCCCCCCCCAATCCTGCTCCGCTGTCGCCATTAATTATTTTTTTTATTCATACTAAAGACATATTTTCCAAATACACTGTTTATTATTTGACGAAACAAATCAAATAGCTGAAAAAATTTCATACAAAAAAACGCCGCGACCGTGGATCGAACACAGAACTCTGGATTACCAGTCGAGCTCTCTATCAACTGAGCTAACGTCATAAATATCAAGGCGATAAAAATAGTGTATTTAAAATAAAAATTTGAAAATGGAACGATATTTGCGATTCCTACTGACTTCGATTGTTTGTGTAAAAGATTCAAAAATGGAATATTGTCAAATAATGAATGACAAGGTAAATTTATGCTCAAATAGTAATATAAATAAAGTAAGCGAAATAGTTTGATAGATTGGGGTCAACGAGATTAAAATACGGCAAAGTGAGCCAAGTTAGGATGATGGGAAAAAGTGAACTGAACCCACCCTTTTTATTGCATAATTTCAATCATTTTTTCTCTAAAATACATTGTTTATGCTTTCGATGGATTCGTCGGTAACTTTTTGGAAGTTCATTTAAATATAAAATAAAAAATAACTTAGATTATTCCACGTATTGTGCTACAAACTGTGACACGTGTTTCGCCTCTTTCAGAGGCATCCTCAGACAGACTTACTTTTACTTACTGAAAGTAAGTCTGTCTGAGGATGTCCTGAGCGTTTTTTTTTGGTTTATAACATTTTTTTTTTTTGAAAACTTTCTTTTTAAATCACATTACATCTTGATCGTATGAAAATAAATGCTATCAAAATAACAAAATCCGATTGACTAGCCAAGTAAGTTTTTCAAAAAATAAATATAAGACGCAATTATTTCAAGATTTGTTTTTAATCTAGATACATACGTGGTATAGTTAGTTGTTGGCGAAAGCATAGTTTCAGTATGATTAGTAAAATAACATCAGTAAAAATCATTATATATATTCTAAAAAACAAGTTCTATTTGGAGAATAAGTCAAAATTTTGATAATTTTGTTTTGATAAAATGTCCAATTAATTTATAATATTTTGCATGTGAAAATTGCATTTTTTATATAAATATAATTTAATTCTTTGCCCATTTATTTTCCGACTTTTTTCTCACATTCCATTGAAGTGAAAAAAAAGTTCAATAGATATTAAATTATTCTAAAAATTAGAATATTAGATTATTCTAAAAATTCCAAAATCTATATATTAATAGTCGATAAAATAATCACTTTTCACAAATCACAATTAACAATTCACAATTCACAAATGTGTGCGTACTGATGTCCTCGGGTCTTATTCTTTTTCTACGAAATATTTTTGTTAGCATACTTGAAAATTAGTTGAATAAAATATATATACTACGAAAAATGATTGTTAGCAACCTTGAACATTATTCCAAAAATTTAATAATTTACAATTTAAAAACTGCAGGGCTGTCGATATATGCGCCGAGATCGATTTATGCTACTATGAAAAATGATTGTTAGCAAACTTGAACATTATTCCAAAGATATAATAATTTACGAAATTTCTGCTACTTCGAAAAATAGTTGTTAGCAAACATAAACATTATTCCAAAAATTAGGTAATTTACGAGGTCTATTTCTGCTAATAGGAAAAATAATGTTAGCAAACTTAACATTATTTCAAAAATTAAATAATTTACAATTTAAATACTACAGGGCAGGGCTGTCGATATACGCCCCGATATATTTATTTTATTTTAAGAATCTCTGGCTTATTCAATAAATAGGTTTGTAATTTTCTGACTACTTAAAAATGCAACAAAAATCCCCCCGTTGAGGTCAACGGGCTTACAGCTAGTTAATATATAGATTGTAAATAATTTCAAAAAGTGCTTATCGATGTATTCTGGCACTCTACAATATTGGAAGTGAAATACAAGTCGACTATGCGATGTGTTATCTAGATTTTTTATACGATTTTAAGTATTGGTAGGATAACTGAGATTAATGAAACATGTAAAAAAATATTAATTATTATTGATATATTACAATTAATAGTATAGTTATTCACCAAAGCGGGAATTGAAACTGTGCCTTTTTGAAATCTGTGAAGATACTTATTCACAAAAACCAATTCTTTCAAACAGTCTTTGATACAAAATTAAGTAAAACCACGTATTATGAAGTATAAGTGCATCACATAGACACAAAAAAAAATAACAGTTTGATAAAGCCATGGAGACCGAGATAAAACATTAGTAATGGACTGTATGTAAATAACATTTTATATTATCAACCAAACGCTGTATTAACTCGTCCAGTGCTCAGAACGCGTCTCACGCGTCCACGCATACTTTGGCAGCGGTGCCCTCGACGCAACTCACACGCCCGGCTGTAGTGCAGTTTCTTTCGCTCTCACTCGGTTCGCAAGTTTTTCTCGCTCTCTCACGCAAAAGCTGCACTTACACCGAATATTTAATTTTATATATTTTGTATGCATTTATTACTGGGGCACCGCGTTAATGTTTGCGGGAAAATTTGGGCAGTGAATGGGTTAATTTTGAATGATATTGTTCAGAAATATGACTTAAATATCAGAAAGTATAATTTGTTGTCAGAAAGTTTAAAAGGGCACATTGTGGACGTGTTAATAAATTTGAAACGCGGAAAAGCTCGAGCATCTCTTGTTCGCGCTCGTTTCGCTAAAGTAAAGTGCAAAACGTGCGAACGAATAGGGTGTAAGCCACTGCGCCCAAGGCTGCATATTATTAAGACGGTGTTGGAAGTTATTCGTCGTGATGTTAATTCAGGTCAGTAAAGAAGCGAACGGGACAAAAAGGGCAGAAGCGAAAACGGAGACGATATTAAAAATAAAATACATGCACAAACAGCACCTGCACCGTCACTGTTGCAATTGTTCCTATCAATATTATAGCGTACTACAAATCTGATCCAACTGGCATATCATTTTTTCTATAGCCATTGCGAGAAACGATCCCAAAGAAACAACGAAAATTATTTGGCAAAACACTCGACCCTTTTTTTACACGGTAGATACGTTCCACAAAAAGTCGTGTAATAAATGTTAGAATTCATTCAGATTTGAAAAATAGCACGGTTTTTGTGTAAGGTGTAGAAATCGTGTAAAAAGGGTTATAAGTAAATTACACAAAAGAATATTCATAATATGTTTTTAAATTTGAAAAAAATACTATCCATCGCTACTCGATTATATTCGGGGACATTTATGAGGGACTGGACATAAATCGTTTTCATCCTAGAAATGTCTAACACATCTTATGTGTTTAGGTCCAATTAAACTTTTTTAATCAATAATGCCTTGTGTTGTTGAATTTCTTGCTGTTAAGAAATCCGTTATACACTTTTGTGTTTGCTGTGACTGGAAATCGAGTTAGAGAAAATAATTTGTGTAAAAATATAGTATTTGATCTTCTTAGTAGACCGTTTTATTTCAAAATAGTGTAAAAAAATATTTGATTGTACAAAATACAACACATTGTTACTTGAGTAGTACACGTTGCTAAAAAATGACGATCGATGATAAAACCTAGCAGGTAAAAAGATAACAATAATACTTCAAAATTCACAGGACCAGTGTGTAATATAAAATCGACATTCAAGTAAATAATAAATAGCATACAATAAATAATAATTGTATTGTGATATCAAATTGGTTGTACAGTGAAGGGCATTACTTTTACTTTTGAAAGGTTGATATCAATAAATTTAAAAATGTCAACCATGTACGATTTCATCAATATTCGTACAGAAAATTATGATAAATAGCAACATCAGTTTGATCTATACACAAAAAAAAACATTATAAGAAAACGAGTGTTAAGTTTGAAAGGTCCAACAAATGTAATTTAAAGCCAACATTAACTTAAATAATCTTGCAGCTTTGGTAACGAAAACTTCTCAATACACTGCAATTTTTAGTAAGTAAATTTTAATTTGTTTACATTATCAAAATAAACAGTGAGTATTGATTGTATTTTTCGCACATGAAACACACCGAAGAAAACAGAACGTGCACTTACTACTACAGTGTGTTTAATAATTAGTGAAACGAACATTTTTTTCTCCAGAGTATATACATCACTATGAAAACCGCTCCACCTCGAATCTGATAATTTATACTGCATTTTTGTTGTAATCAATAATTTTACTACCACAAGCATTTTAGCTAATCTTACTCGAGTTGTGTGAATAATCGAGGATAATATTATTATTTATAATAAAAATATACAATTTTAATCAAATGTCATCATTTGTCACCATAACAGTCAATAAATAATCCGACATACATGCAATAACAAATGCGACATATTTACGACTCAAATAACAACAGGCAAGAATAATTTTTTAATTAAAAAAATGACAATTATTTGACAGTGTAAATAAAACATTAAACTTCATCGTCGATATTAAGTGTTTGGCTTGACAAATGATTTACTAACTCCCTGAAATGCAATATTATTTAATTGAATCATTTTAATGTTGCCTAACTATTAGTGGAAATTCATTATAGTTTTGAAAAATATTTGAAAAAAGTACTCGCGTACAAGAATTGTGAAGATGATTATATTGACCACAAATAAGGGGTAGTCGAATTTGTGGAAAAGGGAAGAGGTAATTAAAGACGAGATATTTTAAATTGTCATTTTTGTCAAAATTTTTGTCAGTTTTGAGTTTTTTGATGTAAAGAATAACTTCAATTTCAAAAAATATTTTACGCTTTATAAACCTGATAAAAAATAAAAAAAATAATATGGTCATGGGCTATGTTTAGCATGAAGGAGATGATGGCATGGATGGGAACGTCTTTACTTTCTTCTTTATTTACTTCCTTAAAGATATTGAGGAAAAACCCATTTTAATCGTGTTTTATAGCGATAGAGAGCGATAGCGGTAGAATAAAAATACATTTATGTGTCTGCTGAAAACTTGTACTTTTCGAGATACAAGGTTGTAAAAAATTATCGACTATATATTCGTGCATAGCGTGAATATATTGATAAATCTAGATATATATTCCACTCATTTTATTCATTGATATGTACGAAGTCTAAAGTTGTTGAATTAAATCATTAAGGAATTGTCTTTTAAGATGAATAATGAATATATGCAAAGCCACCTATAAACTCAATACTTATGATATAAGACATATTGCATATGTATAAACAAATATGTGCTTTGTCGAGTTTTCAATATATTCACGACATACAAGGACATAATGCGTGCGTGCATATTATGTTTACGACACCCTGTTGAGTATATTAAATTATTTCACATTAGTTTCAAACGAAATTAAGTGCGTGTAAAGTCAAAGTATTTGTAAACTCACTATAGAAATTCATATACGTATGTAAATAGACATCACTTGCACATACTTTCGCATCTTTCCAGACTGATTAATGTGCTTAACGCATTTGTACAAAGCTCTTCAAACATCCAAAGATGGACGAGATAAAGTTGCGTGTTACAGATTTGAGAACATTTAAAACGACGTCGAATTCGTCTAGTAAATAGTTATATTAACCGATGATGTAATAATCTGACAAAAAACATACATTACAAAAGGCAAAAACAAAATTAACCAAGCTCGTTTGATTACTATATACAGAATTATGTATTGCTATATTATTATTAGATGAATGATAATGATACTTGTCAGTAATATATTCTTTTATCACCAATAAGGCAATCAGCGAATGCATAAAAAAGCAATTTCCATTACGTATTACGATGTATTTTTAGTACCAATGCAACACTAATGTTTACACAAGATGGGAGATATTTTTTTTAACTTATTAACATATTTGTTTTTCGAATTTTAAATATGACTTACTGACGACAATTTATTCAAGTCGAGAATTCTTCTAATGGTCGAAAATGAGTTCTTACTGTGTCGGTTTTTATTCTGTTAGCAACGGTAACTTAAGAAGGTGAAACAACGTGTTATAAATGATAATGGTGTTAAGACGGTTAGACCAACAAAAAAACACAATGTGTTTCATAACATGAATACAGTTATATAAAGCCTCGGATTGTATTACGTAGACAATCATTAAGTTAATTATTGAAGAAATGGAGAGTCAAGTCAAGAGTTCATTTTGACGAGACGTGCACGGTCATGCAAAAACAAAAGGGCAACGGTCTGCAGACGTCACATGGCGTCGTCGCCGATGAATGGCGGAAATAATAAAGAACATTGCTTGAACGTCTTCCTACGTGTTTAATTGCATTCAATTATTCCTACGCCGCAAGGAGCCGGGGTCGAGGAGAAGGGAAGCCATCTAGGACGTCTCTACAACGAGCGTAATCATGGAAAGAAAGCCTTAAAGATAGAAAAAGTTAATAATAAGTATACGTAAAAAAAACAGCGTACAGCAAAGATGAACATCCAAAAGCGATGTTTAAAAAGCTTCGAGATATTATATATTCAAAATTGTTTACAGGTTAACTAAAAATTGGGTGTTTAAATAAGTATGTAATTAACACGATTTGAATATTTGTTCGTAAATCAGCATTTTGCTAGTCGGACTTTTTCTTAGATATACTCTATGATTTGTGTGTACGTTCCATGATAGACAAAACGAAAATTATGAGACTTAAGCGTTAAAAAAAAAACCAATAATAAACCGATAATACCAAGATAACGTTTAAAAAAAACACTATTTTGTTGTCATTTTACATCTGATTTTCATCATGAGTGAAACGGGTCCTGACCGTTTTATAAAAAGTACAAAGGAATATTGTATTTTTATTAATATAATGCCTTACCACCAAGTATTGACAGTGAACACCCTAAAAGTGTTCGTCAGTTGAAAATGTTCGTGAGAGGCAAAAACGGTCCTGACTTTGATAAATAAATGAAGAATTGATTATAATAAAGTGTTATTTATATGCATATTCTATTGTAATACATTTCCACGAAATATTGCCAGTGAACACCCAAAAAATTACCAAGATACGTGTAGAAAGTATCCATTGTGATTTTAATGTCAAAATTCTATGTAAGACACTTCATTGTACAATTATAACTATTCTTTATCAAAACGATTTATATGGATACAAATTGTTTTAAAACTGAAATAAACATCGATTCTCACAGTCAAATAAACATTTGTATGAACATTTAATTTCCCGCTCCATCAAAGGGATTAGCACAAGCGTTTCAGACCGACACGCGGCGGACGCACTGTCTTTTATACGTTATTGGACTCTGGGGGGCTCCGGATGGGGGGGGGGGTTAAAATGACAGCAACAATACGCCGACAAATAAAATAATCTTACTACCGAATGGAAAATAAACAATAGGCGCGACATTATGTTAGGGGGCAGAGGGAGCAATCATCCCTTCACCCATGGCTTAGTTTCAATCACAAATAAATACAAGCACAGATCCGATAAAAGACAATGATTGACTATGTGCGAACAAGCCAATGTACATAAATCTCAAGCAATTGTAATGGGAAATCGAGGGAGAAACCGAATCAAATTATTTTTCATCAGTTAATAATGCACGCGACGAGCGACACCGTTCCTGTTCTTTATAAACAAAATTATTATTTTTACAAAAGAATAATCGTGTTATATTTAAAAGATTTATTTAATGTTACGTACTTCATATAAAAATATTTTTTAAGCAAAACTTACAACATAAAGCAAGAATACTATAGTAACTGTATATCACTTTTAATGTATTCACTGTATTAATTTGTATTCGTATCAGTTGAAAATTCTGGTCATATGAAATACATGTGTAATTATAACAAAACAGCAGTGCTTTTTTTAAAATAAAGATACCGGAACGCACTTCTTTTCAAGATTTGTTTATAATCTGTGTCCGTTTCCAATGTCAAGCATATGAGCTTGTTATTCAGTTTATCAACTTGTCTTTTTTCCTGAAGAGAGTAAGGATAGAAGGATACGGTTAGGACAGGATAAGTGGTAAACTAACCGCTCTCGCTTTGCTTCGTACTGTGATTCAAGCCTCACGGGCTCCGTCACGAAAGCCAACCACGTTGACCACTGCGCTATGGACCCGACTGTTGGGAAAATGTGATGTAAATAAGAGAATTTGCAAAACAATATATGAAGCATCAGACACCTGGTTCTGGTCACAGAGTAATTCCACGAACCTGGTATTTTTTTGAACATTACATTAAAAAGAGACCTAAGATAGGAACAAACATCAACAGTTTTTAAAGGAAAATAAAAATAAAATTTAACGAATATTGATTTTAAACATTAAAGATTGCGAGGAAAAGGTGCTGGAACGCCGTTCCACCGCGTTACATGAAAAGAAAAGCATTGCAAAACTTTTATTTGTGTAACCATTTGTAATATATTCAGATATAGTTATAACTGTATTATTATATTATGTAATGTAGTTAGGGGTGCAAAAAATTCTGTCGTCAAATTCACTCACACAAAAGGACAAATCACATTCCCACGATGTTCTTCGAACCCCTGATTCAAATTGTTTAGTTCTGGGCTGAGTTTCTTTTGACTTTTAATAACAGCAATTCTTTGTGAAATTTATCCATCTTCTATTGTTACACATGCTATGAAATAACAAAAGAGGTAATATGTAAAAGTAACAGTAGCTAAAAAATAAATATGACGACACGAAGTGAATTATGAAACATTATTTCTGTGTGAAAAAACACGATGATTGAAAAAAAAAATGATCACATCGGAATAAATAAGTGCCGTGATGCAAAACGCATTATTTAGTGAATAAAGTGTTGTAGAAATTACTTTTAAATGAAAAAAAATATGAAGAAGACAAGGGGGTTGAAAATGTCACAGACAAACAATCCAATCTAATATATAAACAGTGAATGTTTGTTTGTTCGTACTTTATGTGTTGCCACACCGCCCATCCGATTGCAATAAAACTTTGACAAACTTTTCGCTTGCAATTCCGGGAAGATTATTATAGGCAAAGTAAATTTAGCTTACAGTAGGTCTTATATATAAAAATCAATGTTTGTATGTCTGCCATACAGGTCATTTTGACAAAGTATGATTGCAAAGTATAGTACAATTAACTTGACCAAAATTATCACTGTAATTATGCGTATTCTTATCAGTTGAAAATGCTACTGATGATCAAAACAGGTCCTGATCATATTAAATAATTGTGGAATTAGTACAAAAGTGTTTTTTTTTTAATATAATGCTGTTCCACCAAGATTGGCAGTAAAAACAAGTGGTGAAAATTAATGAAATTGGTGCTTTGCAATAATGCGTTGGATGTTGGATTGAATGTGAAACTGTAATACATTATGTCCGGGGTGGGGAACCTTTTCATTTATCTGATTGTATATAAGGCCGCAGTAAAGAAAACGTTAACACCCCACCTTTATTGTCGAACTGTCGAACATATAATGGGTTGATTACGCTCTCTTTCCAAACGGTTGCGTATAATTTTTTGATCAAAGTGAATATTTTGATTTAATCCAAAAGGCCGCAGGTTCCCCTCCACTGCATTAAGGGTTTGAATGACAAATAATCATATTAAAAAAAAACAATATTCCTTTCTACTTGATTCCACGCGAAGTATTGTCAACTGTCAACGAGCATTGTCAGTTGACAATGCTCGCAATGAGCGAAACCGGTCCTGACCTTTTAAATAAAGTGGAATAAAATACAAAGGTTGTCGCCTGCTGTGGACCAGTTGGCTAGAGCTTGCTTTACCGATCACGCAGGTCTGGATTCGATTCCCGGTACGATCAGTGAATTTGAGAATTATTCAATTTCAAGTTGTGATCGAAGTCTGGGTGTTTGTGATGTCAATTCATCTTATTATTTCCTCTTCTCGCATCCTTCTGATCCTTTAATAACTGGGTGGAGCAATAGCGATTAGTTAACCACTAGTCCTGTTCTAGCCTTATCCTTATTTCCCTACTACTCTCTTTAGAAAAGAAAAAAGTGAGGTTGAGCGACTGAGTATCAAACAGTTCTTGTAGAAAAAACTTCTGTTGAGATACCTCCATTAGGAGGCCATATGCTCCACATTGGGAGGGGACATGGATTTAACAAAAAAAAAAAAAAAAAAAAGTACAAATGAATATTGTGTTTTTATTAATATAATGCCTTTCCACCAAGTATTGACAGTGAACATCCTAAAAGTGATCAAATAATCATATAATCAAATCAAGTGCATTTGTGTGTATTTTATTTTCGGTTTCTGCCACCTTACGTTTTAAAATAAGTGCACGGTCCAGACTCCCGATTGTCACCGCGAGTTTCTTCGTGAACTTTTGCTGACTTTCAGTCACGCAGACAGCCGGTTCTTCCTCGTGTCACGATTCGCATGTCAAGTAGTCAAACTTAGCAATCGAAGAAGGCGCGAGGCAGAAATATATGCAAGTCAGACGATAGATGAGTGCGTGATCGGAAAGTGTGAATGAAAACACAACCAACAAGTTTTACGAACAGGGAGAACGCCGAGCCGAATTCGTCCTCGGTTGATTAAATTGCAGTGTTTATATTATGCATGTGTTTTATCCGTGTAGATATTTAATTATTCCATCGCCCTTACAAAGAAAACTTTCGACTGTTCACACGGAGCAGATACAAAAAAATATTTATAAAACATACCGACTGTGGATAACCCACAGCTTTTTTCGATATCACAATGTATCCAACATGGTACACGTTCAATCAAAATGATTTAAGCTGCAGATGCCGAATTAGTATCTAAATTTAGCTTTCAAGTTTGAAAAAAGATGAGCTTGTGAAAATTTAAACCAAGAAAAGACTGAAAAAAAAAGGTTTTTCCTAGACAATTTCTTTAGTTAATATTAGACTATGTCAATTTAACACCAGTTTGGAAGTCTCTGTGCACTCCAAGTTTGTGGATGTTTCGAAATTTGCATATGGCCCAAAATTATCAAAACACGTTTTTTGTGCCTCCTGTAAAATATGCTATGTGTAAGTTAAATAGATAGTAAAAATTATTCATATTTTTGCCGACTTAACAATCGACCAGAATAATTAAATATAAATTGATAAGCCTCTTTGAGATGTATCTTTAGTCAGATTTTTATTTATCAAATCGACATTGGTAGAAATAACAGATCAAGAAAACAAATTGAGAAATTGAAGAATGACTTTTCACAAAGTTACTGCCGATTCCACCTAAAAAAAAGGCTTATTATATTGAATATAGTTTTGTGAACGGGGGGGGAGCATAGAAAACGGTTTAGAAATATGTAGCACTAAATCCGTTGTTTAATCACAGCGATCAACAATAAATATATCACTCAACATTTTTGAGAGAAGAGCACAAGATAAATACTTTTAAGAACAACCGTAGCCATTTTATATGAAATAAGTAAAAAAATCTGTTTAATTTCGCTAATATTTCAGTACAATAAACTATTCAGGGAAAAATAACGCAGACGATGGCTACATGCAACACACCAAGTAAGTAAGATAATGCAATTATTACTAATTTATATGATGCTGCGTCGGTTGAGTGGGAGGCCACTGCGACTGAGAGCCAACAGACAGGGAAGCTGTTTGCTTTTCATCAACAAGTCAAGTGGCCCAGCGATGTCAACACGCCTCTTTGGATAGAAATAAACTACATAATAGGATTATGACCAAAAAACGAACATGCTTGTTTGCTTACACTAACCGCTACAAGTTGCATAATACTCCGTCACAGAAACGTAACAAAGCAGGCTCAGATTCAATCGACCGAATTTTGGTTAATAACCCTTAGATTGTAAGTAAACTCCATTAAAAAAATCTTAATTATTTCCAGATTTCGTCTGAATTGTAAGTTATAATATTTAAAGCAGAGAGCAAAAATTTATTAACTTGTATAATTCTCTTTATTTGCATATTTAAAAAAAATACGTTATATTATAAATGAAAGGTTTTATAACAATAACTGTAAAGTTCAATAATGAAATAACCTTCACAACTTGTAGCGTAAATAAAAAAAAAAAAAACTCGGGAGCTTAGAAAATTTAAGATTTTAGAAAAAAAATAACACAATTCATGCAAAAAATACATGGTTAAGAATACAATCGATTTAATATAGTCGATAAAAAACAAGTATTTGATTTCGACTGCTTAAACTACAGAGCCCAACTAAAAAAATACATATTACAACAGAACACGACTTTGATATGAATAAAATACGGGTTTTGTAACTTAGCTAACACAATAAGATAAAATGAGTTAGCCAACCAAAGTGATAGTAAACAATATTACATTTTACAACAGTTATAAAGAAGTAAGCCCCGTAATAATTAAAATCGACATCAAATTAATTGACCACAATGGGTTGTAGGAATAGATAAAAACATTAATCGGACAATCGACAAAGTGAGGCAATCAATGCTGTTCACGATCTTGTTAGTCAAGAAACACAGTAACAACAAATCAAAATATTGTATTGAGAAATACGTGTATGTTTAGATGTATACAAATTAATAAAATCATTAAATTGTATCTTGAAAAGGGTCAAGCGTTTCGCAAATCAAATTGTTCATTATATTTGCTCAACCGCGTAAACAAAACTAATTGCAATTAGATAAGCTACCGTGTAAAAACAGTTATATAAATGGTCGAGCGGAAGACGACTGCAGTCTGTTACAGTAATAATAATGAACTATATTTACTCGCTAGAATTGCTTAATGAATCAATAAATAAATCAATTAATTGTTTTGCATTATTAGACATTAGTGATTGAACTTAACAGAGTACTGTAAAAAAAATTATAAATTTATTTATTCGACGTACATGAAGGAAGACTAGAGGCAAATGGATGAAAATTGGTTTGGTTAAAGAAAAAAGAAACAACTAACGTTTTTATGTATTTTGTTTGGTAACTAGTCCAAAATATTCTAAATTTCAATTTGATAAAAAGACCAAACTGAAATTCGACCTAGTTTCTGTTTTATTTGTATTATTTCGTTTTTGCTGAAAGGATGAATTTATATCATACGAGTCATATTTTTTTTATATGAAAAAGAATTCGCTATGTTTAATTAACAAGTGATGTTAGTATGGATAAAATTTTAACAGAATCATTCACATTCACAATATTTTCACAAATTCTCAAAAAAAAAGAAGTCAAAACTTTAAAGCTCAATTTCAATATTGTGCAATTTTGCGGTTGGATCACTTTTGTTTAACTCAACTCGACTATTCTTATCGAAATAGTAAATTACTGTTCGGATAAAATAATTGAAACTAGATTTTTCTTACCACTCAGCCGATTCTTGAAATAAATCTCCCTCAACGACAACTCGACAATAATGTTGAAAAACAGAAACTACCCTTCTGAATGAGATCACGTCAGTGAAATATATTATCATGATAGTTTATTATAAATACATTCACTCTGTTTGGTCACAAGCATATTCATATGAAGAAAAAAGTAGTAATCAAAAATGACATACAGTCCGCGCAACAATGTTAAGCAGTTTTCCTTGTGAAAATTCAGTTTTGTATTGTAAAATGTCCTTTAAGAGTACAGATAAATTATATCTTAATAAGTATCATTACAAATTTTGTCCTAACATGTATCCACATCTCAAATAAAAATAGTTTTACGTTTGATAAAATTTTGAACAGCTAATAATGAACTGATGATAACCCCGGTAGCAGAATTGATAAATCGTCGTATTCATTTCATTTCACTTTTAACATCCATGGAAAACTAAAATTGCATTTCAAAGATTCAAGTTTTCTTTAAAGATTTGTATGTCTACATACGTTGTACGTTTCCTAAATAGTAATAATTAAGATGTGTTAAAAGAAATCCAGTATAGATATTTTTTCTTATGTCTATTCATTTTCGTTGATATTTCAGCAGGGTGGAGAATGTCGAGGGAGGGAAGAGGGAGTGTATTGTATTAGGTGAAATGAAAATAACGCGGTCGGCACTCCATCGCCATCAATCACCCGAGAAGAGGAACGCGAAGCGCGCCCCACTTGACAAAGAAAGGTCGAGCATCAGCCCGACACAAATAGACAACAAAACACGATTGACAACGCCAGGAGACGAGGATACAGATCGTAGAGCGTCGCCATCTTACGAAACTCGAACGCATTCGATCGAGGTGGACATTCAATTCAGAATTTTAAATTACACTCCCTGGGATGGCCTAGTGTAATTTTGTTGTTTGGTATTAAAATTTAATTCAATTCACTTACGAACAAACCTACTGTTTACCGGAAGAAATGTATCAGATAAAAGACAATATCAGAAACAGGAAAAAAACACGTGCGCAGAGAGCGATTATGTGTCGACTTATCCTATCATCTGAAAAGAGAATTTAAGAGACTGGATTATTGATTGAATTGGCATTTGCTTGATATAACTCTATTGTAATACAGTAAAAAAAATAACAATATAATTAGTTCTACACTTTTTTATAAAATTAGTTTACAGCGATTTCGGCGTGCGCCATCATCAGAACTACTACAGAAATATATACTAAATACTTTGATTTAGAATTCGGACTGAAGGTGCTTGGTGGAATTTCAAGAGTACATCATTCAGAAAATACAATTTTTAAATACTTTGATAATTTTACCGAATTAAGGACTAAACTACAACCAGTTCAAGTTGAACACCTTTTAATGGATCAATAACGAGTCTAAATGCAGCAAATTGGAAGCAAACATGATAAAAATATGTATTTGAATACTTTTTGAACAGATTGAAGAAAGAGACTAATAAATAAAATAATTTACATCCACGCACAAGTTAAACTGAAATTTCACTGAGCAATCACAATGGATTATATTGTAAAATGATTTATAATGATCTCTGCATAATCTAATCATAAAGGAGCGGTTCTTATACACTGCAAATAGTGATTGTAAATCATTCAAATCAAAGGTCAAATCTCCGATAAGCCACACGTAATTATTTTGCTACCAATGATAACAAAATCAAATATACAGTAAGATTTTTTCTTGTTAGTAAATATTTACAAATTGTTTAAATTAAACCACGACTTTCGTGGTTTGCAAATGATTCAGTATTTAAACTTCGAGTTAAAAAATTATCTGATTGCCTATTGATGTTTCCGATTTATATATCGTCACATTCAAAGTTTAGCGGTTTGATCGCACGTGAGTGAAAGCGCACCAAATCGGAACGTGGAAAATTCGTCGCGCGATGATATCGCAATCGGCCAGCCGATTGACAGGAAAACGTCGCGGCGTTCGTTTTTCTGCCAGCCGATGGTAATGATGATGATCACATGTCATTGTCCACAGCCAACAATAGGCAATCGTGCGACTGCTTTGTGAGGTAGTCGGGCATTCGTACAAAAAAAAAGATGTGAATTATTAGAATGCATCATTTTAAAATTCCACGATTTTCGGTTGATCATAATGGAGCGAGTAATCACAGCGGACGGGAGTAAAATTGTTTCCGTGGATAATGTGATGAGGAACGTTTCCGTATACACCATCTTTCGCATACCTAGTACGAAAATTTATCTACAACAGTGGCTCTTAACCTTTTCGAAGTCACGGTGCACTTTTGATCATGGGAAAAAGTGGCGGTGCACCAGAATTAAAAGATCGAAAAAAATATGTGGACATAATTTTTTTTGACTTTTTCGGTTTTCACTATTTTGCGGATTTTTCGTTTTTACATTTTTTTTCGCGGTGCACCGGTTAAGAACCACTGATCAACAACAATATTTATTTTTTGCCAACTTGGAACAAAAAATGGCAAGGAAGTCAACTGAAAGACTCCTAATTGGAGTAATAAAAGTAATTGGGGTGTGAATCTCATACAAAATAAGGGATTTTATTTTTTCCGGAAAAAATGCAAGACTAAGACTTCCCTTAGTTTTGCAAAAAAAAAAAATATTGACGAAATATTTAGTTACCAAGTGATAAAATGCAAAGGGCGCCAAAATCACACCCAGACAGTCGCCCGCTGTACGTGTATAGCCTGACACGTGTTGAATACACAGACGCTAGCCAACATTTGACTGTATGCACGGCACAGACGACCGTCTCGTAGTAACGACAATGTAATGCGACCGTGCAATTGGGGGATTTGCGGCGAATATTTCAAGCCAGCGCATAATTCGGGGTAGTGTAATTGGGGGTTCCACTGTACATTCACATCTCTCCAAAAAATATTATACTCATTTGTACTAATTCCAACTTTTATTTAATAATATTAGGACCGGTTTCGCTCGTGACGAGCATTATCAACTGATAAGAGAATACAATGTTACATTAGAGATGTACCATTTTAACTTGACTGTGGCAGGACTCAGAACTAAAACTGTCGCCCTTGGACGTGTTGACTATGGCAACGTTAATGATGCGATGGTGGCGCCTCGCGGGCAGTCAAGTTACGCTGGTACATATATATAAGCAATTGGTATTGATGATTGAAACACTCCAAAATATTGAAAAAGCACTATTCTGACAATAGTGTCAGCGTTTTGATTGGCCTGGCAATTAACTAGACCCCAATCCATTTTTTTAAATGCTCCATCGGCATAACGAGACTTGAAAAAATGGATTACACAACAAACATCAAGATACTCGAGTCGGTGGTCAAACTGTGGTATCGAGATGCAAAAATCAATAAAAACTGCAATCCATTGGTGGAATCTATGCCAAAACACATCAATATGTTATGCAAGCCATGGTTGGATGGATTAATTATATTTTTTTCCGATTTTGTAAACGATTTCATTTTTTATATGAATTAAATAAAATTTTAAGGAAAAATTATCTTGTCCCCATTGATTTGCACATGGGTGTAAATGTTATTGATAAACGAACTACAGAGTGGACACGAAATTCAGTAATAATATAATCGTATTAGCTGGTGAGTGTTCTCACTCGTCAAAAAGAATTAGGTTAAGAAAGAATGACACAATAGGATGTAAGCTTATTACGTACAGAATTAGGAGCACGTTTCTACTAAAATGCACTAAATTTTAGATATGCAAATAATCATGAACGTAAAAATCGAAAAAGTATCACCGCACACACGTAACTTCCAAATGGATCTACAAAGATTGATGTTTGCGTAGTCTATCAAATTTATTATTTTAAATGAGCAATCTATCAAAGACACAGGATATGATGTCCACAATATACGAAAGACGGAAAACTAAATCATTAAGTAAGTAAGGTATATAATTGTGTTTTTTTTCTTTGATTGTTATAAAATTGGCATTATAGTTAATGCCAATGCCCCTAATACAGTAAAACCCCCATTTAGACTATAGCCGGGATCGTGTAATTGGGGGTGTGAATCTCATACAAAATTAAGGATTTGGTTTTTTTCCGCGGAAAACGCAAAACTAAGATTTCCCTTAGTTCTGCAAAAAAAATATGGACGAAATATTTAGTTTTAGTAGTAGTTAATATCCCGCACACATACAGACGCCCAGCTATGCGTGTACAGCCTGGCACGTGTTGAATACACAGACGCTAGCCAATATTTGACTGTATGCACGGCACAGACGTCAGTCTCGTAGTAACGACAATGTAATGCGACCGTGCAATTGGCGGATTTGCGGCGAATATTTCAAGCCAGCGCGTAATTCGGGGTAGTGTAATTGGGGGTTCCACTGTAGTTTAAAGTTGAAAGATCATACGAAATACGGAGTTGAACACAGACCCGCTTGATATGTGGAGCCAAGCTCTTACCAACTAGACCACATTATATCCTTCCAATGAGGATTTACAATAAACAATAATGTATTAATTAGTTTACAAAATGTTAACGCATCTTCAACATCTATATATAGAAAAATAAAAACGTTAAAAAATATGTTTTTTTAATTATTTTTTTACCATGTCCGCTCCCAATGTAGAGCATATGGACTCCTAATGGAGTTTGTCTCAGCAGAAGTGTTTCTACGAGAACTGCTTGTTACTCAGTTGCTCAACCTCTCTTTTTCCAAAGAGAGTAGAAATAGAAGGATAGGGCTAGGACAGGACTAGTGGTTAGCTAATCGCTCTCGATACGCCTCGTTCATAGGATAGGATGGGTGTGAGAAGGGAATTCAAGACATCACATACATCCATACCTTCGAACAGAAATTCATAAATCAATTTATAAAACTGTCCGTACTGGGATTCGAACCCTTGATTTCCGTAGCCGAAACCAACGATGTTGACCACTCGACCACACGTGCGGCAATCAATACATTTTAATATAGAAATATAACAGGGCGACTAGGCTGATGCGATCGTGTGTCCACAAAATGATTCCAAGAATGTTACGTACGTACTGTTCAATGAGATGACATGAAGACTTACATGATTGTTCTTGGTGGATATCGGCTGTGGGCAGGCGACGGGCCTAGGGGGGCGCCGCGACGCCTGGCGAGCGCTACCGACGCCGCCGCCCCACGACGCCACAGAAGAGCCGGCATTCCCAGCCGGCAGAACGTACAACATCGCGACCCTCACTTTTTACACGGCCGCCGCGACAACCAATACTTGTGTATCATCACTCACGAATCATTTTTGACGTTTACTTTTAACCTATTCGTAGCTACCTCCACAAATGCATTTACAGCGGCTGCAGGTCGGTATCACGCAGCAATTATCAAACAATTACGCATAATTGTGTAAATTATCATATACTGCACATCAAACACAAATAATGGTCACTTTTTACTAATACAATAACAATAATATTCCAAACTCGAAGAGACGTGAAATGTTTTTCAAATATATTTAAAATACTAGAAGTTTATATTATTAACTTGCAAATAAAGAAGAAACACTTTTTTATTTGTCACTCATACAATATGGACTCATGTAAATATTTGTTTATTATATGTAGATGTAAACATTGCTTGGTTCTGTTATCAATCGCATGATGTCTATTGAGAAGAACAACGATTCATTATGAATACAATGAAATTAAAAAGATTTGAGACTTTTTTTATTATTCGTTGTATGCTTTTCAAAATACTGAAAGGCGCAACGTCAAGACTAAATCACTGATTTTTCACACACTCAATAACTCATTCCGAGTTTATCATTGTGCGAATGAGGCAAACGTCAAATCACACGCGTTAAAAATCGACGCGCGATTCGACGACACCCACTCAACTTCGAGTACAAATACGGACTGCATTTTCAAAATAAATATGACATTACGATTAGTACAACATTTTCCCACCGTGCGCACGCAACACGCGAGAGTGCTATGCTCACACAACTACGCAAACACGGCGATTCTAGCCGTTTGTTGAATCGAATGCATTTTAGTATGATTCCAAAAATCTAACGTATGTTATATCGAAGACAGTAAACGATTTTACATTTAGAACGATTACTGCTGTCAACTAGAAAAAAATTCAACACTTTCAGGAAGATAATTGTACGTCTAGAATGAAAAACATCGAGCCATTGGACAACAGGTGTAACAACAAATGGTGTAACTTTAGACAACCTTGGTTTATTTTCATAATATCAATGTTAAATAGTAATGTTGCTAGCACACCATAATGTAGTATGTAGTTTACTATGCATATATAAATTAATCATCTTTGAGGGTGTTCACTGTCAACACTTGGTGGAAAGGCATTATATTAATAAAAACACAATATTCCTTTGTACTTTATTCCACTTTATTTAAAATCAGGACCGATTTCGCTCATTCCGAGCATTGTCAACTGACAATGCTCGTTGACAGTTGATAATGCTTCGCGTGGAATCAAGTACAAAGGAATATTGTTTTCCTTTGTAAATTATTTGCTATACTGGCTTTAATCGATATCGAACAATAATAACGAACAAATCAGTAACTCACTTTTGGTTATTTTGCAGGAGAAAAATAAAATATGTATATTTGAATAGTTTACAATCGTAAGAAATAAATAATAGCATACATGTAGGTATATTGTTAGTTCATTATTATAAATTATATTAACATTATGTGTTGCGGTCCTGCAAAATGAGAAAAAGTTAGTTACTGTTTTATTCGCTGGGGCATTCGATATATTATGCAAGTTGTACGGTAAGGCATTTAGTATACATATACTATAAAAAAAAAATCAGAAGATATATAAATATTCGCACATATACGTTATAATATTGACGCTAAAGCATGCCAACCATCTAGTATATAATATATTCTAAGCCAGCAGAAGTGCCCGAAAAAACGATATAATATGATACTCTTGAAAACCTATTCGAACAACATGACTATGAAAATAAAGCGACTCATACGACGCTTAAGAAATAACATTGAAAATTGTCGCGAGGTCTCTTATACCTTCAGCAAATGATCCAGAATCTAGCAAAGTCACAAAATTATGAATTAAAATCTTAAGGACATGACATTGCCGTTGACATTAAGAAAAAATGCTTTTTCTGATATATACTGTCAACAATAAAATAAGTTTACTTATATAAACAACAATTAGCACATTCAAGCTGTCAATGTAGTCTATAAATGTGATCAGAGATAACTTCTACAAAACGCATGCGCCGTCGTCACAAGTGCAACCGTGCAATAGAAAAGAATCTGAAGATCGGCTAGAAATGACGATAGCTTACCGTTACTGATAAATCTCTGAATAAACGGGTCAACAAGGCTAACAACCTCCATCTCACGATACCTTATCAACCGAAAAGGCATAATTATGGTGACATTACCATGACGGGCGCGAAGCACGACGCTTCCATGGTCAAAACCCAGATTTTAACATCCCATAGCTTTTCTTTATCACAGCCAAACAGATATAATTTCATTATTAGGACATGAAGCAGTATGAAAATACAAATAAGCTTATCAGAAAATATTTAGGAGATAAACAAAATCTCGTATTTACATAATAAATAAAGATAAATAAAATATTCCTCAAAGATGGAAAAACAATAACTCACTACTTTGGACAGCTAAACGACTGGCAGTAATATTATATTTAAACATAATCTAGGTAAAATAAAAACACCCAAAAAAATGCAAACAAAGATGAATCATTTTTTTGTTTCACTCACCGAGCTTTGCGGTGAATTTGTCACACTTGGAGATCTCTGAACGGTCACCAAAGCCATCCCATGTATATGAAAACATTAACTTATCAACATTTATAAAAAATTTCACGACACAACCGATTTGATAACTTAAAAACAGAAACGTCAAACAGGTAAGTTTATCTGTCAGCCATGTTTAGTCAATTCAATTTACAATCACGAATTTAAGGACACGCAGCAATCTACGTGAGGTCATAATTTACGCGGGATTTGAAATTCATGACATCTTTAAGAGCGAATACAGCACAAGCGTTTTTTAACTTCACACAATAATTCACTTGTATGCAGATTTTAATGATTCAACAAAATCGTAATGTTTAGCTATTTTGGACATAAAATTTTAACAATTTGACAGTAGCAGTTTTAGCGGAATCTATCGAATAAAATATTAACTAGGCGTGGTAAGTATTGCCATTCAATAAACATGCCACCTATACCCAAAATTGGCACAAAGCCTTTTTACACATCTAATAAAGTGAGTGAATTACTTTTGCATAAATAACGAATCTTTAAAAAAAATCTTTTTGTAATTGAAAATATAAATGACAAATCATTTTGAATACCTATTATTTTCTGTAAATTAATTCTCGAGAAAAACATTTATTTTGGCCCTCGTTTTCTTGAGAACTGTTTTTCTAAGGACCCTTAAATATGTATTAATAGCCAATGAAAATATTCATTTGTTACAACAATAATATTTAAAAAAAAAATTAAATCCATATGAATGAAATAAATAATATTTGTTGATTTTAAACGCATTTCTGAAAATGCAAAAAAGCCGTTGCAAATTAATAAATCTCAGTGACATTCCAGATAAGTAAGACATCCAAACCATTTTTTGGTTCTTGTTATATCTACTGTCAAATATTCGGCAGTAACTTTAAGGAAATTCATTTTAAATACAAAATTAAGTTGATAGCTTTGTTATTCCATTTGTTGTTTAAGAAAATATGACCCGTGATTCACCTATTGAAAAAGTATCATGAAGCAGAACATCGCACGGCTTACAAATACACATCTTATAATACCGCAAGTGGAATAATAGTATTGTCAAATTTAATTTTGTATTTAAAACGAATTTCCCTAAAGTTACTGTCGAATATTCTGCTGACTCTATTTTGGGCTGCTGTTTTTATATACAAATCCCTTCAGCACGCTTGCATTATAAATTGTGACTCACTAGCGAGATGTAACTTTTGCGCAATTAAAATAGGTATTTTACACTTTGAACTGAATCGCATTGTGCCTTCCTTGTGTTTCATCGTCATTTGAAATCGCAATAAATTACAGCGGAACGAATACTATAAGCATTTTTAATATTTGTGATAAATGGACGACTATTAATTCATTTGTGAGAATTTAATAGAACTCATTTTGTATTCCTCTTGTCGATAGACAGGAAATAGACACTTAAAATACCTACGTATTGATAAATGAAGAAATAAATGATGAAAAAATTGCAGAAACGTTCCATACTAGTTATTAGTTGATTTTATGTGGAGATTCTTTCGGAATTATACTTAAATGTGAGTGGTTGAACACTACCATAGCCCCCTACATTATTAAAGGCGGTAATGACACTACCCACGTCAAAGATTTTGAACGCTGGTGCGAAAACCTCTTTATTCTGGCCAACCAGAGATCATTTTTATAGAATACAAACTGAGGCACCGTCGTCCAGGATTAGGTTACGTATGTTCTTTATGTCTAATGTGCATAAGGAACAACTCACGAAAGCGTGGACGACTTCGCGCCAACGTAAAGTGCTCTATTATATTATATTGGCAGGATACTATCTATTTTACTGATTCCGACCACCTTATTCTTGTGTAGCAGTCTATGGTCCATAAACTAATATACTTTATAGATGGGCTACTTAGAAGTATGAAGTTGCTCAGTTTATACTGGTTTATGGTTGGTAGTATGGAATTGGCAGGATGGTAAAACATCAACCTGTAAGTCGAACCCAGCTAGGAAATGGTTATTATTATTCTTTAATTATTCAAAAATATGGCGTCCGAAAGGAAGGGGGGTGAGGAAGGGGTTGGGAGGAAGAAAAATAGCAACTGTTAAACATAAAATATTTTATTGTCAGAAATACGCACAAAAAATACAGTCAATCTTAACAATGTAAACATACAAAATATGAGGATACAAGTACATATTATTAAATCATTGAATAAACTTTTTACATGATTTTTACAAAAATATAACTAATTTAGTAAGTAAAGACAATTATATATACATAGATAAATGTTAGTAAAATAACACAATGTCTGAATTAATTGACATAAGCTGTCAAGTTTGATACACCTATCAAAGTGGCAAGGTGAATTATATTGCAAATAACAACAGTATACATATTTTGAAGGTCATGACTTTAAGCACATGTCATATTTTTTACTTTTTACCCATACAAGTTATTTGCGATAAATATAATGTTATCTTATACATGGTGATGCTCTAAGATATATTTCACTATTACCTGGAATATGTAGTCGGCACTGCCAAATCATTCAACATCTTATAGTTTTGAAGTTTGTTGGATAAGTTTGACGTTTAACGTTTGACGACTTACGTAGTCTGTTGCCAAGACTACGCAAATCATATTTAAGTCTAAGTTAATGTAACGGGTTCGTCCATAAACTATGGGTTAGTCTACCAACTACGCAACTATGTTCATATTCTTCAACATTCTGTGCGTATGTATGTATAAACGCTATTCAGGCTTGCTATATTGAAGTAGCACCCCCCTGTTATGGTCTATGACATTTATTCTGACAGCTAATTTAGCATTATTGAGGTTATGGAACAAAACCTTTTTTATATTTAAGTCAGATTATTCTTCGAACAAAATAACTGGTACTATTATAATCTTTTATGATATATAGAGTCCATGGTGAAACATGAAAAAAACTATGAATTATCGAAATTGTATAAGTGAAATATACTATTTCCATAGGTGAACGACTAATGCTGACATTGCATAGGAAACTATCATCGAAAGGGACAATGACGTCCATAAAATTATACAAATATTTATTTAGGGAATGTGAGAAACTACCTAAGGAAGCCCAACAGTTTTACAAGCACACAATTCGACAGGTAACCTGTATGTTTAATTTAGAAATAGCGACCGACATATATATATTCACCGGTCTGGAACTAATGTAACTGCAAGTATTTTGCAGTAAGATAATTGGGGTTTTACATGACTCATTTACATCCGAATAAGGCAAAACTGTTGACCCTTCTCCTAAGCTGTGTGATACCAAACAGTGGTCGCTACTAAACTCAAAATTTTAAACCACGTAAATCATTGAACACGACTATTTCAAAAAATATATTGAAGGTATGCTCTACAACATCCCGTTGTTTTTCTTTCCGAAAAATCAAGCCTTCTCTATGAAATCTTATTGTTAGTAGTACATACGTAAATCCCAATGCTGGAATCGAGGAAACCATAAATAAGAGATATTACTAAAGGTCTTTGATATATTTTGAATTTGTTCTTTTGTTCCATGCAGTTTTACATGGTTCAGTGTATTTTCTGAACAAAATTCTTCCAAACACGAATTCTCCGTACACAGATTCTTTCAAACAAAATTCTTCTGTACATAGAAAACACTGCACATAGAATATTCCGTTTATTTTAATATTTTATAAACAAAAAATAATGTGTAATGTCTTGTGTCAAGGGTGCCAAATATTTTTCTGAATGGAAACAAGCAAAAGCTTAAATTATAATGTATATGAACTGGTTATCATTTCATACAAACGTGTTTTGGCTTATTAATTTCGAAAAATTGTGCTGTATTTTAAAAGATGCAATATTTTAGGATTACAATAAGTAATTTATTGACAAACTATCTTTTTAGTAACATTCTCTGTGAACCAACAATATTGTTAAAAATAATTTGATTGTTATTTAATTAAAAATGAAATGGCTGCGAATGTATAATTCAGTACCTATTGATTTTAGCCCATGAAGTATAAATGAAAGATTGATGCATTAAATCCTGTCAACTTTATATTTTAACTGCAAAGAAATCGAAAACATTTATCAAAAGAACTTTTATAAACGCAACAAGTATTTAATATTAAAAATCTTATGGATTTTACATTCAGTTACAAAGTATATATTAAATTATAAACATATTTATCAAATTGTAATTGAAACATAAGACTATAATTAATAAAAATAATTATCTAACATAGGTTAGGAAATTATTTTTCTTTTAATTTTCAATTGATTTTAGTAAAGGATTCAAGCCAAAATCGTAACACTCGATACTTCCAATAATAGCTTCTGATTTTTTTGCAACAATAAAAATAAATATGTTTGCTAAAATATCACTGAACGATGTGGGTAGTATTCACACCTGAAGAAATTATAATTACTCAAAATACTGTGAGAATGGCAATAGACAATAGATGAAAAAATACTTTGTTGTACATGTACGGCGTTCTTAATCAATGGGTTAAAAACACAGCTAAGCATAAGATTCCTTCAACCCCCGTTGATTTTGGCTATACCCACGGAACGTCCTACACGTGGGTTTTTCAAAAAAACGTTTTTAAATCCAGCTTACTAAGTCGATATAAAAATCAATCCAAATGAAGTAAACTTAAAAAAAAGGCTATTGCATTCTAATTTCTGCTCTAATGAACTATCGTTACTATTTATCAGTTGTGTAATCGGTGCTACAAGAAACGTTTGCAACAAAATTCTGAAAACAAGTAAGTATATTTTTTGTGTGTACCACCTAGAAAACAGCTTTCATAGCCATTCTTGTTATTTATTTATATTAGTCCCATATAATCATAATTAACATTTCACATTTTTGCTATTTTTGAGTATTCCAAGTTATTCTAATACATACATATATTAAAAAAGGTTGGGTATTAAAAATTACTTTAAATATTCTTAAAACTTCTACTAAATATCAATAATTGTGTCTAAGCTCACATATAAAAATAAATACAGTGGGTCTCTTTTACTTACGTAGATGAGAATTAAAAGAAAATCATGCATCGATTTTGTAACTAAATTAGAAACTGAAGAACTGGAAAAATGTTTTAATATGGTAGATGTGATTGATAGTATACTGTCGAAGGTGAGCAATGAGGTGTTTTTTATATGCCGAAAAAAGCATTCCTTTCAAGGGTTCTTCTTAATCATAGAAAAAAGAATCATTTGCCAAATCCTACCATGACAAATTTTATCTTTCCTGATAAATTAGTGTTTCACGATTCAGGTGTGAGAATGGTCCTGAAAGAATTAATTCATTAGAAGATAGAGAACTCATGCTTGAATTGAAGAAAGGCAATTTTTGGAGATACCTTTGATAAAAAGTACCTCACATGTTTTACCAACTGTACACTTGGCACATTCAGGTAGACGACTTCTATTCAGGATATCTCACATCCATCGTGTATTAACTTTATTTATTTAAAAAAAACACTGATACTTACAATAATATGTTTGCAATTAAGAAGATTTTGAAAAAGCTTCAATACGCGCAGTTTGGATCGCTTTCCCAAATTCAGAAGATAAAGACTGCTTTTTTTTTGACTCAAAGCTTTACAAGAAAAATTAGCAGTGTTCGATTAAAGACAACATTTGAATCAAATACGGGTATGAATTTATAGTTGAAGTCATCGGCAGCATTGATGTTTGTTCCGTTTAATGATACAAAACAAGTATTTAACAACTAACTGTGACATTCCGTGAAAAAGAGAATTATGAGTAAATCCCTGCTTATTTTTTTTCTACATATATTGAAGGTCCAGCAGGCAGGAGTCCACAGTTTCTGATTGAGTTTTGGAACCATGATTCGGCAGCTTTGGAACAATCTCCCAAAACAGCAAACTGTTGTCAGGGATTACACAATGTGTTCAGTTCCCTATTTAATTGCAGTCATCCTAGTATGTGGCTACTTTTTGATGGGTTTGCAACGAGATCTTGCTTGTCACAGATTGACACTCGCCAACACAAAATGACAACACAAGTGGTCCATAATGCAGTTGTCATTGCTGTGCGGGAAGTATGATACGACTCATGACACAATTAAATAGTTACTTGTCAAAATTAGTTACAATAGTGATATAAATTATTTATGTTTTATGCAAAGAAAATTTTGAAAACATACATTTCTGTATTTTTACAGTTCAAATATGATTTCAAAATATAATACCACATTTTGCTCTTTTGGTTTTGTTTTAATTGTCATAGAAAAAGCAAGACAAACATATTTTCATCAAGTGATCTGCTTAGAATGGTTACTGCATAAACATGGGTATTTAGTTATTTTACCTATTTCCTTAAAAGTAAATCCTGCTATTAATATCCCATTTGTATTTAAAAATTCAAAAAATCCATATGATAACTGGTCGTTTTGTCTTCATTTACAGTTTACATCATAGTCAGTTGATAAGCATGTTAGAGAGACTCCTTAAATTATATAGTTGACATTTAGAAGCGTCAGAATTGCACATTCCTTGAACCGTTTTTTATTCAAATAATTTATTTCGACATTAGGGTACACTATCAATCAAAATCTTCGTTGTAAGATAATTTTTTTAAAATGCTTAGAATCCTAAGTATCAGAATGTTGAACTCTCATATTGGCTGTTAGTTTAAATGTTTTGACATCTATCTAAAGCTGTGAACATTTCAGACGTTGATCTGGTCACCCATTGTGCCTCTCGGAATCATTGGTAATGCTTAGCAAAAATCACCAACAAGGATAATGATCAAACCACTCATCAGAATATTTATAACCGCGAATGTCTTGTAGTGTTCTATTGACCGCCTCAAATCCACTCTTATGCATCATTGAAATTTCATTTCACAATAACATATTAGATTTTGAAAAAAAATAAAAATATTTTTCAATCGAAAGCATGGATGTCTGTGATGTCTAAAAATTCCCTCCCACTTTTCCAATTCTAAAATAATGGGGTGTAGCTTACCACTAACCCTATCTTTTGTATCCCTACTCTTTTAAAAAAAGAGAGGTTGAGAAGCTGAATAATAAGCTGTTATCTTAGAAAAATTCTGTTGAGATACCTCCACTAGGAGGCCATATGCTCCACACTGGGAGCAGACAGGGATTTAAAGAAAGAAAACAGGCTTTCAACTGCCTTTCTTGATATTACAAATGGGTCCTTCATTATAAGCTTAGTTTATTAGAATTTTAAATGTTGGATGCTCTGTTCCTTCACCTGTCATTAATTTTTTTCTCTTATTAAATTTATTTAAAGAGTGAACATTTAAAAATGGGTCAATGAGAGACCAGATTCATACCTCAGCCAATAAAAACTCAATTACACGCAACGCTCTTTGTTTAATATTTAACTGAGGTGGCCAGACTTTATACTGAAATCACTTCTAGCCGTTTACTAATACCGTTAGTGGTAAGATGTCATAAAAAGTGAAGTAATTCAAAGCGCAATATAATGTGCGTAAAAAGGAAACAAAATGGATAGATAATAAAAGACAAATCAGGCGGGCGACTTTGAAACGACTACACCAGGCATGGGGAACCTGCGGCTTTTTGGCTACTCTGGTGCAGCTTTCTGGTCAATTCTGCAATTCTGTAATTCGTTAATTCGGAAAACAAGGTATGGAGATAATCTGAGTTAAAAATATAGCGAATTGAGGATTTCAAATTCCTCAGTGAGCTAAAAAAAAAAAAACGAGGTTTAGAGATAATCTGGGGAAAAAGTAGTCAATGTTTACTGTGGCCTTATGTCGAATCAGAAAAATGAATGCGGCCTTTAGTGAAGAAAAGGTTCCCCACCTCTGGACTACACAGTCGACCTTTTGGACAACGCTGATATATATTATAAATTAAACTTTTTCTTGTTTCCATTCTGAAAAATATTTGGCACCCTTAGAAATAAGATATTTCTGCAAGCAATAAAACAAAATAAATTTTCTACAAACCGAAGGTTATATATATTGAAGATTCTTAGTTATCACTCTTCACACTTGGTTTTGAGAGGTCTGCCAAGGCCGTCAATCGTACACAAATGACTTTAGATACAAACGACTCTACGGCTTACGGATCGGTATAACACGCAAGTGGAAAACTGGCTTGGTTTATTTTTCCACGTATGAAATGATTATTGGAGGATTAAAATATCTGTTTAACTCAAAAAGCGAAAACTGTTGCTTATGCCAATTGTCCTTTCGAGTCCCTCACATAAAGAATGATATATATTATTCATAATTGACACTGGCTTATTGGTTCCTCAATATCTTTTCCATGAAATCGATATTGTAGTAGTGTAATATTTTTTTCTATGAACGATTCAAATTTAAAAACAGCTCATTTTAATTTTCAGAGCTATAAACAGCATGTCACGGAAGCAGATCCTATTCGAATCAAAGAGATTATAGCAAAGGCATACGATGACTCAAAATGGGTTTTAAAAAAGGTAATCATTTGAAATGTCGATACTGTTGAAATTTCCGAGTTTTAAATGGATTTTATAAAATATTGTATCAATGTAATCAATCAACTAACATAAACTGTAGTTATATAATGTTCAATTATATGACTCGTCACGTTTTAATAAACACTACAACGATAATGTATGCATAGCACTTTCATAGTTTATCTTTTTGAACTATGTTAGTTGATTCAATGATATCATTATGTTATAATATAATATGGTTGAATTAGAAGATCATTATCATATTATATGAAATTCTATTTTCTGACAAAGAGCTTTTAAGCATATAAACCTTTCTGGTATAAATGTAGCTTATTAAAAAGTGATAATACACTATTTGATTTTCCTCATAATAAAATGTATTCTTTTTTTCAGTATTCAGAAAATTTAAAAAGTGGAGGAAAAAAACCGTAATAGCCAATGAATAATGGAAAATTTACATTGACCTTGTCAATTTCCTTGCACAACTGTGCGGTAAATAATTAAAGAAAACCTGCAACACAGTGATATATTAAATAGTTACTGAGAAACTAGTTATGAAAATAGATAGATATCATAGATGTAATAACCAACGATATTAGTTTACGGCACAGCCTCCAGCTTATTATTGCAAATTATATTCATCTTTAGCGTGGCTTCTGTTTTGTTGAATTGTTAAGCATATAATTACAACTTACTTAATGTTATTATTTTATAAATAAATAATGTTATATGGATTGTTTTCCATACTCAATGAATTTTATTATTTTCTCTATGTACTGCAGTGGCGTACGGTGGGTGTTGATGTTAGGTGTGCTGTATATAAAAAATTTAAAAAATATGGTAGTTAATCATATTACCTGACAAAGACTTTGAAATCTATATACTGATTTTCAATAATAGATGACAATGAGTAGATATAGAAAAAGTATTTTATGATTATCACAACTAGGCTTTCCAATCCCGGGATCCCAAAATCCCAGTATCACGACCCTACCAGTCCCGGGATTGAGAAATTTTTAGCAAATCCCGTAAATTTATAGGATTTGGTAGAGCTAAAAAAAGAAGATAATGAGATAGTTTGAAAAATTCTATGACACAAAACGATTTCATGTTGAGTGCCTAATCTCGGAATCCCAGGATTCACAACAAGGCTCCAGGATTGGATACCCTAATCACAATGTATTAAATTTGATACAAGTTCTATAATAAGGATTTAAAAATGCCGCATTACTATTTAAGTTTTAAAAAAGCAGAACCTCTGAAAATTGCGACCAGGAAAAAGGACAAAAAAATGGTTTTTCTTAAACAAGTTTTGATTAAGTCAATTAAAAACCAGTTTATCAGTCACCAAGCACTGTTGTTGTGTACATTTCATAATTTTCCTTCAGCTCAAAATCATCTAAAAAGGTTTTTTGTGTCTACTGTAAAATTTGCTGAGTTACGTCCTTTTTCCTATCCACTGTTGAAATGATGTAGGAAAATGTGTACTCCGCAAAACCTAATAAATAAAATATACTTCCAGGGCGAAATTATATATGATTTAACATGCTATGAATCTGTGAATACAATTTATGCATTAAATATATATCAAAATTACTTGCCTTTCACTGAATACTTCTGTAAGTATAAACCGCGCTGCGCAAGTAATGTCCCGCCGTACAAATAAATGATTTTTTTGGCAAACTGGTATAATAAACGCACCGAGATATTACAGACAAAGAATTCATATTGAAGTATGTCTTCGTATACTTTTGTTACTTACCAACTCCTTCTAAAAAGGTGACAATATTTAAAAAGAATCTTATCGACTACTGAACTATCAATAAGTTTGCTGACATTTTCATATTACATAGAAAAAGGAAATTGCTGGTAATTCAATCTTTTAGACATGATCTATCGCCTGATGTGGACCAGTTGGTTAGAGCTTGCTTTACATCACGCAGGTCTGGATTCGATTCCCGGTACAATCACAGTGAAATTGAGAATTATTCAATTTCAAGTTGTGATCGAAGTCTGGGTGTTAGCGATGTCAATTCATATTATTTCCTCTTCTCGCATCCTTCTGATCCTTTAATAACTGGGTGGAGCAATAGCGATTAGTTAACCACTAGTCCTTTTCTAGCCTTATCCTTATTTCCCTACTACTCACATTGAAAAAAGTGAGGTTAAGTGACTGAGTAACCAACAGGTCTCGTAGAAAAAAAAATATGTTGAGATACCTCCATTAGGAGGCCATATGCTCCACATTGGGAGTGGACATGAATAAAAAAAAAGACATGATAAACCAGAGAGAATGTCCCACCAAAACAAGTATTTCTTTTTGTAGCGATTAATAGATTTAAACGATGCCTTGTATTCAAATTTGAATTGCTGTTTTGAAATGTCTATTACACCATAGATATGCACACCCAAAATAGTTGAAAATAAAATGATTTTGTTATAGTGAAAATAAGAAAAAATCCTCATGTCACATTTATTTTGTCCTTATAATGTACAAATATAAAATAAAAATAGACAAAGTCTATCCATTTATATGATTCCAATCTTGTTTGCAACATCCAGAGCATCATAATCCCTGGCCAGCCTTACGTAAGCCTTCTTCTTTCCATCGGGCCTGAAACGAAAGAAATAAAAATCATTTTAAAGTTAGAAATATTTTTGATGGCAATAGATTTACTTGTAATAAGTTAGCCTGACACTTTATCATATATACTTTTAATTAAAACACTTCCGATATCTAAAATTGTATTACAATAGCACAAGTGTATGTTGCAATCTCCATATTTGTATGCTTTAAGAAAAATCCACCTAAATTATTCATAGGAATTTAAACATAATAGAATTACTATTGCGATTGTATCTGAGTAATTTTTAATTGTACAAATAATTTTAAAGTTAATAGTAATAGACTGGTTTTCAGTAGTTTCTTCTTTTCAACATATTTCAAAGAGATTCCCATTGAATGAACTCATCATGAAACCATCAAATGCAGTGATCTTATAATGGTGCAAAAAATAATGTCGACAAATCTGTCAGATGCAATAACTTACCTAATAAGGGTGTTGACTTTGGCAACATTGATGTCATAAAGTTTCTTGACCGCCTGACGAATGTGGTGCTTATTGGACTTTGTGTGGACAATGAATACCAATGTGTTGTTATCTTCAATCTTCTTCATGGCTGCCTCAGTAGTCAGGGGGAACTTGATGATGTTGTAGGCATCCATGCTGCAAGGGAAAAAGATAATAGAATTTAAAATACATTGATTTGAAACATTCATCCGAATACTTACAATAGAAAGATCAGTCAAATACTTCTTTTCAACATAAATCAAAGAGATTCCCATAAGAAATGTTCATCATGTAGTTTATAAAGCCAATATAATAGTTGGTTGGTTGTGTCACCGGTGACCGGCAAGGAAGACCAAGCTTCGAGTTGTTAATCGTTATGCAGTGCAAGCGGGCACGTGTACTACGATTTTTTTAAAGAGTCAACAGATATCTTAGAAATGGTGAGTCATTTCAAACAATGTAGGTTTGAATGGGAACAATGCATTAAAAAGGATTGCCATGGTTAACTCTTCTACGACCGCAGAGAAGAAAAACTGTCTCGTGGTTATTTTCACACTAGTACCCCAAGATGATTTTTCGCTATGCGTGGTAAAAGTGTCAATATTTTAATAAATTCATTAATTTATCATTTGTATCATAATTGTAGCTATTAGCAAATAATTGTTGCTAGCCACGAGATGATTTTTCACTCCGCGATCATAAAACGGTTAAGAACTGGTTTATAAATGGACAATTTCATGGCTCAAAGTAGTAAGTAGCGGTTAAAATAAAAAGATCTTACCGTGTCCGCTTGGCAACTGATTTCCTCTGGTATTTAGGGTTGCGTGGAGGACGGAAAGTCTTAGGGCGTCTGAAATGCACAGAGTTCCTTATCTTTCTTTCCCGTGTTCCATGCTCACCTTTAGTCACCTAAAACCAAAATTACAAGCTGAGCCACTGGTATTTAGCCACTAAAACAAGCTCCATGGAAAGTGTGTAATTTAACATGGCACTCATGGTAGAAGCCTTTCAGTACCTATCCATTTATGCCTAAATTCAACGAGAATAGAAACAAAGACATCAATCATGAGTTCAGATTAGGAACTTGGTGTGTTCACAATTCGATCGAAACTATCTAATACACATCGACTGTGGAAAGGGAAAATGACGTAACCCACACATAACAAATTTTACACGAGACACAAAAAACGTGTTTTGCCGATTTTAGGTTAAAAGCAAATTACGAAATATACACAACACTGAAGTGCACGGTGACTGATTAACTGTTTTTTTTTATTGACCTAACAAAAAAAAATGTTCAAGAAAACCCTTTGTATAGGTCTTTTTTCCTGGTTGCAATTTTCACAGGCCTTTCTTTTTTCAAACTTAAAAGCTAAATTTAGATACTAATTTAGCATTTTCAGCTTCCATCCTTCTGATAGAACGTGTCTCAAGTTGTATACATTGTGATTATTGAAATAAGCTGTTTAGGAAAACTGTGGATTATGTCATTTTTCCTATTTACAGTCGATATATCATAACAGAAATCAATCATCTATCATCATATATGTTACGTTAAATGTATTATAGATTTGATAAGTATTTCAGATGACAATAATTGTGAACATGGTCGCAATTGACCATTAGCCTGGCATTTAAGGAACAAACCAAATTTAGGAAAACGTAAAAAAAATAATTAAAAATGGAAATACATTCATTAATGAAACGAAATGTGGTTAGTCATACCTTCATTTGAGCTTTGCGGGCTTTGACAACGGCAATCTTAATTCCAGTTTTAACTCTAGCTCCCTTAACGGCAGCGGCTTTCGCCTTTGTCTTGGCAACAAGTTTAGCCTTAGCGCCATCGAGCTTAGATGCAGCCTTCACTGCTGGCTTAGCTCCCGCTGGTTTCTTTGCTGCAACCTTAGCCTTATCGGCGGCTTTGGGCTTGTCAGCAGATTTGGCTTTGTCGGCAGACTTGGGCTTGGCCGCAGCAGCTTTGGGTTTATCTGCAGCTTTAGCCTTATCGGCAGCCTTGGGTTTATCAGCCTTTGGCTTGTCGGCCGATTTGGGCTTGTCGCCTCCCTTAGGCTTCTCGGCGGCCTTGGGTTTTTCCGCAGCTTTGGGCTTTTCAGCGGCTTTGGGTTTTTCAGCAGCCTTAGGAGCGGCCTTGGGCTTCTCAGCGGCTGGCTTCTTTTCGGCAGGTTTCTTTTCAGCTGGCTTAGCGGCTGGGGCGGCCGGTTTGGCAGCAGCTGGTTTTGCCGGAGCAGGTTTAGATGTTTCAGCCTTTGGGGCTTCACTTTTGGCCTCCGGCTTAGGCTTCTTAGCCTCGCTGGCTTTTGGGCCAGGCGCTAAAACAAAACAAAAAGATCGTATGTCAAAATATTGTAGGTTATAAAATCACTGCATCGGCACTATCATATTTCAATTATCAGAGTTTGTGAATTGGTTTCAGCATAAATCAAAGAGATTCCCACAAATATATCATCATTAAATCACATTATTACTACAAATATGGAAACTAGTGACAATTCGACATGTGCGGAATACCGCGTGGCGATAGTCGAAGTTTATTTGTTTCGCGCGTGTAATGTCACCCAAAATGAATTATAAACTGCAATTTGAGTAACTAGAAACGAACAAATATCACAATATCATAAAACACGATCACTGAAAGAGTAAACACTATAAATTTACACCGTACCTGGCTTATCCGCGGGCTTCTTAGGTGGCATATTTAATAGAAAAGATGGTGGCCGATCATGAAACAACTCAGATCGAGAAAGGAAGATGCAACTAGCGCTATCTGTTGATAATATAGAAAATATTTTACGAAACTACGATTGCGACTAACTTCCGATGCATGATGTGTTGCCAAGTTCACGTCGACGTCGTGTACCACCTTTGTTGTCACTTCCGTTTCCATTGGTAACACGATGTTTGAAAATATATGATAGTTTGAGAAACAAACTTTACCAAGTTTGTGTTGTAGTGTTCTATTTATAGACATGATAATAACTGAAGATAAACGTTGAAATTTCTTGTATACGGTCAAATCTTTATATAACCCATATTTTATTGCTATGAGAGTAATAATTTTCAAAGACAGATTTTTTAATCACTGTTCACTCAAGTAAACAAGGCTACACGACCACAAATGTATTTGTAATTACAATCATAAAAGTTTCACATTTCTCTCGCACTTGTCGTAGTTAAAAGACTTATTATTTTTTGTCTATAATAAATTGCTAACACTGTGGTCAGTATAAGATATATAAGGTATATAATATTTAAAAATATGTTAGCATCGCGTTCAGCTATTTTCAAAATGACAAAAGATGATTATCTGGAAAGAAAAATTCATTCTCTTCCTCGTCCCTTTTTGAATAGTGCTACTCCAATAAGACAAATTAACTTTTCCAAGATCGCATGTGAAGCATCAAAATCGATCACAGCATCTGGTTTTAATATAACAAAAGCGATATTTGTTGGAGATGTTGCTGTAGGTAAAACATCTCTTGTTAACAGGTAAAAACACAAACATATTTCATGCTTAATTATTATTGACTTTATAAAATAAATGTTTTCTATAGTAATATAGTACATAGTAAGAAATTTAAAGTGATAGTTAATTCAATGTATTTAGAAATTGAGAAAAAAGACAAGCTATTGGTAATATATAAGCAAAATTGAAAATATTTATGAATTTTTATAAAGATGAATTTACATAAAGCTATCCCTGAATCTGTCAAAAATATTATAACTATTTATTATTATTTCAGGTTTAGTCATCGCATATTTGAAACAAACTATAAAGCTACAATTGGTGTTGATTTCGAAGTTGAAAGGTTTGATATTCTCGGAGTACAATTTAATTTGCAAATGTAAGTTAATACTTTACTAAATATTTACTAAGCTTATCATTTAAATATAAATATATCATCCGTGAGATCTTAATTCTTTGTTTAGTTGGGATACCGCAGGACAAGAAAGGTTCAAGTGCATCGCACAATCATATTACAGGGGAGCAAGTGGTAAGGGATAATGTGACTAATTATTGTGTCTCAAGTTAAAGCCATTTGTGTTGTAGACCCCAAGTGTCACTTTTTCAATGTTAAATTTGTAAAGTGCCAATGAATTAAAAATTAAATTTTTCATCAACTTCTTACTTATTTGCTCGCAATATTGTACAAGCAAACTCAAGAGAAATATATTCACTTGAAAAATAATAAAAATATGTATTAAATGTAACATATGTGAGGCTTCGGATGACCTGTCACAGTGAGCTCGAAACCTAGAGTAAATTTAGAGCAACTCGCTTGATAACAATGACAATGTAAATAGTGCGTGTACATGGCAAAAGACAATATTTTTGTTTCTATCAACTAGAATAATTTATAAATTTGCTAGATTCTAGTCATATTCACAGTACCTAGCAGGTTAAATATAAAAAAACAACATTTTTAAATTTTTTCAAAATATAGTGCCACAGTGGCACTCAAAGTACCCCGTGCACATCACTGCTCTAAATAATTCTATTAAATAATTAATTTTGCAGCAATTATACTAGTCTTCTCACTGTGTGACCCTGCAACATTAAAGCATGCAAAAAGTTGGCTAATGGAAGCTTTAAAAGCAAACAATTCAAATCCTTTGATATTTTTAGTAGGAACAAAGCGAGACAAACTTGTGAGTATAATATTATTCTATTTTCTATGGATTTATAATATAAAGTTTGAAATTCATTTGATATAAAATTAAATTTGACAACTTTGTTAGTCCATTTGTTGTGTTACAAATCGTGACACATGTTTTGCGTATTTTGGAAGCATCATCAGACAGAACGTTGCAAGTTTATGAATAAACTTTCAATTATATTCATCTATTGAACCAATTTTTTTCGTAAACTTTGCAATGTTCTGTCTGATAATGCTTCTCAAAGACACCACACGTATCATAACTGGTAACACAACCAGCCAGTAAACATTCCTATTTATTATTTCAATGTTCATTTCTCCTAATTCCTAGCATTGCTATCACAGGGTACTTCCATGATTATACAAACCTCACACAGAAATTTCAGCCATTTTTATTTATTGACTGAAAGACTATGTTACCGGGATAATCAATTAACTATTATAACTTTTTATAACTCTTTACGATTTATAAAAAAAAAAAACTTTTTAGTATTTGGCATACCATTTGTTTTACTATCCTAGTGCTGAAATAGTTTAAGCCAATTTTATAATCAAATATCACAAAAAGTCTTTTACAATTTGATGGAAAACAGCATTACAATTATTAACTCGATGGCTGCCACAGACGAGATATTTCGTAATTTTTTTCGTGCTGACACGCCAGAGACGAGTTATCTTGTCAATAATTAATTGTTGACATAATAATTAGTTGCAAATTATAATCGGGGTGCTAGGTAATAACTATTAATTATCCACGGCAGCTAAAAGGCTAATAAAGTAAAAAAAAGTACTATGGCTTTACAATGTGTATAATATTTTTACATTACACCTTTGTCAGGACTACCAATGGAGTATTGCATGAATGTTTTTAAAAATAAGACCTTTTATGGAATTTATCATTTCAATGTATTTAAATAGAATTTCACCATTTAAGTAAATAATAATTCAACATACAACAAACAATCCGTTTGTCTAAAATAAAAAAATTCTACTCATGCTGAAAATTTAGCTTGTATGTAGCCCATATGAAAAAAATTCCAAGTTGCGATTGGATTGAGTACAAAAACTTTAATTTAAATTTTAATATTTTCCCTGTAGTAATTTCTTAATAGAGTAAGAACATTTAACCAGAATGCTTTTGTTGCATTGTCTTTAAGCTCGAAGATCGTTTTCGGTTTTTAAGATTTTTTTTCTTCTTCAGGCTTGAGTTAATAATCCTGACATTCTTAAGACTATATACTTACATGTTCCCAATTATTTTTCCATGTGGTCGAAACCATAACCAAACCATTTTTTTTCTCAAAACTTGTTCTTCGCGTCGGTCATATGAGTTGCTGATTCTTCGATGTCTTGCCTAGAGAGAAGTGAACATTTTCAGCAACGAACGCTGTGTATTTTTTCTTAACATTTTTCTTTCTAATTTATGTGTAAATATATTTTATTTTCTCTATTCTATTTTATTATTTTTGTATGTATGTATTTGACGTTATATATTATATTTTTGTTGTTATATTATATTAATCAAGTGAATTGGCATCTGCTTATTGTCCGTCTCATTTTTACTATAAACAGAATAATATAATATAAAAAAGATTAATAATTAAGATCGTTACATTTCAGCCTTCATCATTATACATAAATATAGAGAGAGATGCAATTCGTGTAGCTGGAGAGTTGAATGCTGAGTATTGGGCAGTTTCTTCAAAGACTGGAGATTGCGTCAACAATCTTTTCAACCGTATTGCAGCCTTAACTTTCGACATTTCAATACAAAAGGAATTTCAATACCGAGAGGATTCAACAGCTATTGGAAATCCAATGAGTAAATATTCATCTTTATTGTAAAAACTCCTGAGCACATAACAAAATTAAATTTAAAAAAAACTCATATTTTTTTTAAATTTTGCTGCAATTTTTCCACTCACTACTTTCGATGCATACAAATGGGCATCTCACATAAAGCCACTGAACATAAACTTAGCTCAGATAATAGTGGATGCTTTCGGCTGTGGTATAATTCTTCAATGGGTTATAATAAACTCTCCGCAAACTATGTGTCCAAGTGGACGCATTTGGTCCGCATGCTGTGGCAGATGTTGTGGAATTCAGATTTGGGAGTTGAATTGAATGAACCTAATATCAATGATGAACTGGACGTTTGTTTTTAGTGATGTTCTCTATGCGTTCACAAAATTAGTCATCCCCTGTGTAGAAAGAGGACTGGGTGTATTTACTTAAATATTAAAAATAAATATAATTACACTAAACTTGTGCAACCAGAAAAAAACTTATTCTAAAACTGCATCGCTGGTTTAAATGTATCAGTGTTCTGTGAGATGCAGTGCTTTTTTGCGCTTTGTGACTAGATCCTCTTGCCTTCCTGCATTTGACTGATTGCACACTCACAGGCTAAGAACATGCTGAAGTGGAGTGCTGCACAGAATTGGCGGGCAAAGCAGACAGTGGTGACCAGCATATAATGTGACAGTTGCATCGCACAAGCGACATGTATGAATGAAACTTAATGACCCAGTATTACTCTTTTATCATGTCCTTTAAGAGTAGTCTACACGAGTAGTATCGTATAAGAAAAGTTCAGTTTGTACTAGTTCAACTAGTTTATCAGTTATTTTTGCGGCGAAATCAGAAGAACACATCCAGACCTGAATGTGTTAAGCAGAAATCTGTGCTGGCTCCACAAGAGCGCAGCACAGGGCAGACTCATTTGTTAATGTAGCACCATACGCTGGTCTGAGCTTCTTCATGTAATACAAAATCTGTGCTGCCCTGCACTGCGTCTCAGCATATGCTTACCATCAACGCTGTTACAAAATACAGCGTACTGCGGTTCTTGTGTACATGGTGAGCGCAAAATGCGCTTGACTTGTATAACTTACAAACTTATGATTGTATTATGTTAAATAATAAATAATTGCTTCAGGGTGTTGCAGCTTCGCTATGTGGACGAGCTGACACTATTTAAATGTTTAATGTAGCTCTGGCAACTCCTTAATTTTGAAATGAGTCTTTAATGGACAAAGTTGTGAGCCTTTGGCCTGTTCATGGAGACTGTTTTGTGTTTGTATTAACTGCCTAAAAATATTATTCTTTTATACTTCTTGTGATGTTAATTTTTTACAGTGTTAGGGCATCAGATAAACAGGGAACAGAGACAACATCCATCCAAATGTGCAGGGTGTAAACCATAAGGAGAAGAGTAGTTAAGAAAATTATTTACATTATTCAAATAGATGATAATCATTTTGAATAGACATGAAAAAAGAAGACACTATTTTTATAATATTAATTTGAATACAAATGTTTTGTATGCCTTAATTGTTACCAGATTGCACTATGTATGTAGTATAGGATAGGCAGGAAATTCCTACATATTTATTAAATAAAATACATAAAACTCTGACTCAATTGGTCTTTTAATATAACATAATTGAGCCCCCAAGAAATAAAGTAAGCTATGTGGCATTTAAGGAAAACATGAGTTATGTAATGTAATAATATTCCATATGCCTTAAAATATCATAAAAGTGAAGTGAACTTACCAAATACAAACTGGAATAGTGTTTTCTCTTTAAAATAAAAATATACGTTCCTCAAAACGTATGTCTTACGTGGACGAAATTAAAGTGACTCGGTATGGCACGAAAATATCAAATGTTCTCTGCCGCTATAGAGCGTCCTACATAACAAAAAGCACGCCGTGATCAGTTTATTTTAAACTGCGTTCCAATCGTTTTCGCGGTGACTTTACCCAGTGTGCGGTTCTAGCTACTGGGCTAGGTGGGCTAAGCCCGACCTGCATTTTTCTACCCAAAACTTTAGATGGCTGAATAAAAATGAACAGCAATTCGGCCGCTGAACAAAATAAAAACATTTATAAGCATAACTAACCTTTCCCAAATGAATATAATATCTTTGTTTTAATTTTCCTCTGTCAATATAAGACAATGTTACGTCTACCTACAATCATATTCTCGATTGTGTTTTGTATTACAATTTTAAACTGAGCCGGCATAAAAAAAAAAAATAACCCTATAAATACTTCACAGGGAACAGGTAACGTCACGTCAGTCTGGCAACACCACTCAGGGGCTATATCGTTCAAGCCTGTAACCATAGACAATATTTCTTAACACTGGGGCCCAAGCAAGCACGATTAGATTTTTTTTGTATTTGTATGTACGGAAACGTCATCAAGCACAAACGATCATGTTTCAATCTGTCAAGCTTCTGTTGATCGTTGGGGGCTAAACAGAATCTGCCCATTACGCATACTTATGCATTGAAACACAAAACCAATATCGTTGTATTGTATGAAAGTGACAGGTATTGACTTTCAGTGACAGTTCTGTACTGCTTTTAGTAGGTACTTGTTATTTCATTTTGAAAGAGACGAATTTAAGGATTCCGTATTCTATTATTTCTTAGTTACATTAGCATTGATTTTATTATATAATAATTTATGCATTGCAGTAGTGTCGTAGTATTTGTTAATTTGCATGTAAATTAATGTATAAGGTGAAGTGGAAATATGCTTTTCTCTAGCCCACCCAAGATTTTAGGTCAGGAACCGCCACTGACTTTACCCATGCAAGACATAGCGTCAGTAAAGATTTGATTGTACTTAACAGTCCTATAGAAAAGATATACCAATTTGGTACTTGGCTCTCTTCATTTCTCAAGCACACAATTATAAATTAATATATCTGGTTATTCTAGCTTAGAAGATGAGCCTTGAAGTGGACTACCCAGTACAGTGAATGAAGTTGCTCTGAAAGTCGAAATTGAAAAAATCCCATTGTAACTGTCAAAGAATTGTGAATATAATCATTATGTTTTTAAAATTATGTTTCTTATAAAAATGTTAAGATTTTCATGATGGTTGTTTTAATTTTTTATATAATAATTGGTAACCCCCTCCGGATTCACTCAGCAAACCTTTACAGGAGTCGCTACCTGCTGAAAAGGGAGTCTGGGTTCTAGGTGTTATTAAAATTTGAAGTTTCATTTAAAAAAAGGATTTAATGAAGTTTCTTGAGTAAATGTACTTCACCACTAATGATGGAAACGGAGAAATTTATGTTCAGTAAAAATGTAACCGGAAATTTCCCTACAAATTCAGCATGTCTTATAGCATATATTTTAACCAATATTCAAATATTGGACAATGTTGATTTGATGATAATAATTATTAACTGTTCAAAATATATCCTAACTGAAAATCCATGTCAACTTAATTTGAAATATATTTTATAATAACGAAAATATCATAATTATTATTTATTTCACTCTTAGTGAAACCTTGGCAGAATTTATGTGACGTTGGTATCATTTGACGCTGAGCGGCGCTAGCTCCACACGTAGGCAGTCTGCCTTTCAACATTCTTGTTTTTCGTTTCGTGTCTGGCCCGTCATCCGAGTTCCGCCGACAGCCGGGCAATCGCACGTACGTAAATTGAGTAAGAATTGTTTTAATTCGCGAGTTCGCCCTAGCAATAAACAATCAAAATAAAACTACAGTCTGCTCTTCGGTGCATATTAAAATATACCTTTTAAATGTATAGTATCGTAAAGTTTTCAAAATCTCTCGAAAAACTTTCCGGCTTAGCGACACTTGTGGAGTGAGTGATTAAATTAAATTGGTGAACAGTTTTCGAGGATTAAACGCAATTGGTTACTACGGGACTACTTCAGCACAAGAATAAGGTAATTGATTCAAAATTGTTATAAGACTTCCAGCGACACAGTAGACACAGCGATGCGCATATAAATAATGATTTCGTTTACTTTCAATTTCGAAAGTGACATTTCTTTCTGTCATATTTATTAGGGATAGGTACCACTTTTCAGTGTTGACATTATATAATTCATCAAATTATTTAATTTAAAAATATATATCCTATAAATGTATTATCAATTTCTTGCGTAAATGCCAGTCGCATTTTGATATTATAGTAATACCTAGTTATTATCTCCATTGCTTAACAATCAGTTTCTTCAGTTCATTATTTATAATTTACATAATTAGTGAGTCAACCATAAATATTACTTTTTGCTGTAAGTAGTGAATTGTGAATTGAAAAATCTTGCAAAAATTAAGTGTATAAAGTTGCTTCAGCAAATTAGACTGATTGTCCTTGGCATTAGAATTTATAACTTTAGGATTATACGTAGTAAAATTCCCAACATTGTTATTTTAAAAACATAAATCCAAGAAGTTTTTGAAAGATCCAATTAAAAAATCTAGTTAATAGTTACTAATATCAAAGAAAGTTTGGAAAATTGAAACTCTTTAAAATATAAAATAAAACTGAATATCTATGAATGGTTTTTTGGGTTTGATTATATGGGAAATGTAGTTCATAAAAAACTTTTTTACATACATATGTGTATAAGTATGTATACCGCAACAATCTGAAACTAAAATGATTATCACGGATTATTTATATTAATTTCCCCGAGAAGTATTAATTTTGAACAAATCTTAGACAGTTTTTTTTGTGTTTAGCTGTAATTAAAAAGTGTTCATAAAAACGCTCTCTTATAAATATTTATATAATTTTGTATACCGCAACAGTCTACAACTAATTCAAGAAATATTTTTACTAAATAGCACAAGAAGAATTAATTAAGAAAGAATCTTTTACGGTTTTATTTGTTTCAGCTGTAATTAAAAAGTAGCAATATGACAATATTTTTTTTCCATACAGATTCTTTATATTGCGTTCGCCAAATGAAAACATATATTAATTTTTAATATAGAAACCAGTTTATAATGGTAATAGCAGTGTTGAATTTCATGTATCTTCAGGCGTTTTGATCATCTTCAGTCGGTTGTCTCAGAAATAGTGGATTACTTACTTTTTTCTTTTTTTTTTAGTCTACGTAATGCTGTGGCGTATTTATATTTTTTCACTCTTGTACATATCCATTATGCTTGGAAAATGGTGTGGACATGGCAACACAGCATAATTCACGCGCCTCCTAAAGAGCCCGTTTAGTCGATAATGTGGTTCAAGAGGTGACAAAAAATACACAATCTATCGACCGTAATATTAGAGAAAATCGTATTACTATTCAACTTTATATTGTTATCTTGATAAAACGCGCCTTGCGCTAGAACATAGTTTCCCAACCTTTTTCGGGTGGCGACCCCTTTTTATAAAAGCCATGTGACTAGGGGACCCCGGTATTGGGAACTCTACGTGAAATCGTGTATAATTAGAAAGTTTTGGCGAATAGTTTTTTTTTTTTTTAGCTCACCGAGGAATTTGAAATCCTCGATTTGCTACTTTTTCCCCAGATTGTCTCCGAAACTTCTTTTGTTGTTCAAATCCAAAATCGAAAAAAGTTGGCGAGCCTCAGAAAACCCGTCTCGACCCCCAGGTTGGGAACCCGTGCGCTAGAAGATCACCCACCGCATGCAGCCTGGTCCCCTGAATTGATAAAACGCGAATACAAGTTTACATTAACCAAAAATACACATGCTCACTATTCGATAAGATTTCACTCAATTCGTGTGAAATTTCACGGACGTTCAATTTCACCAGCTTGCAACATATGACCGCTGGATTTCGCAATATATAAAATAATTACAACTTTATTTCATTCCTTATATCAAAATGACATAATATAGATTTACTTTCACTTATCAATGTGATCAATCAATTGATTAATTTTAATTTTGGATATAAATCTACATATATCGTTCACAAATATTTCGCTGATGACGTCTCAAAATCGTCTATTAACTTAACCTTTTCTTTTCACACTTCAGTACCGAAACGTCAAAAATAGGATCGAGGAGCGATGGGGGTACAAAGTGACCACAGACAAATTTGAATAATATTTGCATTGCATTTATTGAGTTATCATTGAATATTACAATAAATATCAGTGAGATATTATTCGTACTTAGTGAGTGGTTGAAATAAGAAGTATTTTGCAATGTGAATACACCTCGCAGGAAATGAAGGTTGACATCTATTATTTAGATGTATGCATTGTTTACTATACTCATAGGTATTGCTTGCTTCAACGTATTTCTAGTTAAATCTAGGTTTGGTTGCTAGGTAATATCTCTAATCTCAGGAGTGAGTAAGTTATAGGTAACATCGCGTACACTTATGCCCTTGGATAAAAAAATCTCAATCGAGTAGATAAGTACCTAATCGTTACATATTTTTTAGTACGCAATACATTTTCATCAAATAATTTATACTCGAGAACTAGGCTATTGAGAAAAAGTATTTTATTGAACATACTATATAAAACTTCACAATTACACTATTAATTTTAATCTTGAAAGTCGACTGCTCTCTTTAGCCCCGTACTCTGGGTTGGGCTGGAAAGGACTCGGAGGGGTTCGCGCAAGCCTCTTAAGAGTTAAGTGAAGAAAAATCGTTAACTGTCAAATCAAATCAATATCGAACATGAATGTTATCTACGACTTGTGTAACTTTTGAAAAATGGAATTTGAGCAAAAATAATACAACTCTTCACTCTTGCAATTTGTGGTAGGTAAGTTAATTTTTCATTTATTGATATTAATTGGAAAAAAATCAAACGGTCAGAATAAAAATATTAAATGGTCAGAATATTTAATAACAATTTTGGTTAGTAGGTTAGGTTAGGTTTTTTTTTTTAAAAATCATTTAAATTATGACTATTTATTCTGACCATTTAATAAAAATTTTGACCAGTGTTATAAAAATTGACGCATTCTCTCGAACAGTGCTTTCCATCCTTTTCGTGCCACGGACCCCTAAATCTGAAAACAATAATCTGCGGACCTAGAAAGTTGAAAGAATGAAAAATTTCGTTTACCCCCGGGGGTCCGCGGACCCCAAGTTGGGAAGCACTGCTTTAGAACACCGCAAATAGTTCTGAGATCAAGCAAACCATTATTAACGTATTGTCAGCCCACCGTCACTCATCCTCTGATAAAGCCTATAACACATCCATCAAAAAAGTCTAATATTTGTGTGTGCAATCATGCAATCGATATTCCAAAATCATTGCGGTAGAATTGTATGAATATTCCCAATCATTGTGGATCGGTAAATAAATGTATGTAAACGAGATGGTCGATAGTAGCTTTTAACAGATACCCGATATCTTAACGATATCTGGTGTAAATATGTTAAATATATTATGATGACGTAAGTTATTTGCGCGTAAAAATAAATAATTGTCTTCCGTATTTTTTAAAACTACGTTTATCTAATATCTACATATGTTCGATATAAAATCAGTGTTCTTGCAATATTTATATTTTTTGTGAAGTTTTTACAGACAATAATATTGTTTTATACAGTGGCGGCTGGTGGATAAAATATCTGGGAGTACTGCGGTAGATTAATAATAAAAAATGTACATTTGAATTATATTTTATTTTTAACATAGAAAACTACTTAATTTGTATTTTTATTTCATTGTAAAATTTATTCTTTTGTCTTTTTTGCTTGAATAAATGTCTATCACTTTTGTATTCATTTTTTCACTAATCATTATAATTTTTTTCGATTGATAGCAAAAATAAAGCCTTGAATCTTTGTGTTTCTTAAATATGTTTTTATATTTTTTTTTGACGAAAAACATCGTTCTGGCTCAGCTTTGTCATTGAAGTTGTAGTTAGAATTTTAATAAGTTATGCTATTTCTTTAAGAACTGCATAAATTGCTTGTAAAAATATTTTTTAACGATGCTAATAAATCATTAAAGCTATGCATTTTTCCCTTGAGGAGAACACTTATAATTCAGTCAGAAGCTTTTCCTTTTCAAGCGTAGGATATTATCAATGTTCCCCCTAAGACGAGAGGTTAACTGCGTGAAACATTCAAAGACTATGCGGGCCAATCCAGCAAATGCGCGGCGTAATTTGTCATATTTGATATAAAAATAGTGTTTTTTTTGTTTTGATTTGCATTAAAACATCATTTGATAATTTATGAATAAATTTTTGCTTATAAGTGTACTAAGTACATAAGTATCTTAAACTTCCAACTTTTGAAATTTAGTAAGTGAAATCCATTTTCAATTATTGTGCTTTGTTATTTTTGTACCCTATATTGTATTTCATCTTTTTTTATTACCCATGTAAATGCCTTCATATACCCTCATAAATCTAAATACATAAATGTATAATTTACCGATTAATAATAATATCGTAATTGTAACACATATAACTAAAATCGTGTTTTTTTTAATCCGTCATCCATCCACCAATATAATTGTATGTCTCAAATTCGCCTGTTACAGCAATAATGTTAAGAGCCCATGTACTAACTAGTAAAGTTTGTTCTTTGCATACACTTGTAAAGCGTTGATTTAAAAGTAATAATGTTAATCATAGTATTTTAACTGTTTTATGTTGTTTTTATGATAATAATAATGCTGTATCATGACAACACCGCATTTAATTTACAGGCAAACAACACATTTTAAATAGTGATCTGGCAGAGGTCAATTTATCAGACGTGCTGTCTGTCTTATTACGCTGTCAAATCATTGAAATTTCATTTTATTTGACAATTTCACTCACTGCTATCGATAAAACTTATATAATACTTCATTATTAAATAAAATACATATCCATAATATGTTTTATTCAGGGTTGTGGAGGCATGTAAAAAAACTACGTTTAATTAAAAACCGACTTCGACTCAGAGTTGATTTTTTTCGAATCATTTTCGTTTAACTTACATATCTGTGTACCATCAAATCATACTAGCTACTGTAATAATTCTAGCCGATTTTACCAATCAATATAATGAATATACTAATAATTTTTCAATATCTTTAAGCTATAATTCTCTGATTTTAATAATAATATACGAAAAACGACTTCGAACAGGATGAAATAAATCAAATCTTTCTGTAAAAAATATATTTTGATTTAACACTGGAATTGGTGTTTGCTGATTTTTTTAAAAAATATATCGTTACTTACTTTTATTTGATAGTACTTACGTAAATGTAATTCATTTTCACTGTCCATGTGAAGTATTTTAATGAAGGATATATATACCTATTTTAAAATAGAGTGCCATCTAGCTCCATAATATAGACCTATATTATAGGGATGGGGAGGACTAATAACGATCTATACCTAAATTAAAAAAAAAAAAAAACACTTACATACATCATTCAAACTGTAAATATCAAATACACAACTCTATTTTTACACAGTAGATACTTTACACTAAACACCGTGCAAAGAATGATAGAATACTAGAAATTTCTGACACGTCTAATGTGATAGAATTTGATGAAGACTTTTGTTTGTTATTATCGTCCTGTGATGTTGATGTTCTTGTTATTAGCTTTTTTTTTGTTTTTGAGAATCGTGCTAAAAGAAATTATTCGCTATCATACATACATTATTACCTGGTCACTCTTGTGTGATATCCCATCCACTGCGATCTACCAAATTTGTATTATTATTTTAGCGTCTGAGGCAGTATTGTTCAGGCAGTGTATTCAACAGCGGTCCTCAAAATATTGCTTTTATATAAATCTTCTTGACAACAATTTTGTAGGTTATATAATAAATGTTTTTGACAGCTCAATGTTGCAAAATAGAACAGTTTTGAATGTGTCAAAAACCATATTATAAACATAGATAAAAAATGTCACGCGAAAATCGGCATATTCAGAAGTAGGTTATGTACTCAGTTACAGATTATACGATTTTCGGTTTTCTACTATCACTCGCGATACAGATGCGTTACGCATTTAAGTACATACGATAAAATAAATTCTTTCTTCATTAATATAATTAATATTATCTAATGCAAACATAATTACATATCTTCTTCCGCGTGTAATAGTTCTTCTAAATATTAAAAATCTATACATCATAATATTTTTTTTCAATTACTTAAATTTTCTGGTACAGAAATGCTCTAGGCCAGTGTTTCCCAACCTGTGGGCCGCGAAATTAAGTAGAAAGTACAAATATCTATATATTTAAGTCTGTCAAATCGGTGCTTCCCATATTTTTGGGCCTCGGAATTAACTATATGGGCCGCCACGGGAATGCGGGATTGAGAAATCTGGATTCCGGGGAAAAAGTATAGCAAATTGAGGATTTCGAATTCGTCGGTGAGCTAAAAAAAAAACGAGTTACGGAGACAATTGAGGAGGGCCGCGGATTATTTTTTTTAGATTTAGGGGGCCGTGGAACGAAAAAGGTTGGGAAGCACTGCTTTAGGCCAGTGGTCGCCAACCAGTAGTCGCAAACTGCGAGAATATTTTGGTGGTCTGCACCCAAGTTATTTGAGTCAGAGAGTCCATGAACGTATTTCTAAAATGCAATACACTACTGAGTACCTATTAAATATAATATAATATAATGTATTGTTTGAATAGAAAATTATTTTATTAAACCTATTTCTATTGTATTTATGTTAAAATAGCAGTGTATTTATTTATTCTAAACCAAACTTTAGTCGAACAAATATTGTGTAATCGACAATCATCCTAACCATATCGCGAAACTTTTTTTTGTTTGACCCTGGTGCAATGTTTATTTTTTTCTAAAGTATGTGATTAGGACATACATATCATGAAATAACTCTTTTCAATGAACAAAATATATATACCATCGACATTTTCGTCCATTTCCATTGGCATTTAAAAATTGCTAAAAACTATTAAATCTCATTGAGGTTTAAAAACAGACTAACAACCAGTTGGCGGAAATGGTTGCAATGATGCGTAATGATTTAAAAAAGATTATACATTCATCATCATCGACCGTGTTGGCCCACAATTGTGTATTAAATACTAGCCTGTTCTTGCGTTCTTGTTTTAATTGTGTTTATTGAAGTGCTTTTGGATATACAATATTGTTATGCATATAATTGCATAGTAGTGATAAAAAAACTCACTGCTTTCCCAGAACACCGAGAATTGCTTTGATATAAAAGGAGCCCCATTGTTAACGTATTGGCAGCCCACCGCTGGCTCTACCAGTTCAGAGACCTTTGCGGACGTCCGCTCAACGACTCACCAAAGTTTTATCGCAATCGGATGAACGTTATAGGAACGCATACGGGACAAACAAACAAACATTCATTTATATATACAGTAAAACCCCCATTTACACTAATGTCGGGACAGTGTAATTGGGGGAGTGAATCTCATACAAAATTAGGGATTTGGTTTTTTCCGCAAAAAATGCAAAACTAAGATTTCCCTTAGTTTTGCAAAAAAATAAATATGGACGAAATATTTAGTTACCAAGTGATAAATTGCAAAGCGCGCCAAAATCCAACACATAGACAGTCGTCCGGCTATACGTGTATAGCCTGGCACGTGTTGAATACACAGACGGTAGCCAAAATTTGACTGTATGCGCCGCACAGACGACCGTCTCGTAGCAACGATAATGGAATGCTACAGTGCAATTGGGGGATTTGCGGCGAATATTTCAAGCCAGCGCGTCATTCGGGGTAGTGTAATTGGGGGGTCCACTGTATGTAGATAACTTACAAATTATATTCAATTTTTAGTTTATTCGTAAGCCTTGTGATGTTCTGTCTCGTTATGCTTTTCAAAGAGGCGAAACACGCGTCACATTTTGTAACACAACAAGTGGAATAACAAAGTTATAATATATATATATATATTGTTTAGTATAAATTTAATATACATGCGGCACACAACTACTTTTATCGTTTACGCACTAATTTATATTAGTGCCTTCCGGCCAAGCTAACGAAATTAATTTAATATGGCAGATGACATGTGGTTTCGTTTGACCATGAGATTTTTTGTTTACATTATTTGTTAATTCTAATAGAATTTAAGCATGCGAAGGTTGTTTTCTATATTATTATTAGTATTAGTAATCTCAGCCTTAGTATTGTCGATTATCTACAGTCAATCCTCTTTTTATGCGATAGATGCGTTCCACGAAATATCGCTTAAAAAAATCGCATAAAAAAAACTTGATTTCCATACAAAAACTGGGGATGCGTTACATAAATTTTAAAAACAGCATAACTTTGAAACAGTGAGTTAAAATATACACAAAATTGCATAAATTTTTTTTTCATTCTATATTCTATCCAAAATACAAGATACGTGCTCTAGACGTAATATTTAACATTTCTATGTATAGTAAAATATAGCACATTTAAAAAAAAATGCATTTCTAAAAAACCGCATTAAAAGAGGATTGACTATTATAATTAACGTGACCATATATTTTTTTCCCAAACCGGGACACCTAAAAACTTTTTGGTACTTTTAGGCACCGTTTTAAGGGTCTCACACTTTCATATAATACATAGGTTCCCAAGCTTTTTTGGATGGCGACCCCTTTTTATAAAAGCCGTGTGACTAGCGACCCCCCCCCCCGAGGAATTTGAAATCCTTGATTTACTTTTTTCCCGGATTGTCTCCGAAGCTACTTTTTTTATTTTTAGCTCACCGAAGAATTTGAAATTCTCGATTTGCTATATTGTTCAAATCTCGAAAATCTAAAAAAGTTGGCGACCCCCAGGTTGGGAACCCGTGATATATTACAATTGACTAAATCAGAATTTTCCAACCTTTATTCATCTGCGCTTGTAATAAAATAAAAATAATATTTGCCGCGCTTCCCCTACCTTTTTAATAAATATAGCAATTAATGATAACTTTATTACAAAAAAAATACTAAAAACTACAATTTACAGATAAATTATTTATTTGTAGATATTATGGTATGATAATTATTTGTTTATTAAAAAGTTTTGGCGCCTTCCAAGTTGAAAACCGCTGTACTAGTTAGTTATGTTTTTTAATGTCATATTAGATAATTATATATATAAAACAAAGTCGGGTTATTTACACCACGTATATCTCGAGAATTACTCCAAGGATTTCAATGATCTTTGCTTTATAAAATTCCTTTTTGCCTAGAATAGCAGAATAAGCATTAAAACATCGGAAAAATATCACGGAAAATAAATTATAAAGAAAATAAATATCTTCATACAGAATAAAATTTTCAAATGACGAATCAAACGATAAAATGTCGTAAGCTGGTTTCAGAAAAATCCACCAGATCGCACTGTTTTCTATATTTGTTTGTTTTTGCTTCTTTTGCATACGATTGGCTTATGAATAATTTTAAATTTAGAATATGGATTAGAATAAAAGAAATCGATGATATGAAATGAAAACGAAAGAAAATCGGATAATATTGAAATAAGGTTATGTTTATAATTAGGTATGATAAATTTTTGACAACAATATTTTGCACGAACGTTGCTTTGCTCTGAGATGACACGTTATTACACTTGGAACGCTATATCGAAGACATTTTAACGCCAAAAGCAAAGCGATGCGGTTCCTGATCACCCGAATGACTATTGATGCTCTTGGTCGCATTTACACAGTTCATCCGAAAAATGACGAATGTTTCTACTTGCATGTCAAGAGCTCAATTTGCTTGAAAATTATACTTATTGGGACATGCCAATCACTGAAGAAATTGTTTCTGAATCTCCATGTCAGATACGCACATTATTTTCTATCATGATTTTGACATGCTTCACATCGAATTCATGTGAGCTGTGGAACAAGTTCAAGGATGACATTTTACATCGAATTCGTATCAGTTCAAGGAATCCCGATCTCGAGGTGAATGAAGAGATAAATAACCAGGCTTTGATTTAGATTGAAGACATGTGTTACCTCATGTGAGGCATTTTGTTAATCAAGTTAGGAATGCCAACTTTAAACTAAATCGAAACTAAATCTTCAATATCCATTTAAAAAAAAAACTTTTAGGAATTTATGTCTCATGTTCATCACCGTCGCTAAAATATATACTGAAATGTGAAAAGACGAATGAAAGTACATAAAATCAGAAGGTATGTAAAAAAAAATCAGTATACTTTTCATGTATATTATATTGTTATAGAATACTATCAAATTATTATTTTATTTTTGATCCCCATATACAGTCAATCCTGTTTTTATGTGGTTCTTTTATGCGATTTCGAAGTAATGCGGTTTTTTAGAAATGCATTTTTTTAGATGTACCATATTTTACGATATAACTTGGCGAAGAAAGGTTTGATACCTTTAGCGAAAATTATATCGACGAATTACTTACAGATAAAGCTATAAGTGACGAAGGTGTTCATAATTTAAATTTAATTATTGACAAAAAACCAGAAAACAATGACGAACTGAAAGAAATTCCAGTTTCTTCACTGCAAAAATAATTGAAGAAGGTATCCAACTTTTCAGTAAATTAGAAGATCATTTCTTTCTAAATGATTCAAATTCTGATCGCGCATTCAAGTTTCAACGATTACTTTAAAATATATATATATGGGTATAACAAACTGCATAACCAATTAATTATCGAAAAAGAAAATCTGAACAAACTCTGATCACTAATTTCATTGTTAGAAAACAGCCATAGTTTTATGAAATTGATGCGCATACTATTTCTTCCGAAAAAGAGTGATTTAGAACCACATGCTTTAAAACACACATAGAATTTTCATACAGTGATTATTTTTTAATATTTTTACGCCGTGGTTTTCCCCTTATTTTCATATACTTTGCGATTTAGTGTATATTTTAACTCGCTGTTTCAAAGTTATGCGGATTTTACAATTTAAGTAACGCACCCCAATTTTTGTATGGAAGTCAAGTTTTTTTATGCAATTTTTTTTGTTGCGATATTTCGCGGAACGCATCTACCGCATAAAAACAGGATTGAATGTATAACTGTTGGTATGTGTGGACATTATACAAAAAAATATTATTTTTTTTTCTAATGAAAGATAATTTCATAAATATAATATTGAAGATTTAGAAAATGTTGCGTTCTTTGTTATAATGAGAATTTATATCATTTGGTAATATAAAATATATGAAAATTTAGAATGAAATTTCGTAAAATTATAAAAAAGTATTATTTGAATAATTTTGAAAAGATCCCTGTCATTATGTTGTGACATGCATAGAGAACAAATTTATCCTACCTAAATTTAATATTCTTTGTTTGACAGTTACTGTCAAACAAAAGTAGTCGTTTGTCAACATTGTGAAGATGTAATTTTATTATTTAAAATACAGTGAAATAAAGAGGTATTAGCTATGCCAAGTATTTCTAAACCAATCAGTAAGAGTGCTCGGAATGGTTTTCTAAGAGTCTTTCAGTTCTGTGAACATGAAAAATCTGAAAAAAAAACAATAATTCCCTTCGGGTCGACATTTCGAATCATTTCGAACTGTCAATGGCGTCGTATTCCAAACATTTCGTGCCGCATGTCAATAGCTCAATTTGCTTGAAAACTAAACTCATTGGGACATGACAATCGCTGAAGCAATTGTTTCTGCGTCTCCAAGTCAGATACGCACATTATTTGCTATCATTTTTTTGACACGCTTCCCATCGAATCCACGTGAATTGTGGAAAAAGTACAAGGATGACATGTCCGAAGACACTTTACACCGAATTTGCGTCAGTTCAGGGAATCCCGATCTCGAGGTGAATGAGGAGATACATAACCAGGCGTTGCTTTTGATCGAAGATATGTGTTACCTCATGCGCTGCATGATGCGTCGCCAGATCGAGGAATGAACGACGCTTTCAATCGAGAATCGGAACGTAAACGTGAATATGATCGAGATGCATTGAACCAATCACTTCGAACGAATGTACCACTGTTGAACCCCCAACAGAAAGTGTACGATACTTTAATGAAGGCAATTGATGAGGGAAATGGTGGCTTATTTTTCCTCCGCATTGGAAGCACTCAACCGAACTATGAAAGATCAGCGCAATGACTCAAATGTTTTGGAGGCGCAATGATTCTACTATCTGGCGATTTTCACCAAACACTACCAGTTATTCCAAGATCGACCGCTGCCGATGAAATAAACGCTTGACTTAAAACATCGACTCTGTGGCGCTATGTTAAGAAACTTCAGCTAACGACAAACATGCGAGTCGCATTTCTAAACGACCATCTGCCGCAGATTTCTCCAAGCATTTGCTGACTATCTGTAACGGCCGTGTTCCTGTCGACGAATCGAAAGGATTGATTTCGTTTTTGTCGAATTTTTGAAATTTCGTCTCATCATTGCTAATCACAAACATCATAATTGGTTGAGTGAACGAGCAATTCTTGCAGCAAATAACAAAAATGTGGATCATTTCAACTTCACAATTCAAAATCAAATCGTTGGTCCACTGCATTCTTTTAAATCTATCGACTGTGCCACGTGAATAACATCATTTCAATGTAATTAAAATACTTTTCATTTTTAATTTTGTACATTTATTGAACTTAATTCATTTTGAGTATTCATTCAAACTGAATTTAAACTCATCCAATAAATTAACACAACATTTATTGATTCTGAGGCGGTACGAAGTTCGTCGGGCCAGCTAGTAATATATAAATACAAAATTTACATTGAAATGTATTATTTCCTGCGCGCGCACGCCCATGCCATCATCTACGAGTCTAGATTCTACCGCCAGGATTTTGATTTTACGTGTTTTTTTTTTCAATTGTTACCAATAGTTTTTACTTTTCGAAAATGGGACTGTCCCGGTGAGAACGGGACGTCTGGTCATATTAATCATAATATCAAAATGTCCTGTTAACTTACATTTCAATAATTAGTATGGGTGCTACAAATTCAACAATAGTTGATCAACGTGTTTGCGAAATGATACAAAATCTAGAAAAACAAATAATAATGGATCGTTAGTGAAATGGGAAAAGTTCTAATTCAATTATAAGTGTGTACATATTATATATAACTGTTAAGGTTGTGGTATGAATACCTGGTCTGAAGATTGGCAACCTTATTGGTATAATAAATAATAATAAATAAAAAATAAAAAAACTAAAGGATATTTAATTTAAGTAGACTACTTGACTTTGCATGAATATCTATTTTGTTTGTTACATTTATAAGCAGTCCAATTGTAAAAAAGACAATCTTCTTATCTGATGAATGTTTATTTTACTGACAGCAGTAGGGTAGTGCTAAATGAAATGTCCCCATCTCAAGAAATTAATTTAGAGTTCAGTTATGTCGTTATGTGTATTGAGACTGTTTGTTGCTAAAAAAGTAGCGGAGCTTACTTTAATAATACTAACGTGGCCAATTCGTTACTGTCAGTGTTTCCTCAAGTTTACCATCTGTGTTTGTATCCCGGTTATAGAGTGACGCTACTACAATAAAAAGTATTAAAAAGTATGGGGTTTTTCTTCTATTGAAGGAAGAATTCTACAGCAATATTGGCCTTTATATAAATCTTCAATACAAACCAGGCTCGTATTTTCAACTCTTCCCAATTTTTTGTAAATGATTCAAAGACGACCATTCTCTTAAGAGGAATTTTATTGAGTGTTTTACCCACACAGAGTAATGGAAATAAAGACTAAATCTGTACCCACCTTTGTTTCGCTGGCTACGCATATAGTTTTAGTAAGAAAGAAATCATTCGCTTAGTCAAGGTGACACTTTTTTTTAGCTCTTCCGGGGACTTCAAATCTTAAATTCCAGAAATTTGTGGATTTCCCCAAATAACCAGCTCGGGGCTTTTTTAGCCCTTTCTGGAATTTCAAAACCTAAATAACCCCAAATTTTATTAAAGGAAGACTAGGAGGACACAATTTTTGAGGAGAACAAACTTTCCAAAATGATGACGTCTGGTCACCTCAGTTTAGTGCTGCAAAATTAATCGTTTAAATTAATCCTCGAGCAAAGAAGATAGTGTATGTTTGTGTAACGTCTTTTATTTTTGTTTTAGTGTTGCCACACTTCAATTTCTTTACGAGTGTTGTTCTCTTCTGATTTTTTTACTCGTCATTTTAACGTGATGGAAGCAGTTCAGTAAAAACGCACAATCGAGGTCACTCGACGACAACTGAACCCTTGGCCTTCTACAGCGGAAGCCGTGACATTACTTATTATTGCAAACCTATCGCACCGTTTCAAACGAGAATCAGTTGCTTAACAATTATAATTGTGATGTAGAGTGAGCAGAAGGTAATGACTCGATAGGAAAAATAAATGATCTACGTGGCCATGCTTTTTTTCTCGTTGGACTTGACTAGGTCTAGCACGACATAAATGGATCATATATTTAGTTCCGGTTGTGATGTAATATATTCTGACATAAACGCAATCTAGATTTGCAGAATATTTTCTATTGCAACTATGTTAAAATTATGATGGTTATAAAAAAAAAATGTCGCCTACTCATTGTCAAAGTAGGGCATCCGATCCCGAGATCGTCTTAGTACTCCCGGGATTTCAGAATTCACTATAACACGTACAAATATCTAAACAGAGTTACAAAAAAGCGCTGGATTCTCTGGCAGACGTAACGTTTTGAAAGGATGGGGTTAAAAAAAAAAGTCTCTGACTTCTGAATAATTGCGGAATCAGTCAATTAGTCACAAAAAAAATCTGGAACCTCTTAATTATCCATTCTTTTCGGTAATGATCTCCAGCAATATTGTGGCAAGAATGATCAATCTCGGGATCCTGACATTGGCGGATTACTCTATAAGTGCACAAGGCTCGCTCTTGAAGCCTCTAAATTTTAGGGGAATCAAAAATAGCTTATATTATATATCCAATATACTTTTTTTCAGATTTTAATGTACTTTTATTATTTTACATGGAATTTTCTGACGTTTTTATGTTATTCGAAAAACAAGGCCTCCAAATTTTATTACCCTTGATTTAGACATCTATTTTCGACTTTGAAATTTCTTCCTATGGTGACAGCTGTCAAAATAAACCATTAACAAGAATAAGTGATATTGGAATTATCTATGGTGTAAGCTGCCATTGTGGATGATAAAATAATTGTATTTTCATCGTAGAAAGCTTATAAACATTAGTAATTATCTTTCGAAATCAAATAACGTTCGTTCCGGCGTAACACTGACATGACTGATAACGGACTGACAACGGGTGACGTTTCTGTGATCCCTCGTGTGTTGAGACATTACGTAGATGTTCAGGATCACGTCCCGGGACATTTGTTCCTGGATGTATGGGTCCTATAAATTACACCACCCGTTGTTATTCGTATATATTGCTTTGTTAGAATACTATTTTCTTTATCTATACTGACGCAGAAAAGAAAATATGAGCATCCTACTCACAAACACCTCCTACTGAGATACTTCTTCTAATTGACAGGCAGACACAATTTACAATACTATTAAATCATGTTCTTAAATATATTAATACATTGTACATATAAGCACATCCATGCGGATAACCGGTACGACACCTCATACACATTAAGACATCACAGGTGCTTTAAGTATACATAAAAAAATATAATGTAGGTTCATTAAATACGGATTCATTTTTTACCTCATTATTAAATCATTACACTGTTATATGTAATACGTACGCTAGTATGTCATTCATATAAATGACCTTTGCGTGCCGTTGAACAGTTTGCTATTGGATAACATTCCAAGGAAATTGTTGGTGTGAGACGTTGCATTGAAAAAAAAACTCAGGTAGGTTATTATACACGGGCAAATCGTAAGTGGCAGTTTGCTAACTCTGATAATGCAATCTTATCATTTTCATACGTACTTAAAACACTTCATTATAATTAATTGCCAAACTTGACATTGATAAATATGAAGATACCTGACGAGGACTTCGAATTTACAAAAAAAAAAACATAATTTTATCTCTTTGTACACGTTCAATACAACAAGGTTCATACACAAGTAGTGATACCGAAAAGAAATGGAATATATTTCGCACTGTTGTGTGAGTACGGTTTTTGACCATATGCGGACGTGGTGGAGCTAACAATCTATAAATATATATTTAAAATACTATTTATAAACATTATATGCTGTGAAATATGTATATTTTTTGTGTTAAAATTTCTAAGCCTGACTTCAATGCTGACGGTAAAAAAAACATAAGCAAATTGAATCGATCAGTGTTGATAAAGAAGATTCTTCTTTGACTTGCTATTTTTGTACTTTTACTTTATGCAAAATTATAAAATTCTCCGTCAAAAAGTTCACGGGACATCCACCAAGTATCACCCCTTACAATAATCATTGTGCAGGTAATTTTCTGCATTCTTCAATATTTATTGGTGATATCAAATTGTCACCTTTCCAACTAGACTTTACTGTCAGATGACTAGTCGCGAGCCGAGTACTACAAGGTTATATGTGGACAGCTGCACCAAAAAAGATATAGGCATTTACAATTTTGAAGCATTCAATCCGTGCACTTGAACGCATGAAGATGCCGAAAGGCGAAACCCGGGTCGGTAGTGACAAAATCTGTGGGAGTGTACATAATTTGAACGGTTCAAATTTAACATTGAAATTCCACCAAGCACCTTCAGTCGAAATCTTAAAATATATTATTTATTACAATATTAAAGTCTTTATGTAATCGATTTGAAATATTGAGCATACCGGACCATTTTATAGATAATATTTGCTTTGGACGGCGATCGAAATACTTAATACATAAACTTCACATTATAATTTACTATCAGACAAACAATAGCTGTCACTCATGTTTTCATTCTGAACGCAATATAAATGGTATCGAACAGATCGGAATGACCTTGGAAGGCAATCATCTACTATTGTCATGAACTTGACAAGCCCTTGATCTCTCGAAGAAGGTCGAACACGATTGCCAACTATCTTCCTTCACCTTGTAAATTATAGTGAAACTTCGATTTAACTGTCCAAACCAACGAAAACACAGTATTAAACGATATAAATGTAATAATCGGGAAGATTAGAAAAAAAGGTTCTGTATAATGGTTCCATTAGAGTCAACGTTTTCTTGTCACATTCTTACTTGTAAAGAAGGTTAATAATGTCTGATAACCTATTAAAGAATTATAACTGCTTCCCATATATATATTTCCATTTTTTTTTAAAGTGTCTCGGAATATCAACACATATTATATTAAGTCTGAGGGTCGAAGTCTGCATGTTTTAAATAAAAAGACCATTGTATTTTTTTAAAGACACAATGTCTAATGTCGGCTTAAAATAATTGAAAATTGAAATGAACTTATTGAATAGTACAGCAGTCGGCAAAGTGTGGTCCGCGAGAAAATTTTGGTGGTCCGCTGAGAAATCTGGCATCATTTTATCAATTTTATTGCAATATGTAATATTTAACACAAATGTCCAGTTAGTGGTCCGCTAGATTAAAATTGTGAATTTAGTGGTCCGTGAGCCAAAAAAGTTTGTCGACCGATGGAATACTAGATACTTTAATTAAAATAATTATAACAGAAAAGTTGTTCACTAGTGGTCAGTATTTGGTGGAAAGGCATTATATTAAAATAAAATAAATAATCATTTGCACTATTTCCACCTTTATTTAAAAAGATCAAGACCGGTTTCATTCATGATCAACTGATAAGAAAATACAATTTTACAGTGTTATTTATACAAAACAAAATGAAATTAAAAAGGTTTAATAAACAATTGGTATTGAAAAGAATTTACAAATTACAGTACAAAATATGAATAAGTATCACTAAATATTTATTCAAATAAGTTTAATACCTGTAAAATGTGAACTCAAAAATCATTAAAGAATATTTATGCTAAAGTGGCGAGTAGTGTTAATTTCAAACATAATTATAATCTCGGAAATTTTAACAAAGAAATCTATAATGATACATTAATAAAATTAATAACTACTTATATGCTGATTTAATTGCTTCTGTTAAATTGGCATTTAGTTAAATCCAGTTCCGGCATTAATAGTACTGACTTTAATTATATAATATCTCAAGTGACTTTGATATAATTATCCTTGAATTTATGTCAAGAATCTCCAGTTATTCAAAAATACATGGCGCATTAGTCATTGATCGTAACTCGTAGTGCTTATTTAATGTTCATCATTAGGTTTGTGAATATATTTCTATTCTAAGCATTGGATAAGATATTAGGTTCGCTGTTAAATCTGACATTCAGATTTAAAAAAAAATATCATGTCGGGATTTGATGCATTTTTTATAGTCTGAGTAATAGATATCAGAAATCGACGATTTGAAATTATCTGTCGGATTTTATAAAATTACGTATTTTCCAGATAAAAACATATTTATTTTTTCAATATCACCGTAATATAATAATTTATTATCAATCATGGATTATCAAAAATATCTTAATTCTACACATGCAATCGTTACAGATTGAAAAATCAAAGTGGGGTGTTTTATCTTTGTCATAGTCGAATTGATATCGAACTTTTTCAAATTATCCCTTATACGAAAAAATACGTATATTTATTGGATGCAGCCAAAATTTCAACATTATTGTATAAATCTATTAAAATCTAATGACTTGATCCGATAAGCAACATTAAATTAACTTGGTTATTATGTTTTATAATATGTATAATTATGTGTTTTCTTATCATATTATAAAATTATAAATCAGTTTTTACAACATTTACGAAACAAAACAATCCCAAAATTTTCGTTTTATTTTTTAAATTCCGAACTATATTTTAGGCTACCTAATGATTTCTTTCCGAGTTTTTTTAAACAGAATATTTCTTTATTTAACCTTTGAGTTTCTTGCAGTGTACATTCATATTGCTAAAATTTTCTTATTTCAACCAATCGCTAAATTTCAATAATATTCAGCTGATACATCTATTAATGGAATGCAAATATTACACACATCTATCTTTGTTAATTTCAGACCCTGTCGCTCCTCGATCCTATTTTCGATGTTTCAGTACTCAAGTGTTAATAATATAAATTAAGTAGTCTTGTAGAATGTAAATAATAATCAAATTTGAATCGTTCAAATTATGTACACTCCCACAGATTTTGTCATTAACGACCCGGGTTTCGCCTTTCGGGATCTTCAGGCGTTCAAGCGCACGGATGAACTTGAACTGACGTTCAAGTTCGGTCAAGACGGTCAGTTCAAGTTCATCCGTGCGCTTGAACGCCTGAAGATGCCGAAAGGCGAAACCCGGGTCGTTAGTGACAAAATCTGTGGGAGTGTACATAATTTGAATGATTCAAATTTAATATTGAAATTCCACCAAGCACCTTCAGTCGAAATCTTAAAATGTAAATAATATTCGATGAAGATTTCTTTCTCATTCTAAAAAAGTACTATTCTAATCTTTGCCTTCATTTTGTCTGTAATACTTGTACATATATTACACTACTTCAGAAGTAGCACGTTTCTTAATATTTATATTCTTTCGTTTAATTATTATTGATAAGAAACTACATTTAAAAATATATAAATAAACAATATTTTTTCCTATTAAGCCGATAAATGCTAAGTGAATATCGGCTACCTGGCAATATTCGGTGATAAATACATAATGTATACGGCAACATTGTTATGGAGATTTGGTACCTTTTTTGTTTTAAATTTAATTACGATAACCATTTTAAACTCTACATAAATTTATCGGTATTTAAATCTTAAAATAATACTATTTATCTGTTTGCAATCTCACACTTTAATTTCTCCCATAATAAGTCATTTGAGGTCGATTTAAAAAATATTCTCATTACATACATTGAGTTATTGTGATGAAAAGTCATTTATCCAATTCTCTACAATGTATTGGCTTTATTTCATCTATCACATATGTACTCATTGAGGTCAAACCCGGTATACAGAGATTCACTTATCTCAAATATTATTCAAAATAATTCTATTTAGTTTCATCCCATGGAATGGAAGTCAGCTCTCGGTTTTTTGTCTCGATATTGATATGCCACCTTGAAAATCTCTCGGTGACTTCATTTAAATTTATAAATTTAAGTAAACCGGACCATCGGGACCGGAATGTCTGGCCCTACCATCTCCTGAATCATTCATTTGTGTAAATCGCGTTGCTTTTATTCGAATAAGTAATATTGATAATACAAAAAAAAAAAACGCTTAACTGTAATAACTATGAAGAACAAAACAGCAGTACATATTCATAAAATCTGACAACTGGACGGATTTCCGCAAAAAAGATCCGACCACAACTTACTTGTTTTGAGATATTTGATGTAATAAAAGATTGGATAAATTAAAAATCACAGCAAACTGTCAGCTTTCAAAAGTGATTGTAAAAAATGAAATGAATCTTGCCTATTATGTAAAATTTATTCGAAATATCTGTTTTAATAATAAGTTATAAGATTAGTTTTGCTTAAAAGAGTTTTGAGAATTTAAAATGCGAGAAGAGTTCAATGGGTTTTGGATTTTTTGACTGGAAATACATTTTCGACGAGAATCCAACTATGTTTTGTTAGGTGTATCTGACATGAGATATATATATATTTAAAAAAAAAAGTTAATTATTTTAATAAAACAATTATTACCAGATAATAAGCTATCTTAAGGTCTCTTTTTGCATAATTTAATATTGAAGTTTGAACAAAAAATATGTTTTTTAATATAATGCCTTTCCATCAACAATTAACAGTTGACACCTTAAAAATTTAAAAAAAAGCTTAGCATATTGTGACTAAGCCACTAATTATTTGCTAATCGGGTTGTCAGCTATTTTATCGGTATGGCAACAGTTGCTGAAAAATCTGCTATCGTTTATCAAGGAAAAGATTTCTATTTGAGTGGCAAAAAATATAACTCGTCAGCCATTTAAATTTCATTGCTAACGTAAGTATTCTTAAGATTGCAGACGTGTGATTGAAATATTTAAAAATTATTATTAAAGTGCGCGTGTACCTGTTGGTATGTTGGCTGATTGTTAACGATATTTATTTACACATTTAATAACCATTGGTAGTTTCTGAGGCAATTAATGTATCCAGATTTTTTTACTGTTATACAATTCATTTTTGCTTTTTTTTATTACCAATCATTCTTACTATCGCTTATTGTTAGAAAAAATATTTAAAAGAAACTATTCGGTATTTATTTAACATTTTTAATATATTTAATAGTAGGGGAGAGCGGGGTCCAAAGTTACATTTTTTTTATATTTGTGTTCAGAGTAAAAAAAAAATGGAAAGATTTAGATTGAAGCTGATTACTTTTTAATGTAGCTTATATATTTGTTTAAAGGTCCAGGTACCATAAACTTGATACTTTGGGTATATTTTCACAAAATCAATCAATTGCCCGAAATGTCCAAATTCACATAATACAACCTCTAGCGTGCGCAACACAACACGGTTGGAGGATTCATTTGCATAGTGGAGGCTTACAAAAAGAGATTCGATATTCATAGTCGCCTGGTCGGTAAATTGTACATATTATACGAGGAGGAAGGGTGTTGTTAATTTCGACCCGAGTTTCTTTAGATCCCGCTGTCCCCTTTATATTTATAATGAGATATAGTATAAATTTCGGGACAACTAATCATTATTTGGCCATTGTTACTTTGTTTCGTGACTATATTGTATACAATACAATGAAGAGAGAAATGACGGTGTAAAAGTCGTGTTAAGATTCTTCCATACATAATAATACGATGAAAGCTACTGCTACTTATGTAATTAACATCGCTTATCTTGCCACTGTAAGTCAGAGGTCTGCACGGGCCCGGTCTGAGCTTATTTTCAAATTCACTTCCCAAACCCGCCTTACAGTCCATATTATTATTTTACACCAAAGAAGCCCAGAGATTCGTGTTTTTATTTTACAGTAAACTATAATCACTACGAATGAACGTAAGCGAGTTGAATGTGAATGTTGAATGATCAAATTATTTTTGCAAGTTCACCTTTACCCTTTACATTAACCTATGTTAACTGCTCTTTTATATATTATATATATAGTTTAAAATTTTAGTTCTTTTGTAAGAATTGTATGGTTTTTAAAAATGCCTTTTTCAGAATCTTCATGGCTGTCGATTTTGTTTAAGTTCACATACTTATTACTTGGAAGCGGGAAAAACACAAAATTATCATTAAGTTATTTGCTTTAGTAATGTAGAATTTTATATCACTTTGTTAAATATTTCTCAACATTTAATTATGTTTATAATTACCATCAGTCAACTCTTAAAATTTATTAATCTTCGATTTTTTTTAAATTATATGTTAGAGGTGTTAAACATTTAAATTATGTGTAATTATAGTCACTTATACTGTAAATTGTAAATACTTTTCAATGTCAATTGTTGTTTACACCATTTTTATTTTTTTATAAATAACACTGCTTAAATTATATTTCTTATCAGTTGACAATGTCTGCCGTGAGCGAAACCGGTCCTGACCTTTTAAATAAACTGGAATAAAGTACAAAGCAATATTGTGTTTTTATTAATATAATGAATTTCTACCAAGTATTGACACTAGGTAGTGAACACCCTAAAAATGAATGATAAACCAACAAATTGTCGACAACTTATCAAATAGCGTCCGTTTCAATAAAATCAATAAATTTGCAATCAATTAAATATAGCTGTTTACCTTCTAACATGATTTATGATAGTCGTTAATAGCTCTAGCCCTTGCAGAGCTCTAGTGTAAGGCCAGTGATGGATGTATCATATTATATATGCACTTAACTATTAAAAAATGGCAACGTGGCATGGCCTGGCTTTTATATATGACAAGTGAAATAAAATTAAAATCTACTTGCTGCAAGTAGTTATGAATAAAAGAGAAACTCATTTTCGTTTTTATTGTATAACACTTTCTCTCTAATGTTCATAAAAAATATTTGCTTTGATTAATATTACCTGTTATTATTGATATCGAAACAAATTCATCTTATGTAAGTATTTGTTTTGTAAACACAAAATTAAATTTGATAATTTTGTTCCCGCTGATGGTGTAACAAATTGTGACACGCCTGTTGTTTCTTTTAACACATTGCTTACGGCTATATTTTTTAAAAAAAACTGACTTGCGGCGGGTGATAAATAATCGAGACAAAGGGAGTTTAGAGAAGAGCTCCGCACTAAGCAATCGACCTCAATTACGTCAGTAAACTTCAAACTGTGAGGTGCGTATCAACAAAACGAACTTTTTTTTAAATAAATAAAATAATATATAATGGAAAAAATATATTTAGACGATGTGATTTAACTATTTTCATAATATACAGTAAAACTTTTTATTATAAACATCTTAGACTTGGTGACCCATAACCATTTTTTTTGATACAATTAATATTTGGAGAATATATTTTTGAACATTTTAAAAAATCCTAGCAGGTGTCCCATTCTGAGCATGGTGCACTCTGAGATCGGGCTTCAAGCCACAACATCTACGAGATTAGTTTAAGAAAGTGAAGTGATTAGTAGAACCATCTGAACAATGGCAGCCTATTCTTAACACTCAAGACCCCGGCCCCGCACTAACGCGGAAATGGTCGTTATCCGTTAAATCCCGGCCCCACGCTAGCGCGGGTTTACACACGTGGGCTAGTAATCAGTATCCGTTAAGGCAAAACTAATTTATTTCGAGTTTTTGTTTTTTTTATGCTACTCAAGAGGGTTTGTTGCGTATGTGTATTTTTTTGTGTCGATTTACTTTATTATTTATGATTGAAAATGACTTTTGAAATAAGATATGTTTTGCTTAAGAATACTTAAAATTAAAATATTTTACGAGTTGACTTTTACTTTTATTAGACTTAAAAAACATACTGCTGTTCGTTTTATATTTTGTAATATTATTTAAATAAATTTTAGTACATTTGTGTTGGTCGAAGACAACACATTCTCGTTTCTGTGATCGCGATATATTTTCTGCTCTTGTTTTATTGCATTCAGAGTTTAAAATTTTTAAAAAAATGTTTGTGTTGTATAAGTAATGTGATTAAAGAGGTAATTTAAAAAAATATTTCAATTTTTGCATTTTTTTCTTTAAAAATATTTTTTGTCTATGAAAAATCGAAAAGAAAGTGTCGTTTTTTACTTATTTTTGCTATGCTAATCATTTTTTTTGTGTTCGCCAAGTTAAACTCATCGGCAAAAATAAATTTTAAACGTTTTTTATTGTAACTTGCTAAATATTGGTTTGGCTTGCAAGACGATGGGTGAATGCGTCATACATGCCATACATGAAAATTTAATTGATTTATTGCGTAATTTATAAGTAAAAGTGACAGTGTTGTTAATATATAGTTTTAATCTTATGTATTTTGAAAAATGATTTCGTTAAAAAAGCACATAATACGTCAATGCAAACAAATGTTACACAGTTTGAGATTTTCTGGATGCCGTAAAAATCAAACTATTAAGTGTCATAATTTATTGGTTCGCATGGTTATGGGCATTTACTTTAAATTACGCGTGTCAAATTTTTATTATTTTCGGTTCTTTTCAATGATGTCATCGTCAGTTAAATAATGCATTTTTATCGCGTCACATACTCGTTCACAAGACCATTCATAGTCCCAAAAACTAATCACAAAGACCGTAAAAACAAATCGCAAACTTGCTTGCAAAAATCTAAATAGTAAATAAATTCAAATACACATTACAATATGACACAAATACGGTTTAAAAATCTCTATTGTCTCAAAAACAAATGGCAAAAGTTCACAAATTATTTAGTATAATAGAGTAAAATAAACTTCATATACGATTACACAATAAAGCTCGTTAGTATATGTAACACGGTTTAACAAGCACAACTTTTTAACGGTTTAACTGCAAAAAAATAGCTTGACGCGGAGAATATTGTTAGGTACTGCGCTACCTAAGAATGACGATTCTAGCATCGTTTTCATTTACATATTTAATCGTGTTATTGAACCAACAAAGACTCGATAATCGAAGTTTTGCCTTTGGCGACATTTTCCAATCACACATTAAAGTAAATATGTCAAGAAATAAGGTGTTTGACATGCGTTTTTATATATGGAAATCAAACGCATAAATTTGTGCACACCGTCACAACAGAACATTTCTGAAACGCACAAATTTGTGCACACCGTCGCCAATGTGTTAAAAGCATACTCAGACTGTAGACCGAAGTCGGTCTGAAGAAGCTTCTCAAAATGGCAAAACGCATGTCAACGTTTTTTACACAATCAGCGGAATTATACAGTTATTAGCATTTTCGTGGTAAAATTATAATAATGTTAAACACCACGTGCTGCCGAAGTAGCTATCAACCAATTCATGATATTCTTGTAGGGCTTATTACTTCGATATTTATTTTTTATCCATTTCCGCTCCGAATGTGGAGCATATGGCCTCCTAATCTCAACAGAAGTTTTTCTGCGAGAACAGCTTATTATTCAGTCGCTCAACCTCACTTTTTTTCAAAGTGAGTAGTAGGGAAAGAAAGATAAGGCTAGAACAGGACTAATGGTTGACTAATCGCTATTGCTACACCCAGTTATTAAATGATCAAAAGGATGGGAGGAGAGGAAATAATGATAATTGAAATCACAAACACCCAGTCTTCGATCACAACTTTGAATTGAATAATTCTCAAATTCACTGTGATCTTACCAGGAATCGAACCCAGACCTGTGTGATCTGTAGAGCAAGCTCTAATCAACTGAGCCACAGCAGGCGGCAAAATTCATGTTTTTTCCTTGTTTTAATTATTTGATTCAGTTAGCCCCTGGATAGGTATATTTTGATATTGGAAAGTTGTGCCTCATTTTTGTGACAACTGTAATCTGTAAATCGATTTGCCGATATCGCAAATACATATAAGCTACATAATTAAATTTATTTCTGATTAAAATTATATAGAATCTCACTTACCTTATCTGATATTCCACTGTTTGACCTTACTTTATCAGTATTTATCGTTTATTCAATGCGTTTCTATAATGGTGTGTGATTTTTTAATATGATTTTATATGTTAACGTTTACGCCAGCGATTTCTAAATTGGGAGGCGTGAGTTGGTCAACAAAAATATAGTTTTCATAACAAAACACAAAAAAGGTTTTTAAAGGATATATAAAAAAATACGTAACCTAATATTGGTAAATTAGATTTAGGTGACCGGTAAATTTTAACGTTTCACTAAGCTGACTTAGCACAGTAAATAGATTATTTATTTTGTCAAAGCATGCCATCAGAGAACAGAAACGAACCAAATAATATATTAATATATACGTATACATATTCGTTTATAACACAGGATTTAAATTTTGGTTCTGAAATGGACGATTCTTTTAGTTTGAATTTTGAATAGAACTATCAACAGAATAACATCAAATTCAAACGTCAATTATGCAGGACACAATGTAGTTCATCATAATTGACGCACAATCATCAAATTATTTCTGAGTGAAAAATTGAGAATTTCGAAATTACTTTTCAACTCGAACACCTCTTTTTTAGCTCGATGACTTTAAAAAGTTGGAAAATCATAGATTCTAAAATTATTGAAAAATGTGAGGGCATCGAATCCCGGTCCCGTTTTGTAATCCCGGGATTTCAGGATTTACATTTTTTTCCCGGGATCTCGGTATTCCAGAAATGAAAAAAAAAACTTTTTTGTTCGTGATCAGTTTTAAAAGGCCAGAAGTTTACGGAATTCCCAAAATAAAAAAGGACCCTTTTTGTAGGTCTAGTGCGGATTTAAAAAAAATAGAATTTTGCACTTATACGAAGTTACAGGATTAGTACTGCCATAATCCCGTGATTTAGGGATCCGGGATCCCGGGATTGGACGCGCTAATACATATACATATATATATATATATATACGCTTGTGAATTAAATAGTTTTTCTAACATGAATGTGTGTAATTTTTCGTCATAAGGCAAACCATAATATCATATTGTACACAGAAGTTGTCAAACGAGAAAATTCCTTCATTGAATATCGTGTCGGAGGTAGATATAGTCTCACGCAAAAAAAATAGAAAAATAATATTCACACAGTATCTTGTCCGAAAATCTTGCGCTAAGCTCGTTCATTCAACCAAACGCTCGCCAGACCGGTTTTCGACAAAAAATATAACAAAACGAAAGTTTTCGCTAACCAAAGACATTTGATTATACCTATTTTTATTATTTCTTTCTTCTTCTTTGATCACATTCGCTCCCTTTGTGGAACATATGGCCACCACGCGTCACCGCCATGTTTCCCTGTCTCCAGCCAATTGTTTTGCTTCCTCAGTTCCGCCGAGTACATCCTATGGATAGTGCCTAACGGTCGTTCGGGATGCCATAATCCCACCGGTCGAAAGAAGAGGCAGACAGGATTGAGGCTTTTCGGAGGCATCCGTAGCACGTGGACCAGCAGGTTCCAACGTCTCTTCATAACCACTGACGTGGCGGAGCCCTGTCTTGTTCGTTCCCTCATCTCCGATTCCCCACAAAATCAAACCACCTCACCCTCATTATCTGACGCAAGCATCTGTTCTCGAAGTATAAGGCTTACTCGATTAAAACCAAATGCCATTTGTTCAACTCTTGCATTCTACCGGTACTGCCAGGACCGGCGCTACCATATAGGCGAGATAAACAGCCGCCTAGGATGCAAACCATTAGGGGGCGCATTAAAGTAGTATGGAAACTATTTTTATGTTCTCTAATAATAATAAATAATATTAATCTACATTTTATTTTATTTTGATGTTTGTATTTGTTCGTTTTAATTATGTATCGTATTCTATATGATTCGAAAAAGAGAGGTGTGTGATCGACTGTGTAACAAACAGCTCATGTAGAAAACTTCTATTGAGATACGTTCATTAAGAGGCCATATGCTGTACGTTGAGAGCGGACATGGATATATATATATTTAAAATCTAATGATCCCGAACTGTTTTTTTCATTATTTAAAAAAAAATGGAAAGATTTGTTAAAAAAGGGGCGCGCCAATAATCGTTGCCTAGGGCGCTAAATAACCTCGCGTCGGCACTGGGTCCTGCTTTATTATTTACTTCATTAATAAATTTTGTTTTCCTCTACTGACAATGACATATGTCTAAGCTAATAATTTTTTCACGATTATCGATAGCATAACATCACCGAACACATGATTTTGTATATATTATATGGAATTGTATATTCCATAGTGACCTGGATGTCATTGAATGGACTGAAATATTATACGTAGGCAATTTCTTGTTATTTTGATTGAAAGTGTAATTTAAGCTCATTTGCCTTCTGGCCATTACTGCTACGTAACTGGATCTGTCAAAAGAAAGTTCCTTGCGTTTGCTATTGTATTTATGTAAGCAGTCAATAGTATTGACTACTTGCAATGACTCAATACGTAATAAATCGTGCAACTATGTATTGCAATAAGACCTTCTAGTAATGGAATGTAAAACCGATAAACTGACTGACAGTTAATAACCAAAATCCCTCCAAACAGTCATTTTAAATATAAATAAGTAGTGTAACCTCCTAATGAAGATTTACTTAAACGGTTTAGAAGTAAAATATATAATAGAACAGTAAACGTTAGAAAATAAATTACGCAACTTTGACAACGACAGTAATCTACATATATATGTATTTATAAATGAATGTTTGTTTGTTTGTTTGTCCCGTTTATACCGTTCATCCGATTGCGATACAATTTTAGTGAGTTGTTGTGCAGACGCCCGCGGTTTATGCATCAGCGGTGGGCTGCCAATAAGTTAATGTGTGTGTTTGTCCCGTATGCGTGCCTATACCGTTACGGTGTATCCAAAAGTACGTAAATAAACATAATTAAAACACAAACACTTTATTTCTTTGAGTGCCATTACAACGCATGCCGGGTACTCGCTAGTTATATATAATTTTTGATGTTTTCTCGTGTCGCCATTGTAACCATTTAATTTTATTATTATTTTAGATCAAAACATATGGTTAATCTAACAATATTTTTTAACACTCCGAGTACCGAAACGTCGAAAGTAGGATTAAGGCGTAACGGGGTACAAAGTGACCCCAGACAAATTTGCGTAATATTTGCATAGAATTGATTGAGTTATTAATTGTTTCCATGGTGTTTAAGAACCCTGTTATTTTAAAAAATAACAACATTATGGTGTAGAAAATCGTGTAAAAAAGGTAATAATGATGACTCAATAAGTAAATTACACAAAATGTCTTCATATGTATTTTTATTAAGAAAAAAAAATACTATTTATCTCTACTTGAATACATACGGGGGCTTTCATGAGGGACTAGACATAAATCGCTTGCATCGCTAAAAATTGCCGACATACGTCATTGTTGAATACGTTCCACAACAACCCGTGTTAACAACTGGTTTTATACGTCCGCTATCTTTTATAAATAAAGGATTTCGTTTCTACCAAGTAACGCCCAGTTCAATATATAAATATATGATATATAATGTTAACAATCATATTAAATAACACCAAAATAACTTTAAAGTTATTTCGACTTTTTTAAAAAATTAACACTAGTTGTTAGCAATGGACATAACTGATGGCACACATTTTTTTTTTATGTAATAATGCATTAAAAATTAGCAACAGTTTTTTTCCAGCAGATTTTGCACACATCTGCAAGTTCACACGAAGGTAATACGTCGTAAATGCATCCCTTGAATGCTATTCAACAAATCATCTTGAAATATATGTATGTGTATGCATAATATAATATTTCCGTGAATACAAAAAAAAAAAAACGGAAAATACACTTATTTTTATAATTATTAATCATTACCAGTAATTGAAGGTAAAATGACAATTCAAAATGGACATAAAATGTGTACATAGGTACGTATTGTTAATGATTATAGCATTGTCGATAGCATCCGTCCAGTAGAGTCCGGATTGTTTTTTTCTCCTTATAATAAATTATATTTTATCCATAATGTCCACCAATCAAAACGGACAGGATTTCAAAAAAATGCGCGCTGATAAAAGGTTAAGAATGTTGACTCTATTCATCTACCTATCTTCTTTTTAACTAATATAAAGTAACCAAGTGTCTGGTGACACCTGTCAAAATTCTTCGATGCGGCTTAGTTATACAGCCAGGGTTGCCAGGCGTCCCTATTTGAGCGGGACTGTCCCGAGTTTAATCGACACATCCCGAGTCCCGCATTGCAAGTCCCTCTATAATCCCGACGTGTACATGTATCAAAGCCTTCGAAATAGTGAATGTCCCGATCTGTGATTTTGGAAACCTGGCAACCCTGGTACAGCACACATTATTACATTATTACTAAAATCATATTTAGACTATACAGTGGAACCCCCAATTACACTATCCCGAATTACGCGCTGGCTTGAAATATTCGCCGAAAATTCCCCAATTGCACTGTCGTATTCCATTGTCGTTGCTGCGATACGGTCGTATGTGCGGCGCATACAGTCAAATGTTGGCTAGCGTATTTGGTATTCAACACGTGCCAGGCCATTCACGTATAGCCGGACGACTGTCTATTTGTTGGATTTTGAATTTTTGCATTTTATCACTTATTAACTAAATATTTCGTCCATAATTATTTTTTTGTAAAATTAAGGTAAATCTTAAAAAACCAAATCCTTAATTTTGTATGAGATTCACTCTTCCAATTACACTACCCCGAATTACACTGTCCCGACTTTAGTGTAAATGGGGGTTTTACTGTACTAATATGATATCTATTTAACACTTTGATAATGTGGAATTTTTTGATGTGTTTTTGTGGCGCTGATTTCAGCCGACATATTTTTTTATAAAAAAATGTATTTGATTTATTAATTGTTCATGTTAAATTAATGAAAAAATACATCTCTAGAATAGTATGTTTTATTGACACGATAGCAAATTCATAAAACATATTCTCGTGGTGGGTTGGTTGTCTGTGATGGGATCTTTGCATGCGTTCATTATGTTCGTCAATGGGTTTGCAGCCGTAACTACAGCGAGCCCTCCAATTACGCGAACCCGAATTGCGCGAATTCCAAAAATATTCGCGGCTGATTTTTTCCAATTGCGCGGACGCATTCCAGTGACGTTGTTGTGTGGGCGTGAGCGGTTTTACACACACAGTGCATAGTATTTGTGTCGTGCCTTCATAATGTAACCAGTAGGGCTTGCAATACCAGTTTACCGGTAAATCATCAAAAACGGACCATCGGTAATTACCGGTAAATTGGAAAATTTATCGGTAATTACCGAAAAATATTTTACCTCTAATCAAGGATAAATACAATCATATTATAACGAATGTTTATTCTAGATATCCATAATAAATTAAGAGATTCGTTTTTTCGACTCTGGCAACTCGAGTTAAAACACAGATTTTTATTGGTCATACTGGTGTCAACTGTCATCACCATCGCAGTGACCGCTCGAACTCTGCAGCTGATCCTACTTACTTGTTTTAGGATTCGGCACGAAATATATTTTAAAAGCATACGTATTTTGATACATATTCTTCTTTGTTTGCATATATTGCATCCTTGTTTATTTGCAAAATTGTAAATATTGATTTTATATAACAAATATTTTTTAAATAAAATTTTTGTTTTGTATAGTATTGGATACAACATAAGTATGGCAATATTTTAACTGAGTGAAAGCTGGCCAATCCGAAGAATGTAAAAAATGAGACAAAATAATTATTGATAAAATAAAATAATAATAATAGTGCAGGAAGAAAATCAAAAATATAATTAAGTATTACTTTTCAAAGGATCATAATAATATTATTTCTGAACAACATAAATAGATAAAGATAAAATAGAAATATTCCAACTATTAACATTGGGGGAAAAGCTTCAGTTAGCAATAAATAACAAAAATATAAAAAATAATGATATATTATATATTTATATGACATTATTTACCTGAAACGTATTTGAAATTATTTAGGTTTCAAACTAGGATACCGTTTTTAGTCAAAGTACGTGGCACACAGTTATATTTTAATCATCTAATCTAAATAGATCTATTGAAATGTAATGAAAAAAAAATATATGTGTCCCGGTTGGGGGAAAAAATAAATGGTCACGTTATCATACAGTCAAACATTCGCGGGCGACTGCATTTTACCGCATAATTACTAAATATTTCGTTCATATAATTTTTATTTGCTTTGTTTTGGCAGCTTTCAATTTTTCGTGAAAAAAAACTTAACCCTAATTTTTGTATAACTTTTAGTATCCCAATTACGCGAATCCAAATAACGCGGTTCAGACTTTCGCGTAATTGGGGAATCATTGTATTTAGTATTACATACATTACAAAACAGTGTTGCAATTACTATTACGCTGTCAGAATATTAAAGAAGCTATCTGTGTCTAGTGTCTATACATACACATGACGTATTTTAATCAAAATTTTATTTGGAAAAATACTTTTGATATTGTTATGTATTTGGGTAAATCAATTTATTTCAATTGTTATCAATTATTCTTTATTGCTCAAGTGTGAATATTAATTGTATCAATATTTCGAAGGTCATTGTGTCATTAACCCAGCGGACAACGTGATTATGTATAATTAAATTATCTACTTAAAAATAATGTGCCAAATACTGATGATTACTTTCGATAGATTGAATGCTGTAAGTATATTGGATGCAATACAATAATAATCAAATCACAATTGAATCCTCTTATCACACATGTGTGGGTTTGAAAATTATTACTCATTAATATTATCATAAAATCATTGTCATGACGATTCTTTTTTTGCCGCAAAACTTCTGCTAAATTCTCTATTTCGTCAACATTTGATAAGCACAATATATAAATCAATTAATTCAGGTCATATGCTTTGTTCTAAGAAGTTTAGTTTCTCATAGATAATTATTATAATTCCACTGTGGAAATGAAAAAATGCGTAACTCACACAGACAATTTTACAGGAGACACAAAAAAACGTGTTTAGATGATGCATATATGCAAATTGCAAATTATGGCCATATGCAAATTATGAAATATACACAACCTTGAAGTGCACCGAGACTTCTAAACTGGTGTTTAATTGACATAATCTAATATTAATTAAATAAATTGTCTAGTAAAACCTTTTTTTCAGTCTGTTTTTTTTATTTCAATTTTCACAATCTTTCAGACTTAAAAGCTAAATTTAGATACTAATTCGGCATTTACAGTTTACATCATTTTGTTAGAACGTGTATAAAGTTCCATACATAAGTTTACTATTATAATTTATTCGAAACATTGATTCTGAATTGAAAACATGGATTTTAAAAACAAGAATCGTTTTCCAAATTTAAATAACATGTTTTTACGTTGCTCTATCTACTTCCATAATATTCTATTGTTATGTAACTGTTCTACTTTAGCTCACCGAGGAATTTGAAATCCTCTGCTCGCTATACTTTTTCCCAGATTATCTCCAAACCTCTTTTTTTTTAGCTCATCAGGAATTTGAAATCCTCAATTCGCTATACTTTTACCTCAGATTATCTCCATATCTCGTTTTCCGAATTTCCGAATTTACATAAATGTACAGAATTGGCCAGAAAGCCGCACTAGAGTGGCCAAAAGGCCGCAGATTCCCCACGTCTGATTTAAAGCATGGGTGTCCAACCTTTTTCAATCTTAAGTTTTCTCGAGATCGACTTCTAACATGATTCTTATAAAAAAAATATATTTAGGGTTTTTCCCCTTCAAACATAGAAATGTTTATTTTAAATGCAAAATACATATCATTAGATAGGTATGTGCTTAAAAAGTAATTCAATTTTTGTATTTTTGTATATTTTATATTTAAATTATATATTTTTTCAAAATTCACAGAATCTTTCGGGATCGACCAAATTTTGCTTTGGGATCGACCGGTCGATCGCAATCTACCGGTTGGACATCCATGATTTAGAGTAAGGTCCTTGTAGTCGTTTTTTTAGTAATGTTTCATTTCTAATAATGACTTTATTAATTTCCAAAAACTACAAGCTATTCATTCTTAACCCATTATTATTGACTAGATAGAGTATTTCAACATCTTTATATTAATTTTTATATTTTTAAATTGTGATAAATTTCCATGAAACGCTTGACAGACACTGAAAAAATATTGTTTTTTAGATATTTCTTTGATTCTTTAATACCACTATCCAATTTCACAAATTTATGTTTTATGATTTTTATGCTGTGTTTTTTGTTACAGATAATTAAAAAATATGGACGCCGCTGCTGAAGAAATCGTGGCCGAGTTAGAGAATGAGTCGTCATTCTTTGGAATGCCAGACATGACGGATTGGATGTTGATCGGCGCACTCCTTGTTGCCGCATGGTACTTCCTTATCAGGAAACCAGAGAAAAAGGAAGAAATTAGCACAACTAAATATTCGATACAGTGAGTAGAAACTAAGCCATCGGCTTCTTTTGTCTTGCTTTATCGCTGTTTATCATTTAGTTTTTTTTTATATTTTACCTGTCATATTTAGCCCAGTTTATTTTATTTTATAATATTTTGACCCCACCTGTTAAATTATTTTCACAAAGATTTTGTTTGTTATCTTTCCTCTACATTTATATAGTGAATTTTGAACTTTAACAATTGATGTCACATACCAATCCAAATACCAGAGCTGTGAAGTCAGGGGTTTTGTCCGGAGTCGGAGTCGGAAAAATCTTACGACTCAGACCCATTTAAAAAAATTAAATAGTGATGTGTATTCAAAACACAATAGTCCATAGTGTTGCCACTGTTTGCTAGGCAAACTTAATATGATCTGATGGTATACAAATATATAAGATAAAATAAAACAATTGAAAAAATTCTTTGTAGTCGGAGTCGTCTTTTTATAACCAACTCCACAGCCCTGCCAAATACGAATCTCCCATGTTACAATCCCAGCTCAAAATTTAAAAAAATATATATTTACATAAGTAAAATGAAAAATAATTACCGTCTGGCCCGACCTTAAATAACATTTTTAAAAATCTACTCCATTAAAAAACGCGTTCGAATGATCTATAAACAACCACTCAACGTATTGTATACTAGCCAAGAATTCGCGCATATCTATATCCATAATATTTTACTGTTTTAATGGTCGATAGTAAGGCTTTGCGCTCGTTCTAAATAAACAAAATACAATTTCATTTAAATACTGTAACAACGACATTTAAATAATGAAAATAAGCTATTTAATTTAATATAAACTGTTTGAATACCGCGTAAATAAATCATTGATATGCTCCAGAGATACCTTGTGTTTTTGATGTATTTTTACTCACGAAATTTTTATCGCAAAAACGTAAAATAGTATTTGAATTTGAATATATGCTCTGAGAATGAATACGCATATAATGATTATTTTGGATCACTTTTAAGGTGTTCACTGTCAATACTTGGTGGAATGGCATTATAATAAAAATAATAAAAGATTTTTGTGATTATTTTGGAGTCAAATCTATTATTTAAAATAATCAAACATGTTTGCCGAATCTTATATAAATATTCGCACCTCTTTTGAGAGCCCACGTATATCGCGCAACATGGACCGCTTCTATAAAATTTATTGATTGATTTTAATTTTCCTATTTTTAAGTTATCTCCCAAGATTGTTTTTTTACTTAAATAGCAATAATACCTAAACGTTTAATTTTTAGTTATAAAATAATAAAGTTCTATACTTTATCTTTCCTTGTAAACTAACAAAAATAATCTCTTTCAGGCCCGCCACCCTCACAGCAACGGCATCGGAAAGCTCTTTTATAAAGAAATTAAAGTCATCAGGTCGTAGTCTGGTCGTATTCTATGGATCTCAGACGGGAACCGGCGAGGAGTTTGCAGGACGTTTAGCGAAAGAAGGAGTCCGTTACAAAATGAAAGGAATGGTCGCCGATCCTGAGGAATGCGACATGGTCAGTTTTATTTTTCTTATAATGTGTGCTCAAGGCAAAGCAATACATCCGGTCATAACATGAGCAGTCTTACCAACCGAAAATCCCAAAAATCAGTAACTGGAGGTGACCACTTTTTTTTCGTTACGTTGCTGTTGTTACACGAGATTTACTTGGTATTCAGCCACTGTACCCTTCTTTCTTCGGAGAGAATAGGGATAGAGATTTTGTGATAAAGTTGTTTAAATGAATACATGTTATATTTATGTTAAAAAGATTACGTTTCAAATACCGTGGAGAAATAGGTCGATAGTATTTCTTCAGTCAAAAATTACTTGCTGACGTTGATTTATAAAATGCTAATTATGATTCCTACGTGGCATATAAAGCAGAATGATAATTTGCAATTATAAAGCGGTATGTGAAATCATGTTGGCTCTGTACCTTTGACACTTGGATACTATTTAAAATTATCCATTTTCCAACGCGACCAGTTGGATAATTTCGTGAATATTTAAGTCCCAACTTCGACCGAAGAAAATTTCTATTTATTAGTAAATTGAAGTGGAATCGCAATATACTCAAATAATAA